>CM041781.1:13133685-13714694 GCA_023374045.1 Limonium bicolor
CTTTGTTTTTAGTTTGGACAAGTGAGCTAGGTTTAACAAGTGGTCAAAGTTGGAGCTTCCATGGTGATAGTGGTATTACCGAGAGAGAACAAGGAAGAAGGAAGAAGAGGGGTGTTTGCAAACCGTGGGAATGAAGGAAAGAAATGAGAATGAAGATAGAACTTGCTTTTAGGAGATATTTATGTTTATAAAGTAAAAAGTAAGTTTACTTAGTTTTCTTTACTTACTTATAATATTAACTAGAGAGTGGTGAGTCACACACTTATAAAAACCGGCCCCCTTTATTAGTATGAGGGCATTTTAGTCTTTGTTTGTCAATTTAATTACTTAATACAACATATGTTATAAACTAGCTTATAAAAAGTACTATTCACCTAACCAAGGCACTTAGAAGTGAAATTTTTGATTTCCCACTAATATAGCCACCCAAATGTGATACTATATAGTACACATATATATTTAAGAGTAATGATGGACATTTAGCCATTCAAAACTCATTTACAAGACAATTTTTCAAAAACGTGCTTTAAGACTTCTTAAAGCACATTTTGTGTTTTAACTTGTTTTCAAGCTTGGTTTTCTTTGGTAATTGGTTTAATAAGTTCATTAGTATATAAATGAGGTCTTGGTAAGCTCATTAGGTCTTACTCAAGTTTATCCCAAGCTTAGAGCACATTTTAGCTCTTATTGACTTTAAAGCACATTTGTGTTTCCTTTTGTTTAAATTTGTTTAGTAAGGTTTCTAAGACTCTTTTTAGTCTTGTTACACCCTATTTAGGTGTTTAAACAACATAACTAGGTTTGGGGTATTTCATTATCCCTAGAGTGTTCCTCCTCTAATGGAGCTACTTCCTTAATAGACGACACTTACCCTTAAGTCGGGTTATCCTTAAACGCCTCTTTCCTTAAACTGGGATTCATATCCATGATCCACATACTCCACATTTTACAACATATAACATACACTACATAACATCACACAACAACACTTTGCACGTTCAACGTGCACAACATAACACCGCAATAGATATTGCTTCACAACAAAAATACATAACATAACGGGAATGGTTCTCTTAGGAACCGACCCAAACATTGTTTATACACTGGTGAGCCTAGAGAATGTTGCCAGTCTCATGATAAGCTCGTTATACAATAACAACAACACTCATTACCGTCCTAATAGTCGGACGAGTAACTTAATTTAAGGCGGTTCGGGTTTGGAGGCCCGAACACACCACACAAACACATGTTCCCCCTAAACCGATCATAAGTCAGAATAGCTAAGCTTTGGAATAAGCTAATGGGAGATCATAACCCGTGAGGGAAACAACCATAACAAAGAGAAGGGTAAGGCTAAGAAGGATACCCTCTCCCAAACAACGCGCGACCGGCCAAACCGGATTCCTCACTACTGTTAGTACATACTTACTTAGATAATAGTTAGAACCCCACTATGGAGTCTATCACACCTACACACATACAGTATTACAACTGGGTTAAACACACAAGGGAGATCCCAACATTCACATACACATATCACACAATTAACACACGCATAGCCGTGGTTAGAACGTCCCATGGTTCGGGTCGTTTACTCCGAACACCGTACTCTCCTGTGATCCTAGACTCAGTTAACTAAGGTTAACACTTCCGAGGTTAAATGGTATCGGAGTTGTACACGCCACATAAATGAATTACTGTAAACTCATTACATGTTTTATCTTACAACGTGGCAAACATACAGAAAAACACATTGGCATACAAGCCGGTGTAATCCGGTAGGACACAGGTTGCAAGAAAACCATACCTGTCACCGGAGTCCACTTTACCACGTCCACTTATGTTCCTCGAGCAATTCTCGAACAACTGTTAATCACATGTGTTTTTTATTAACATCGGGGTTACTTGATTATTTAATGTCTAATGCTTATAAATTTTTCCTGTTAACTTAGTTACATACTTTACATTTTAACTTGTTTTACTTTTACATTTGATACAACTTTTTCACCCCACTTAATTGTCATTAAAACTCACCTAACATGTCCTTAACAACCTTATAACATCATTACCTATCAATCCCCATCATTACACATCATTTCCATACCTTAAAACAACAATTTTGGTCCATACAGTGGCCTGTCCGAACTTGTGTCCGAACCTCCAAGTTCGGACGCAAGCCGAGACCTAATACTGAAACCCATATACACGTCCGAACTTGTGTCCGGACTTCCCAAGTTCGGACACAGTTCGAGAGTGGGAAAATCCTTTACCCAACAGAGCCTGTCCGAACTTCCATGTCCGGACGGAAGTTCGGACACGGCAAAACATTCAATTTCCAAGTCTTTAAACACTTAACCAATTTCACCAAACTTCTCCTAAAGCCTCATAATGTTTCCTAACATCATTTGGCACATCAAACACACCTTTAGCCATGTGCTAAACTCTTTAAATCACTCACCAAAACCATCTTATCATTCACAAATTTCTTACAAAATTCCTAGTACTTGGGATGTTTTCTCCGTAAGATTTCTAAGTGGTAGTTCACCAACAATGACCACTACACCAAGGTGTTTCCTCTACACCTTAACATCATCTCTCAACTTCTTTTCTTACTAACTAAATCTCCTTTTTACAACTTCTTGAATTCTTTTCTCAAAACCTTACTTAAACATCTTTCTCTCCTTATTCATCAACATTACCCAAACCTTAAACAAACTTCTCCAAGACTTAAATACATCCTAATAACACTCATTGGGTTTCTAGAACTTCCAAGACAATGCCTAAATCCTTATAGCACCTTAGAACACCTTAATGCACATTTTCTTCCTTAGTGAGACATTTACTCATTCCTAACAATTCCTAATTCACCCAAGTTCATTCAAGCACTTAAAACTCCTTATACATTTTACAAATTTTGCCATGGGTTCTCTTAGCACATCATCATTCCAAAGCTCATAGTTTTCACCATTAAACACTCAAGAACATCTAAATCCATCAAGAACACCATCACACACAAGACTTCACCAAACTTACACTACATCACAATATAGTGCATAACTTAAATTGCTTGGCACTTAGGCCCTTAAATAGCATGGCTCTTAGGCCCTTAAATAGCATAAACCTTAAACACTGAATTTCCACATATAAGCCTTTGACCTGCAAATACAACCAACAAGACATATGTCCTTTTACTAGTCTCCTTGAGAACATTTTCCTAAGTCATGTACCATTAGCTCTTTAGGTAGTTTTAACAAGCATTATAAGCTTCTCCTGAGGCATTAAACCACATTAAGATAGCATATTTACCTCTTTTCCTCCCAAATTTCTTTCTTGTTTCCTTACAAACCGGCAAGGCATTTGGTTCCTTGTCAACTACTAAACATTATACAAACAATAATGAGTATTCAAGCTTTAAGCTCCATCTCATTGTAAACCCTAGGTTTACATTATTTCAAAACATTAATGTAGTTGTTTTACCTTAATCTTTGAAGGGTGTTTGAATATCTATGAAGAGAGGACTCCACCTAGTCCTTAAAAGATTCAAATGGAGCTGGAACAAGGCAACACAAGGAGCTCCATCAATGAATATTTTCGGTCACACCCAAAACATGAAGGAAACTTGATTTTTCTTTGAGATTCCTTACCTAGGAGCAAAGGAGATCAACAATATGTGGAAAGACAAGCTCCAGCCCCTTCAATGGTGGAACTCCATGGCACCGAAATGGGGCTCTTGAAGTTTTGAGAAGATAGGAATGAAGAGCTTGATGAGAGGAAGAGAATGGTGGTGTTTGTTTTTGATTTGGTTAAGTGAGTCATGAGATATTGACAATGGAAGATGGTGAAATGGTGGTGGTGCTGTAGCTTCACCGTGAGAACAGAAGGAAGAAAGGTAGAAGAAGAAGGGAACCGTGTGAAATGAAGAAAGAAATGAGAGAAGTGAGTTTGGTTTTGTTTTTGAAGATATTTATGACTTAAAGCAAATAGTAACTTATGAGTCATCTTTATTTACTTAATAAGTTAACATGTTTGGTGACTCATTACTTCAAAAACCGGCCCCCTTTTTAGTCTAGGGGTATTATAGTCTTTATTGACTCATTTAATTACTTATAACATCATATGTTACAAACTAGCTTATAAAAGTCACTATTCACAAAACAAGGCACATAGAAGTGAAATTTTTGATTTCCCATTGATATAGACTTCCAAATGTGATACTATATAGTACACATGTTAATTAAAGAGTAATGATGGACATTTAGCCATTCAAAACTCATTTACAAGACAATTTTTCAAAAACGTGCTTTAAGACTCCTTAAAGCACTTTTTGTGTTTTAACTTGTTTTCAAGCTTGGTTTTCTTTGGTAATTGATTTAATATGTTCCTTAACATATTTATAAGGTATAGGTATGACCATTAGGTCTTTTACAAATTTATCCCAAGCTTAGAGCACATTTTTGCTCTTATTGACTTTAAGGTATTTATTTGTGTTTGTTTGGTTTCATTGTCTACCAAAGTTTCCTAAGGACTTAATTAGCCTTATTAAATCACAATTGAATATTATTTAGTCCTGGTAGGCTCTTTGGGTCCTAACCAAGTTCACTCATAGCTTAGAGCATGTTTTTGCTCAAACTGTGTCTTAATGCTTTATTGCATTTACTATGGTCTAAATTGTTCACTGATGTTACTAAGGCACTTTTTAGCCTTTACATACCATAGTTTGATATTTAAACCACATATCAAGGTTTGGGGTATTTCAATCTACCCCCCTTAAAAGAACTTCGTCCTCGAAGTTCACATTTCCCACACATCATTAGATTAGAACACAGGAATCACTTGGAAATAAACTTCCATAACCAAACACACTTTACATCACAACCTCGGACTTAATGGTCCGGGCAACACATTCACATCCACACATAACATAACATATCCACATGATAACCTCGGACTCTATGGTCCGGGTATCTTAACAACACTTACACATACATAACAACCCCTTGGACTCACTGGTCTTGGGTAACATCACAACATTTGGACACATAGGTCCCCATAACATAACAGTCTTCAGACACATAGGTCTATGCAACACAACACATTTAGACTCATAGGTCTTGATAACATACACTTTAGGAACTCAAGGTCAAAATAATATTTATTACACATACCACACAACATGTCATAGCATGTATAGCAATCAAAAATATCTTTTACATACACACTGTGATCCCGCAGAACCCGGTCGCGATGGACACCTTCCGTCCCCGTGCCTTTGGGAGATTAAAACAATCACATAAATTTGAAATTTTTCCTTGTGAGGTTAAGTAAGAAGACTTTAATTATGCAAAGTATCCATCAATGTTTTATAAATACCAATTGAAAATCCTTTTGAAAACACACACAACTCCAAGTCCAACTTAAGCTCTTTGCTTCTTTTCTTAGCGTGGTTATTTGTGACCACTTATAGGGAGTTTCAAGAGTCATCCAACCCTGATGTGATCAGCATCAGTGTTGAACTATCCTTCCACCCCAATTTGTGTTCGGCTTCCCTTGATCGCATGCAAATCAAGTTCCACTTCCCCACTTCATTTTCAAGCACCAAATAAATCACTCATTTCCCATTTTCTATCTTTTAAATCATTCTAGTCATGATCATAACATCTCCAAGGGATAGAACTTCGTCTATCAGTTATTTCCATTCACTTTAATGTTGTTACCTAGGGAATAGAACTTCGTCTATCAGTTATTTCCATTCACTTTAATGTTGTTACCTAGGGAATCTTATTCTCACTAGGTTCTATGTCGGTTTCATACCCTTTCATGCATCACTATATAGTATATATATATACACATATATTTTATCAAAATACAACACCTGGTTTTACATTTATACACTGTCGGGGCTTTTGTTCCCCGGGAGTTTCTCTACTCCCACACTTGTACTATCACACACAATTGTTAACAAACAAACACACTTATCACAATGGTATTCGCATCTTCTGTGCGCAATTACCACAATTAAACCATGAATGAATGTGTATGTTTACGTAACACACACACCAATCATCAAAACAATAATTTTGTGCTATGCACAATATAAGTCACATACACTACGTACACTTGTACGGTAATACACACTAAGTGGTTTTGCGCTCTACCCCCCTTAAAAGGGATTACGCCCACGTAATCAATCACTAAACATTGGCTTAAAATGTTCTGCCGTCGTGAAGTGTTTTAACTTCCACGCGGTCTATTACACAATGGATTCCGATTAGAGATCTTAACCATATTGGCGGTTTAGTTCCTAAACCAAGAATTCTCATTGGAGTTTGTTTAAACTCTTAGTTGGTTCCGATTCTGGCCTGTAGGCTTTTAGGCGTTAATAATTAGTCATTCACTCATGT
The DNA here is from genome assembly GCA_023374045.1 of Limonium bicolor. NCBI lineage: Eukaryota > Viridiplantae > Streptophyta > Magnoliopsida > Caryophyllales > Plumbaginaceae > Limonium > Limonium bicolor. The sequence continues at coordinate 13,140,087 of CM041781.1, forward strand.
TTACCATGTACATTCAACACTTGAATCACTGGCCCACTAGTTTCTGCTGCGAAACTCTAGTAGTTGTAGAGCTTAGTTGCTCCATTGTTATTCTTACTGTATTGTACATCCCCAATGTGACCTTCATCTTGGTAACAATGGTTTCTCAACCGACGCGTGGTATCTTTTACCGTTAGCGAATTCGGTGAGTTATACACTTTCTATCCACTTCCATAACAATTTACTGTGTATACACTATGTATTTCACAATGATTGCCTTGTTCCCTTCCGACTTACTGTCGGTTGAGATTGAGCTACTACCTAGTGTGTAGTGCTCTCTCAGCTATTCCAACATTTGGGGTATATTCCATACCGATATTTGACAGTTAGTGCTACTGTAGTCACTTACTGTTAATCATGCCTCCACATTTGGTCTGTCCAAGTACTTTCTATAGGTGCGGCCTTGCATTTCCTATGCATCGGCCATTATAACATTATTCCTCTATAATTAACATGTTTCCAATTCCTAGCTATCCCACTGGATCATTACTGCGCAGGTGCAATACCAAAACACTCAGTCATACAGAGTGCAGAGGCGTAAACTCTTGACAGTAAATCCCTTATGCGATTCGCCATGGAATTCACATTGAGTTTCCTTATCACATAGTACCGACCATTGGCTTATTGCCCAGTCTGTGTATCATCACTTGCTTGCATGTCCATTGAGTTTAACTCATAACTGGTCTTATCTGCCACATTATTATTCAACAACACTTATACAACGGTCGCTTGTTGCGCACCGTGCTCTTACTCCCTGTATAACATCAGCTTATATCTTATCTACTGTCACCTCAACTTCCACACATAAACTTATATTATTCACATTGTAGTTCATCACTTATTTGAATGACTGCTGAATGCTCCTTGAGCATCGATCATTTGAGTCACAAGCCTGCATTATTCAGCTCGGTGTTTCACTTTACACACACGTACTACTAAACTCACTACTCCCAAATAATAATAACATTGTCCATCCTTAACATATTTCTCGGGCTTGATACACATAATTACCGCTCCTGCGGTCTCACAACGTCGAGAGGTATCCCCACTCTTTATGCAGTGGTTCATTCTCCACTCTATTCACTTATACAACATAAAGTCCTGCTATCGATCAAACTTACATAACACGTTTTGCTTGTGGCTTATAAGCCTTATTGCCTTGAGCTCTGCTCATTGTAGGCCGTTCACACACACGTACTTTTCTGTACAATATTACGTGGTTTGGACGTCATATTGGGCTCCATGACAAGGTCGTTGCATTCCATTTCCTTTCATGGAATGCCCCTTAGGTTTGTCAGTCCGTCTCCTGACAACTTATGTCTAAACTGGGTGTAAGTTTCAACCCTTGTGTTTCTGTTATGCCATTACATTTGGCTCACACTTATTGGTACATTCCGTTAGCCACGCCGTTTGCGTTCTTAACTGGTTTATTATCTCCTCCTGTGAAGATCAACTTTTCCTGGTAGTGTAGGTACTCATTCTGGGAGTTTCATCCCGTTCATTGTACATCAATGTGTCCACATTAGGCCTCTGCTTGCCATGTACAGGCTGGGTCACCGTTCCAGCTAACATGTTTATCCCTGAGGATCCTTAAGATATATACGATGTCTTTACATAACAGTCAGTGCACTTCGCACTTCCTGACTCTTAAAACATTTCCTTGAAAATGAATTCACTGATTCCTTTAGTCTAGTTATCTCAACTGAATTCCTTAACTTCAACCATTCCTGGTAATCCTTAGTTCTTGTTTGACTTATACTGCTGACCGTAGACGGAGTTGACTACTTCCCGTGTTTCGGACTCCACTCGTATACATATGTGGGGTACCATACTGATACATTGCTACCTACCCAACTAACCCATAAGTAGGTCTGTCAGGCCCACAAGCTCCTATCGGAGTGCGGTCGTCCCACAATTCAGTTGGTACACTCGTAGTGTCCGTCACACGCCTAGGTGAAGTATTCTGTTGTCAACTCCCTTATATTGTCCCGTGACAATATGCGTTCCTTGCTTCCCGAACTTAATCGAGGAAAGTTTATCCACTGTTGTATCTTTATCAACTGCCTTGGGTTTTACTGGTTTGGTTTAAAAGAAGGTTGGAAAGAAGTGTTGGTTTGATAGAAAATTTGGTTTTGAAAAGAAAAGGGTTTGAATAAATCTGGGTTGAAAGAAGAATTTTCATGGTTTCACAACATCTTCTTACCTTAACTAAGTCTAGCTTCTTGCTGACCGGTGTACTTCCAATTACAAAGGTCAGGCTGTTAAGCCCTTCCATGGTTATAATGTTCACACTTAACTTCGTGGTACTTTACTAAGTACTTGTATTTATTATAAATTTCCTGAACAGCCCTGTTATAGCAGCACTTGCTATAGCAAGTGCGCCATGTTAACTGGCTATCGGTTTAACACATACTGGTTATGGTATTGTTTTTACCCATACTGTCATCAGTGGCCTTGTTGGCCCTCACTGATCTTACTGCCTTGATAATAACTCTTCCGGGTGACTTCTCACTGTCTTCACATAATAGTTATCAACTGGGGTGTCTCCCATTCTTGGAGTCCCCTTTTTACTTAGCATTATTTTCTCTTTGTAGCCCGTTCCACGCATCGTCGTGGTTACTGAGACTTGTCTCTTGATTGGGCACTACGTTGTAGTTCCCTTGTCGGTTGGTATACCGTTGGTGTATTATTTATCAACTGTGGTTCCGTAGACACTTGTCTCGGTTCTCAGTAATCCAATTCTTGCCTGTTGCACGGTTAGTGCGTTGCAAGCTGGTTATTCTCGACTGCTCGGCATGTCGACCCAGGTTGCCGGAAATTCTATTCTCTTATACACAAAGCCCTTCATTCTTCGCTGTCGCATGCGGTTAACATTGTTCAGATGGGAACCGTCTCCGGGATTCCCTGTTTTTGGGATCTACCGTATGACAGGTTCTCCGTACCCTAAAGGTATTTAATAACAGCCAGATCGGGTATTCCCGAGTAAGAGTGGACTTCCATCTCTCTGGCGTTCTTTCCCAAGTTATCAAACAGGGATTGTGGAGGGTGGGATGGATATTGTAGGTTTCCAGTAGTCACTGGTAGTTCCTAACTAGCGTATCTCTCACGCTATCACTCAACCCTTAACCCAAAGTACTTAAATCCTAACTCGGTACTTCCTAAGCTCGGTAATCCAGTCATCAGAGCGATACTTCGCTCTGATACCACTTTTTGTAACACCCCATCCAACAACAACACATAACAACAATCTGCAGCGGAATACACACCTCATCACATAACTTAACTCGTTGGTGTTACACGCCGTTAACCACCCACGTGGCTAACAAGGCTATTACATAAACCTTGTACCGGTCTGATGGGCTAAATTCCCGAGCGACTACACATTACTATCCCTTTTCATTAACAACAACACAACGTACACCTTTCAACTATACCGAGTATTTACAAACTGATGCCGACAAAATTTCGGTCTTACTACACCTACTGTATACATACACTTAAATGATTACCCATGTACGATGACTACCCGTCCTACTCTCGAACGGCTTCCAGCACTTCGTACCTGAAATAGGAAAAGAAGAGAAAGGGTGGCCCCCAAGGGGCTCAGCACCTTTGCTGGTATGGTAATCCCGCAGCCCACATGCTACCGGGCCACGCACAACTAATTGTCGTCTTAGCATGCGATTGATTATATTTAAATCATGCATGCAACTGTAAACACACAACACATAACATTTCGCCTCAATGGGCTCAACAAACGGATAATACATCCTTACTTGATAAGTCACTCATGGTATTCATTATCCCTAGAGTGTTCCTCCTCTAATGGAGCTACTTCCTTAATAGACGACACTTACCCTTAAGTCGGGTTATCCTTAAACGCCTCTTTCCTCAAACTGGGATTCATATCCATGATCCACATACTCCGCATTTTACAACATATAACATACACTACATAACATCACACAACAACACTTTGCACGTTCAACGTGCACAACATAACACCGCAATAGATATTGCTTCACAACAAAAATACATAACATAACGGGAATGGTTCTCTTAGGAACCGACCCAAACATTGTTTATACACTGGTGAGCCTAGAGAATGTTGCCAGTCTCATGATAAGCCGTTATACAATAACAACAACACTCATTACCGTCCTAATAGTCGGACGAGTAACTTAATTTAAGGCGGTTCGGGTTTGGAGGCCCGAACACACCACACAAACACATGTTCCCCCTAAACCGATCATAAGTCAGAATAGCTAAGCTTTGGAATAAGCTAATGGGAGATCATAACCCGTGAGGGAAACAACCATAACAAAGAGAAGGGTAAGGCTAAGAAGGATACCCTCTCCCAAACAACGCGCGACCGGCCAAACCGGATTCCTCACTACTTTAGTACATAACTTAGATAATAGTTAGAACCCCACTATGGAGTCTATCACACCTACACACATACAGTATTACAACTGGGTTAAACACACAAGGGAGATCCCAACATTCACATACACATATCACACAATTAACACACGCATAGCCGTGGTTAGAACGTCCCATGGTTCGGGTCGTTTACTCCGAACACCGTACTCTCCTGTGATCCTAGACTCAGTTAACTAAGGTTAACACTTCCGAGGTTAAATGGTATCGGAGTTGTACACGCCACATAAATGAATTACTGTAAACTCATTACATGTTTTATCTTACAACGTGGCAAACATACAGAAAAACACATTGGCATACAAGCCGGTGTAATCCGGTAGGACACAGGTTGCAAGAAAACCATACCTGTCACCGGAGTCCACTTTACCACGTCCACTTATGTTCCTCGAGCAATTCTCGAACAACTGTTAACATCACATGTGTTTTTATTAACATCGGGGTTACTTGATTATTTAATGTCTAATGCTTATAAATTTTTCCTGTTAACTTAGTTACATAACTTTACATTTTAACTTGTTTTACTTTTACATTTTGATACAACTTTTTCACCCACTTAATTGTCATTAAAACTCACCTAACATGTCCTTAACAACCTTATAACATCATTACCTATCAATCCCCATCATTACACATCATTTCCATACCTTAAAACAACAATTTTGGTCCATACAGTGGCCTGTCCGAACTTGTGTCCGAACCTCCAAGTTCGGACGCAAGCCGAGACCTAATACTGAAACCCATATACACGTCCGAACTTGTGTCCGGACTTCCCAAGTTCGGACACAGTTCGAGAGTGGGAAAATCCTTTACCCAACAGAGCCTGTCCGAACTTCCATGTCCGGACGGAAGTTCGGACACGGCAAAACATTCAATTTCCAAGTCTTTAAACACTTAACCAATTTCACCAAACTTCTCCTAAAGCCTCATAATGTTTCCTAACATCATTTGGCACATCAAACACACCTTTAGCCATGTGCTAAACTCTTTAAATCACTCACGAAAACCATCTTATCATTCACAAATTTCTTACAAAATTCCTAGTACTTGGGATGTTTTCTCCTTAAGATTTCTAAGTGGTAGTTCACCAACAATGACCACTACACCAAGGTGTTTCCTCTACACCTTAACATCATCTCTCAACTTCTTTTCTTACTAACTAAATCTCCTTTTTACAACTTCTTGAATTCTTTTCTCAAAACCTTACTTAAACATCTTTCTCTCCTTATTCATCAACATTACCCAAACCTTAAACAAACTTCTCCTAGACTTAAATACATCCTAATAACACTCATTGGGTTTCTAGAACTTCCAAGACAATGCCTAAATCCTTATAGCACCTTAGAACACCTTAATGCACATTTTCTTCCTTAGTGAGACATTTACTCATTCCTAACAATTCCTAATTCACCCAAGTTCATTCAAGCACTTAAAACTCCTTATACATTTTACAAATTTTGCCATGGGTTCTCTTAGCACATCATCATTCCAAAGCTCATAGTTTTCACCATTAAACACTCAAGAACATCTAAATCCATCAAGAACACCATCACACACAAGACTTCACCAAACTTACACTACATCACAATATAGTGCATAACTTAAATTGCTTGGCACTTAGGCCCTTAAATAGCATGGCTCTTAGGCCCTTAAATAGCATAAACCTTAAACACTGAATTTCCACAATATATAAGCCTTTGACCTGCAAATACAACCAACAAGACATATGTCCTTTTACTAGTCTCCTTGAGAACATTTTCCTAAGTCATGTACCATTAGCTCTTTAGGTAGTTTTAACAAGCATTATAAGCTCATTTCTCCTGAGGCATTAAACCACATTAAGATAGCATATTTACCTCTTTTCCTCCCAAATTTCTTTCTTGTTTCCTTACAAAACCGGCAAGGCATTTGGTTCCTTGTCAACTACTAAACATTATACAAACAACATAATGAGTATTCAAGCTTTAAGCTCCATCTCATTGTAAACCCTAGGTTTACATTATTTCAAAACATTAATGTAGTTGTTTTACCTTAATCTTTGAAGGGTGTTTGAATATCTATGAAGAGAGGACTCCACCTAGTCCTTAAAAGATTCAAATGGAGCTGGAACAAGGCAACACAAGGAGCTCCATCAATGAATATTTTCGGTCACACCCAAAACATGAAGGAAACTTGATTTTTCTTTGAGATTCCTTACCTAGGAGCAAAGGAGATCAACAATATGTGGAAAGACAAGCTCCAGCCCCTTCAATGGTGGAACTCCATGGCACCGAAATGGGGCTCTTGATGTTTTGAGAAGATAGGAATGAAGAGCTTGATGAGAGGAAGAGAATGGTGTGTTTGTTTTTGATTTGGTTAAGTGAGTCATTAGATATTGACAATGGAAGATGGTGAAATGGTGGTGGTGCTGTAGCTTCACCGTGAGAACAGAAGGAAGAAAGGTAGAAGAAGAAGGGAACCGTGTGAAATGAAGAAAGAAATGAGAGAAGTGAGTTTGGTTTTGTTTTTGAAGATATTTATGACTTAAAGCAAATAGTAACTTATGAGTCATCTTTATTTACTTAATAAGTTAACATGTTTGGTGACTCATTACTTCAAAACCGGCCCCCTTTTTAGTCTAGGGGTATTATAGTCTTTATTGACTCATTTAATTACTTATAACATCATATGTTACAAACTAGCTTATAAAAGTCACTATTCACAAAACAAGGCACATAGAAGTGAAATTTTTGATTTCCCATTGATATAGACTTCCAAATGTGATACTATATAGTACACATGTTAATTAAAGAGTAATGATGGACATTTAGCCATTCAAAACTCATTTACAAGACAATTTTTCAAAAACGTGCTTTAAGACTCCTTAAAGCACTTTTTGTGTTTTAACTTGTTTTCAAGCTTGGTTTTCTTTGGTAATTGATTTAATATGTTCCTTAACATATTTATAAGGTATGGTATGACCATTAGGTCTTTTACAAATTTATCCCAAGCTTAGAGCACATTTTTGCTCTTATTGACTTTAAGGTATTTATTTGTGTTTGTTTGGTTTCATTGTCTACCAAAGTTTCCTAAGGACTTAATTAGCCTTATTAAATCACAATTGAATATTATTTAGTCCTGGTAGGTGAAACAGTACACTTAAACAGTACACTAATCCTAACACGACTGAGCTTGATCTCAACGTAACAGTATATCTATCCTAGTATGACTCGATCTAGCTTCTATTCTGCTTTACCTGGTTTCAGACTCAGCCTTACGTAAGTAGGGAGAGAGAGAGAGAGAGTTTCTGTTGGAGTTGAATGCGAGTTTTATTGCCAAATATCGCGCGTCATATTTCATGGGGGTGTGCCCCTATTTATAGTTTTTCGGGCCTGGTCCTCTGGGTGCCAGCCTGTATTTTACACGTTTTAAGTACAATTCTACCCCTCCTTGGTGCTTTAGACCTATTACAAGTGATTGGTCATACAGTGCTTTGCTTTGTCTAAGTCTTACTTTCATCTAGCTAGGAACGGCCGGATGCTCTATGTGTTCCCATCTCCATCCGGCCAAGGCGGCCGGATGCTCTATAGGCTTCCAACTCCATCCGGCTAGAGTGGCCGGATGCTGTGTTTTCTTTTAATCTTATCCGGCCAAAGCGGCCAGATGCTCTACGCGCCTTGCCTTGGTCTGGCACCATTTCTTCCCTTCTCATCAGTCCCACAAGTTCTATTTTCTGAATTTTGGTGAAGGAAATAGAACTTCAGTGTCTTGTGCTCTTTGGCGTAAAATTTTTTTGTAACTGCGTGCGGCCGACCGCTGATTCTGAGACTCTTATCCTGAGACTCTTTCTTTGTTTTATCTGTGCTATTATCGCTTTCGCCCCATCATCCAGTCCCACAAGTTCTTTTTCTTCATGCGTGATAAAGGAACTTCTTTTTGGTCGTGTGCACAACTCGTGCCTTGGATCCGACCCGTAACCCACCCTCTTTGAATTTTTTGCCCGTTGTCGGCGTAGCGTCTCTAAGAAGCGTGCGGCTCCTCCCTCTTCCCCTGTTATATATATATTATGTTTTTGATTTGAGCGGGAAAAATTCTCCTTAAAGCCCGACTTTTTGAGTTCTTTCTTCTTTCTTCTACCGCCCCTTTATTTCGACCGCTCTTCTTCTCTCACCTCTCTGTCGTTGTGCGCTACTTTGCCTTCTACTGCCACCACCCTTCGATTCCTTGCCAATCTTGACAATGTCTTCCTCCTCCTCAAAACAGAGTAAGCTTACTGCCAAGTTTCCGCCCGCCATTGAAGCGATTCAAGGTTCTCGGTCTTCTGACGGTTTCCGTCCTTCGTACCTAAAGCCCATAAAACCTTTCCGATCTGACCGTAAACCCTACCCCTCTTCTCTTAAATACTCCTCCCTCTGCGACTGTCTTGGAGGTGTCGACGCCCCATTTGGCACACAGATTTTCCTGCCATCTCCCGACTCTCACCCCAACGACGATTTCGGCCGTGGTTACGTAGTCTATACCGATTTTTTCCGTTCCGGCCTGACCATTCCCCCCCCCGCACCCTTTTGTGTTGGGCTTCCTCCTCCGACGTTGCTGTTCTTTAGCCCATCTTCACCCAAAGGCCATCTCGCATCTTCACGCCTTTGTTACCCTTTGCGAGGATATCAAAATCCGGCCGGAAGGGACCGATTTTGTGCAATTTTTCACAGTCAGGAAGGATCCCGAGAGCCTAACCCTTATCGCGAAGGCTGGATACTCCCTTTTTGACTATAAGAAAGCTCACGAGTGGGGGTCGCGGTGGTTCGTCATCGTTCCTCCGCCCGGTCGAGTCTTGGGTGTCCCATACGCTGCTGAGGCCGGGAAGGTCAGTTGATCAGCCCCCAAACTCCTCCGGCTGAGATGCCCATTTCAAAGATTCTGAGGGCGATACACAAGGAGCTTCCGACTGTCGAGAAGTTCTTTACAAAAGAGCGCTTGTCTTCCCTGAAGACGTATCACAGTAAGTGCCCCTAATCCCTTAGTATAAATTTTGTTGCTCCGCTGGTTTCCTTACTTCTTGGATACGCTGTTTGTAGACTTCTTCCAGAAGGGGGATAAGATCGGCCCCTTCCACAGCTGGAACTTCGTCACCTTCAAAAATGGGGACGAGGTAATTAACTATTACAACACACTGGACGCGGCCACTGATGCAGCCGAGCGGCTTCTGGAGAATGCCCCTCTTCCGGCGAAGCGCTCCAGGGAGGAAACCAGGACTGACCACGCTGGTCACTCAAAGAAAAAGAAACGACTGGAATCTCCTGATCGTGCTGATGCCGGGCTATCAGGTACACGGCATGCGAGCCCTCAGCCTGGGCACCGTGTGTCCCTTCCTCTCACCCCTGGCTTTGGTTTAGACCTCGACTCTCGTCCGGGGCGGGAGTCTGGGCATCCAACTCCAATTTGCGAGCAGTTCCCTGACTTGTCGGGTTACTTTTCCTCAGATCCTGCCCAAGAGAATACGCTGGAGGCATCCGGGCTCCGTTCTGATCGCCCAGCCGGAGAAGGTTTTTGCTGTTTTGCCACTTTCTCTTGTTCCCTGCTTCCTTCCTTTACTTTATCATCTTCTTGCCTCCAATTTTGTTCATATTCGAGTGTTCTGGTACTGATTTGCTTTTACTGCCGCAACAGTCTCTGTACCTGTTAAACAGAGACTAAAAAAGAAAACCGCATTAAAGCCGAAGGCCCCACGGCCAGGGATATCAGGAGAGGGACAAACCTCTGGCGAAGCTGAGGCTCCGGCCTCAATCTCTATTGACGTTGCTGCGGCCAAGAGTGCGGCACGGAGTGAAGCGATGGAATATCGTCAGGTGCCTGAGGATCCCGAGCTTCGAAGTAAGCGGAGGGAGGACCACCCAGTTTCTCCTTTGCCGGAAGCCCCCGGGCCCCAGGGTGAGCGAGAGAGGATTGCATAGCTTCTTCTTCCTCTTCCCCCCCTCCTCCTGCTCAGGAGTCTTATACTGGTCCTTCCCAAAAGGAAGGGTGGTTTTATCACTGCGGGCGCCCCCTTCCTTTAAAACTTGCGAAGCTGCCAAGTATTCCTCTGTCTGGAAGGAGGCAATAAAGAAGTCCGGCCATCCAGACGGGATCTTTGCTCCCCCGGCCACCTTCACTGCTACTAAAAAGAGGTTGCGGGCTGGAGATGGGGGGGCTGATGCCATTATGCGGCATTCCCTCCCAGCAGATGAAGCGTTTGACATGATGTGGGGGGGAATCTTTCAGGTTAAAACGCCCGCTATTCCCACACTTCTTTTGCCTTATTCTTGGCTTTCCCCTGACTTTGTGTATTTCCCTTATCTAGGTGATGTCCATGGCCCAAAGTGCTGAGGTTCACTTTGGTAACCTTCGATCCAGGCTTCGTTACGAAGAGAGTCGAGCCAATAACGTTGAAGAGGAACTGAAGCTGTCCCGCTCTTCTCATGACGCCTTCCTTGACCATGTTGAATATGAGATTGACCGCAAGGCCAAGGAGAGGACTGAGGCAATCAATAAAGACCTGCAGCTGTCCCGGCGAGAGTGCGAACGCCAGCGTGACGAGTACGAGCTGCAGCTGAAGAAACTCCGCGAAGAGAACTTTTCTCTAAGAAGCCGGATCAAAGAGGCTGATGACACTTTGATAGAGGTGTGGAATCATCTCTCGTTTCTCTTTAAGGATAAGCTAATTTTGTTCTTCTTTGACCTGGACATTATGCTGGATCAGGCACGCTCCATGCACCGGCGTGAAGTGAACAATCTCCAGAGTGAGGTAACCAAACTTCAGGCCGAGAAGGCCTTTTTCTATCAGGAGGGGAACTCTTTCAAGCAGGAGGCTGGAGCGCTAGGGCTGGAGAAGCAAGCCTTGAACGCGAGAATGAAGCTCTTGTGAAAGAAAAAGAGAAGCTTATGCAGGAACTTGACTGCTTGTTGGAAGAAAAGGCCGCGCTGGAAGAGCAGTCTAAGTCTTCTTTTAATCAAGAGAAGGAGTCTCTGCTTCGGGATTGTTCTCTCTTGGAGGAAGAGAAGAAAACCCTTGTTGCGGATAAAGCCGCCCTGATGGAAGAGAAGGCGAGACTGGAGGAGAAAGTGAGAGAGCTGGAGGAAGCTAAGTCTTGTTCTCAAGCCGAGAGCTCTGAGCCATTAGGTCATGGTAAACTTTTAAGCCTTCAACTTTTTCCTCCTTTGTTTTTGGCCCCCTCTTCTTCTTATTCTTTTTTGGTTCCGGCCAGGTATGAGTGCTGCCAACTTGCTGAAGCATGTCACCCAGTTGAGCAAAAGGATAGCTCGTGCAAAGGAGGAGCTGTCTTCTGCCAATTGTGAACGTGACAAGTACCGAGCCCAAGTCTTGGTTCTTGAATCTCAGATGGCCAGTCTTAAATCGTTTTCTCGGAAGTCTCAGGAGGAGGTGCAGCGGCAAGGCACCATTAACGCTCATCTAAAGGAGTCCTTTGCCTCTCAGTGCCGCCGGATAGTTGATATTTGCCAGGAGATCGTCTCGGATCATTCCCTCAAGAAAGGAGAGTTGTTGGACGATGATTTGTACAACAAGCTGGAGTTCAAGGCTGTTGCCCAGAAGTCCAACTTCTTTTCGGAACTTGAGAGGTTCTGCCGGACCCCTGGGGAGACGTGTTTTGGTGCTGACCAAGTCTCATTCCTTCCAGCCGGAAGCAACGTCCTGCCATCCGCCGGAGGGGTGCAACGTCTTTCTAAGAAGACCAAATCTGACGAGAGCGTGGCCGGAAGTGGTGACAGAGCAGCTGTAGAAAAGATAGATTAGACGAACTTTTTTGTTTTTAGATAAGTTCTTATTTCGGCATGTATTTTTTGTATCCTGCCGAATGATCACACTTTGTATCTATTTTCACCCCACTGGGAGGAATATAATCCTATTTATCCGCCGGAGTTCTCTTTTTCCTATTGTGGTGACATCTTTTTCTCTTTCTTTTAATGGTGTTCATACGATTGTCTTAAGCAAGTTAAGCCAGCTTTGGCCTTTATTCTTTATAACATGATATGCCTACGATTTTCCGGCCGGATTTATCTTATGATTCTTAGCCGAATTTTTAGGATATGGAACATAGGAAACTACGGTCTGTTTGGCCGATGCCTAGGTTGACTGAATATTTCTTTCAAGGCATGATAGCCTGCGGCTCGTTGGCCGGATGTTTCTTTCTTGGCATGATAGCCTGCGGCTCGTTGGCCGGATGTTACTTTCAAGGCATGATAGCCTGCGGCTCGTTGGCCGGATGTTACTTTCAAGGCATGATAGCCTGCGGCTCGTTGGCCGGATGTTACTTTCAAGGCATGATAGCCTGCGGCTCGTTGGCCGGATGTTACTTTCAAGGCATGATAGCCTGCGGCTCGTTGGCCGGATGTTACTTTCAAGGCATGATAGCCTGCGGCTCGTTGGCCGGATGTTACTTTCAAGGCATGATAGCCTGCGGCTCGTTGGCCGGATGTTACTTTCAAGGCATGATAGCCTGCGGCTCGTTGGCCGGATGTTACTTTCAAGGCATGATAGCCTGCGGCTCGTTGGCCGGATGTTACTTTCAAGGCATGATAGCCTGCGGCTCGTTGGCCGGATGTTACTTCCCCCCTTTTTTTTAATACCTCAGGGGGTGATCAGTCCCCTGGTAAAAAGTACCTGCACTTTCAAAACAAAGATACCTCATTTTATTGATTTCATATAACAGTGTTTTTACACATAAAACTTTTTTAGACATTCTCCGTGCCAAGAATGCGGCAACTCGTACCCTTCACCATTTTTTAGGCGGTATGAGGCTCGTCCCGTCCTTTGGTGTATGACGTATGGTCCTTCCCATTGAGGTTCCAGCTTTTTGGGCTGTTTAACTTCTCGGAGAACTAACTCTCCTGGGGCGAAGCTTCGCTCCTTTATCCTTTGATTGAAATATCGCTCCACCTTGGATTTATCCTTTGCCATTCTTACTACTGCGGCAGCCATTCTAGTTTCTTCGAGAAGGTCCAGGTGGTTCTGTACTCCCAGGTTGTTGTTTTCTTCATCATATGATTCCCATCTTATGGATGGCACCACAATTTCCGCCGGAATGACGGCCTCCAATCCATAAGTTAGCCTGTAGGGCGTCTCTCCTGTCGGCCCCCTTTCCGTTGTTCTGTATGACCAAAGGACCTGTGGTAGCAATTCTGCCCACTTCCCTTTTTTCTCATCGAGTTTCTTTTTTACTGCTTTTACTATTTGCCCATTCACATTCTCGACCTGCCCATTAGCCTGAGGGTGAGCCACTGATGCAAATCTTAAGTCGATCTTCCATTCTTCGCAGAATCCCCGGAAGCTTTCGCAATTGAATTGTGCTCCATTATCAGTTATTATTGCCTTTGGTATGCCAAACCTGCACACCACATACTTCCAGACGAATTCTTGTGATTTCCTGGCCGTGATGGAGATAGTGGGCATTGCCTCGACCCACTTTGTGAAGTAGTCAATGGCAACGTACATGAATTTGAATCTCCCTGGGGAGGCCTCCGGAAATGGCCCCACAATGTCCAACCCCCACATAGCAAGGGAATCGGGCAGAGAATGGATTTTTGTTCTGCCGGAGGAGTATGTATTTTGTTTCCATGCTCCTGGCACTTGCGGCATTTTTGCACATGCTCTTTGCAATGCTCCATCATTTTCGGCCAAAAGTATCCAAGCCTCAAGATTTTGTGGGTTGTGGCTCTTTCTCCTTGGTGATTCCCACAGGTCCCCTCATGCACTTCTCTTATTAGTTCTGCTCCTTCGGCCACGGTAACACATTTTAATGCTGGCCTCGCAAAAGATCGCTTATAGAGCTGGTTATTTTCAATAAAAAATGATGCAGCCCGCCTTTTTACCGTCTTGGCCTCTTTTTCCTCTTCCGGCAACTTTCCCTGCCGGATGTAGTCTATGATCGGGGTCATCCAAGACTCCTCTTTATCATTTAGGTCTAGGGCAAACACTTGAGCCCTGTCTACGCTTGATGTAGCCTTGACTTCCAACCATACTTCATTGGGTACTTTTTCAGCCATACTTGCCAACTTTGCCAAGGCATCGGCTTCAACATTTTCCTCACGAGGGAGATGTTTCAATTCACATCTTTGGAAGTTCGCTTTTAATTCCTGGACTTTGAGCAAGTATTTCCATAGCTTTTCTTCTTTGACCTCATAGATGTTGTCGCTTTGTCTCGTCACCAACATGGAATCTGAGTATACCTCCAATTCTGGAAAGATTTTTTAGAAAACAAATTCCATGAGGGTTTTTTTTTTAATATGATTTTATAGAAAAGAAGAAAAAATAGAGAAAGTATCTTCCTATGGAACCTGTTGCCCCCAGGGCGGTAGCCACCTCCAAGCCCCAAATGAGGGCTTCGTATTCAGCTTCATTGTTGGTGACATCGAAATCCAGCCGGAAGGCATAATTTAGATTTTGTCCATCCGGCGTTTGCACTACTATTCCGGCTCCTGCTCCACTTTTTGCATCGGGCTCCGTCCACCAAGATGGTGTATGAGTTTTGGAGCTGTTTCTCTTCTTTTGCAAAGTTTGTCTCCGTTATGAAGTCCGCCAAGGCCTGTGCCTTAATCGCCGTTCTGGGTAAGAAGTGGATTTCATACTGTGTTAGTTCCACTGTCCAGCTCACCATCCGGCCGGAAGCGTTTGGATTGTTAGCTATTTGTTTGAGCGGCCAGTTGGTTCTGACAAAGATTCGATGCGACTGGAAGTAGGGCCGTAATTTCCTTGATGCCACTACTAATGCAAACAAGATTTTCTCTATATTTGTATATCGTCCCTCTGTTGGACTCAAAATTTTGCCAGTATAATAGACTGGTATTTCCCTTTTCTCTTCCATAATCAAGACAGCGGCGACTGCCCAGTCTGTTGCAGATAAGTAATAGAGATCCTGGCCTGGAGCGGGCACACCCAATTTAGGTAAGTCCCGAAGCATTTCTTTGATCTTTTCGAATGCATCTATGCACTCCTGTCCCCATTGGAACTTGCTGTTCTTTCTTAGGATATTGAAGAACGGGATTGATTTTTCTTGCAGCTTGGAGCAAAATCTGCTTAACGCCGTGAGCCTCCCATTCAAAGCTTGGACATCTTTGATATTTCTTGGAGGGGAGAGGTTGAGATGGCCTGACTTTTTTCCGGATCAACTTCAATACCCCGCTGTCCAACAATAAACCCAAGAAACTTCCCCTTAGTTACACCAAACACACACTTTTCTGGATTCAGCTTGATTTGGTATCTGTCCAGAGTGTTGAATGTTTCTTCCAAATCTTTCATGTGTTGCTCTTTTGATGGACTTTTGACAACTATATCATCAACGTAAGCTTCCACATTTCGAGCGATTTGCTGGCAAAACACCTTATCAATCATTCGTTGGAAAGTGGCCCCTGCATTCTTTAGGCCGAAAGGCATTACCTTGTAACAGAATGTTCCAGCTGAAGTAATGAAGGAAGTCTTTTCTGAATCGTCCTCTTTCATTTTTATTTGATTATAGCCGGAGAAAGCATCCAGAAAACTTAACACAGAACTCTGGGCAGTTGAGACTACCAATCTATCTATTGATGGTAGGGGATAAAAATCCTTAGGACATGCCTTGTTTAAATCCGTGAAATCCACACACATTCTCCATTTTCCATTCGCTTTTTTTACCATGACAACATTAGCCAACCAGCGTGGATATGCAACTTCCCTGATGAATCCGGCTTTGAGGAGTTTTTGGACTTCGATTCGTGCGGCCAAATCTCTTTCCTCCCCTATTACCCTTTTCCTTTGCCTGACCGCCGGATGCTTAGGGTCCACCCTGAGCTCATGCCGGATAACGCTTGGGTCTATACCAGGCATCTCGTCCGTGCTCCAAGCGAATGTTGCCCTTCTTTTTTCCAGGAACCTCATTAAGTGAGTCTGCCCTTCATTGTCAAACGCGGTTCCTATTTTAAAAAATTTAGAAGGGTCAGATTGTAAATGTACCTCTCTGGGGGGATCTTGGGCTGTTCGACATTCTTCCTCTTCCTGATCCGGCCCTGAGGAGGAAGGTAGCCTTCCCTTGAATTCCTTGTCTGATCCCACAGTCTTGACCACCTCCTCACTAGGAAGGCTGTCCATGATACGGACTTCACACATTCGGGCCATCTTTTGGCTTCCTCTTATCGTGACTACCTTCCCGCTTGAGGTTAAGTACTTCATTTTTAAGTGGTGAGTGCTGTGGATAGCTTTGAAAGCATTGATCCCTGGCCTCCCGAGGTACATGTTGTATCCAGAAAGACCTGGCACAATAAAAGCTGTGAGTTTCTCTGTTCTCCTTTCATCTCCTTGGCCCAGGGTCATTGTGAAGTCTATACTGCCGGAAGATGTGGTAGAGACACCTCCCACAAATCCCCCTAGGACCGCCGAATAAGGCTTGATCCGGTCTTCGGGCACCTCCAGCTTCTTAACTCTGCCTCGGCTGATATGACATTTGCTCCGGCCCCACTATCGACCAGAATTCCCTCCATCATCCGATCATTTACCTGCGCACGAATGACAAGCGGATCGTTGTGTGGGTATAGGACTCCATCTTCATCCTCGTCGGAGAAGAAAATTGGAGGAAAGCCTTCTTTTTTGGCAACCTTCCTTTCCGGGAGTTCCTGATGCACTTGATGAATGTGCCTTTTCCTTTCGTTAGGGGTTAGTGGTCCTACCTCCGAAAATAGCCCTGTGAGTTTTCTTAAAGAAAGTTTTGTTAGCCTCCTCTCTCTTTTCCTTCTTTTAGAAAAGAGGGGATTTTGTTGTAAATAGAATGCGGAGAAAATGTACATTGTAAACAGAATACATAAAAATGAAGATTCTACTCTTTTATTTCTGTAGCAAGACTTTTTGACAACTTATTCTTATATGCTTGATTTTTGAGGAAACAACCTATGACTGTCCTTTCTTCCTGAGAAGCCTTTTTGTCTAAACCGAAAAAGGGAAGAATCTTTAATTTCCTTACAGACCTGTTATCATACCCACCGACTTGCCAGGGTTAAGCCTGGGATGAGCCTCTTCCTCCTGCCGCCCTTGCGATACATTCTGGGCGTTGCTTTGTTGACCTCCATACTGCCTTTGCATTCCAGCCGGTTGTTTTCCCTTCCTCTTATTCTCTTCAATGACTTTGAGCTCTTTGGCCAGGGTGGCACAATTTACAGTCCGATGACTGCGATTTCCATGGAATTCGCAGAAAGCAACCGGAATCTCTCCTTGCGGCGGCTTCCTTGGCGGAGGAAGGTAACCCTCCCTTACTGCGGCAGCGTATTTCCCTGGGTCAATGTAGACAACAGTCCTTACCCCTTGGTGCTGCGCCCCCTGAGAGGAAGGTCCGGCGGTTGACTTTCCATAATACGGTTTGTATCTTGATCCCCCTCTTCCGGCGTTTCCCCCGTGTCCTTCCTTCTTCTCTGGCACCCCTGCGGCCTTGAAGCTTTCGGCCAGCTCTTTAGCCTTGTTCTCAGCTATCTCAGATTTCAAAAAATCATGGATCATTTCAGCTAATTCTCCATGAGTCTTTGGTGCCTTTGTCGCGATTTTTCCAGCTAGCCGAGGCTGTGCCAGACCATTCCCAAAGGCCTTGATCAAGATCTTTTCATCCACATCATCAATTTCAGCAACCTTTTTGTGGAAACGCTCTGCGTACTCCTTCACGCTTTCTCCTTTTCGCTGCTTAACGTCCATCAATTCTATTGTCTCCTTTTTAACTTTTGCTAGCAGCGAAGTATTGCTGGAAATCTTCGGTCAATTGCTTGAAGCTCGTGATGGACTGCGGCGGCCTCGTGGAGATCCATCCCAATGTCTTTTTGAAAGCGTTCCGGGGAACAGATTACAGAGAGCGAGGGAGCTAATCCCCTGAGTGTTCATGGCAAACATGAACTTTTTGATATGCTGGCGGGGTCTCCAGTCCCATCATATTTCTCGATTGTCGGGGCGACAAAGTGCGGCGGGAGTTTTGTCTTCCTTATTCGCTCCGAGAAGGGATATAAGCTCATATCTATCTGATCATCCTCCTCCATTTCTCCTTCGTCGACGATCGAATTGCGCTTTCTATCCTTGCTTTCTTCGCCATTGCTGCCTCTAGAGTCTCTGTTTTTCAGTTGTTCAATGGCTTCCGTCATTTCATCCCACTTTCTTTGGTACTCTCGTCCCTTTGCATCAGTTCTTGCTGCAAGGTCTCATTTCCTTCCACGATTTTCTCGTCGATGGATCTGACCAATCCCTTCAGCATATCCTCGAGGTCCTTTTGGAGATGGCCTCTGGCATTTCCGAGCTCATTCTTTCCTCAGAGTGATTATTCGAGCGATCGTTCTTCGATAACTTTCTTCAGTGCCTTCTTTGATCTCGGACATCTCTCGTGTTTCGATCCTGCAAAAAATGTCGTTAATTACTTTAGGATTTCCGTTATGAATTGCCGTAGATTACTTCCCTGCTTCTAGGTGGTCTCGTGGTTGCTTCTTGCGGTTCGATTCCCACAGACGGCGCCAAATGAAACGGTACACTAAACAGTACACTAATCCTAACACGACTGAGCTTGATCTCAACGCAACAGTATATCTATCCTAGTATGACTCGATCTAGCTTCTTTTCTGCTTTACCTGGTTTCAGACTCAGCCTCACGTAAGTAGGGAGAGAGAGAGAGAGAGAGAGAGAGAGAGTTTCTGTTGGAGTCGAATGCGAGTTTTATTGCCAAGTATCGCGCGCCATATTTCATGGGGGTGTACCCCTATTTATAGTTTTTCGGGCCTGGTCCTCTGGGTGCCAGCCTGTATTTTACACGTTTTAAGTACAATTCTACCCCTCCTTGGTGCTTTAGACCTATTACAAGTGATTGGTCATACAGTGCTTTGCTTTGTCTAAGTCTTACTTCCATCTAGCTAGGAACGGCCGGATGCTCTACGTGTTCCCATCTCCATCCGGCCAAGGCGGCCGGATGCTCTATAGGCTTCCAACTCCATCCGGCTAGAGTGGCCGGATGCTGTGTTTTCTTTTAATCTTATCCGGCCAAAGCGGCCAGATGCTCTACGCGCCTTGCCTTGGTCTGGCACTATTTCTTCCCTTCTCAGTATCCGAAGTAGTGACAAGAGCTTTTGGAACACTAAGGGCAGCGGGTATATTGAGGTAGTACAACCCATCCTGCTGCTTAGCAGTTCCAATCACCTTCCCCGTGCATAGATCTTGCAAGATACAATTCCTGGTCATCTTCTACGATGAGATGGGTAGACAAGCTTTCATCCAACAATCAAAGATGGGCACAGGAGAATGGGATGTCTCATTGTGGAAGGAAGAGGTGGATACCCCCAGGCGAACGGTGACTGTAGCCATCCGAGGAATTCCCCCTCAGGCATGGTGTGAAAATACAGTAAGGAGTGTGCTTCAGCAGCTTGGGACAGTTGTAGAGATAGAAACGGATCTTACGGTGTTACCAGAAAATTTTGACGTGATCGCTACAATCGAAACTGAAAAGTTCAAAATTGTCAACGAAGAACTGGAAGGACTATTCGATAACAGAGTTTACAAAATCGGAGTCATTGAGGTCTGGTCGGAAGACCGTGGGCATCACCGTGTAGTGACGGCGGCGGTCAAGCAAAACATGGGGGGTGAATCATCTCAAACGGCGACAAACTCGGGAGAAGATGTGGAGACCCGACAAGAGGGAATGGAATTAATCCAGGTGGAAAAGCAATTATTATTGGAGAAGTATCCCAGAAGGTGCTCCACTGATAAAGGTATAGGTATTAAATATCCAACTGTAGCGGTATCATGCGACTCCACTGGTATCATCGCAGTCAAGACTGCTGTAGGAATGAAGATATGGCAGAAAGAATTTTGTATTTATGAGGAAGTGCTTGCCGGCATGGATCTGGGGAATAAAATAAGGAGAAGCATTCCCTGGATTGGCATAGACTCCGGAGTAGTGGAGGATTTAATTAAGGCTCTGTGTCTAAAAAGTGGATTGGAGTATATAGGAACTCGAGCCGACCATACATATAATACAACTTCAATTAGGCCGGAAACAATTAAGGAGTGGGTAGCACAGCCTACTGAGAGGGCCAACGATTACTATTACCCACTTGAGCCTAGGGGGGCCGAAGAACTAAGTGACACAACCCAGGATTTCTCTGACAGCAGTGTGCAAATTTCGGAATTAAACAGGCAAGAGGAGGAAGCCTCAGAAATCAACGTGGGCTTCACCAATATTCCAAACAATGGCAGACCAACGTTAGTTGATGCAAGCACTCTACCAGAAACTGAGCTGCAAGTATTCATTTCTCCTGAGAAGTCAACTAGGCAAAGAACGTTCCCGCAACATTTTCTCTCCCAGAAGAAGAAGCAGGTGAACAAAAGATCATCTACTGAGGCACGTAAATGCATGAAGTACGGACAAAGACTAGGTGTAACATACCCCTACCCAAGTAAGTCTCTAGCGAATCTTGATCGAATACTAAGAATACACGGTAAATCCAGAACTCACAAAAAAGATGAGTTCAAGTGTGGCGTTTTACAATATTCAAGGCGCAAGAAGAGCAGAGAAGTGGCGTATGCTGAGGAACGAAATCAGGCTAACTGGGACAGGGTTGATCGGTCTCATGGAGACACACCACTCCACCCCGTGCAATAAAAACAGAAATTTGTGGGGTATAGGCCAGACAACGGAATGGCTGGAAATATTTTCAGAAGGTCAATCCGGTGGTCTAATCATCGCTTGGAACCCAAACTTGATAGAGTCCAATGAAGTAGCAAGGAAATCGAGATGGTTGGCGTTGAGATTTATAAACAAACCGCACCAATATGTTGGCCTAGTGGTATTTGTGTATGGGCCGACAAGCCCGGCAGACAGAAGGGGAATGTATAGGGAATTGATTGATTTGAAGGATAGCACCAGTTTACCCATGTTAATAGCGGGGGACTTCAATGAAGTTCGAAGAGGGGATGAAAGAAGCGGTGGAAATGATAATTTTGTGGGAACCTCAATGAGAGATTTTGAGCACTGGATACAGGAAATGGAACTGCAGGAAATAAACTTGTTCGGGTGCTCTTATACTTGGAAAAGTCGGGGGTCATGGAGTAGGATCGATCGCGCTTTCTGTGTGGCTGAATGCTTTACTCATTTCCCAAACATCACGCTAAAAGGAAGACCGTGGGGTCTAACTGATCACAGGTTTATGTGGATCGAATTTCAGAACCATGACTGGGGTCCACGTCCATTTAGAACCTTGGATGCATGGTTGGAAGACAAGTCCTTTGCCCCCTTTTTTAAAGAGGAATGGAGCAAGCTGCCGGAAGGGAGGTTAACGAATAAACTGAAGGAGATGAAATCAGTTTTGAGGAACTGGAACCGTGATCATTTCGGCCTCATTGGTCAGGAAATTCAGAAACGAAGAGAGGAGATTGCCAAGATTGATGATACTGATGAATTACAGGGCCCAAATGATGTGAGAAATCGGGAGAGAAACAGACTAAAAGATGAGATGTGGGGCTTGCTAAGAAAAGAAGAGCGATATTGGCGGCAAATGTCGAGGGAGAAGAATATAAGAGCAGGGGATCTCAATACTACATATTTTCACAGGAAGGCTACTGTAAACCGAAATTGTAACAGGATTTCAGCTCTGATGATAGACGGGCGCTTATCATATAGTCCAACAGAAATCCGGCGTGAGGCCCGGACATATTACAAGAAACTGTACAATGTGAATTTAGCAACAGGGTCCTTTCCTTTTGGAGTACACAGACCAAAACTAACGACATCAGACCAGCAAATGTTGATAATGCCGCCCACGTGTTTGGAAATCAAAGAAGCAGTTTGGGATTGTCAGGGTAGCAAAGCGCCGGGGTTTGACGGTTTCAACTTTAATGTGATTAAAAAGTTTTGGGGAGTTATAGGGAACGAGTTTACAGCTGAAGTGTTGGGGTTTTTCCAAGAGAACCGATCCCCATACGATATCAACATTACTTGGGTGACTCTGATTCCCAAAACAATGGGGGCGGACAAGATCGAGGATTTTCGTCCGATTAGTGTGGTGGGGTGCATATATAAGGTAATCTCGAAGGTTCTAGCAAAAAGACTATCCAGAGTAATGCACTATTTGGTAGGTGACTCTCAATCGGCTTTCGTTAAAGGAAGACATATCTTAGAGGGGCCATTGATAGCAAATGAGGTGATCAATTGGCTCAAGGTTCGACGAAGCAAAGGTGTTATCCTGAAAATCGATTTTCGGAAAGCATACGATTGTATAAGCTGGAACTTTGTGATGAAAATTCTTCAGTTATTGGACTTCCCTCCGGTATGGCAAAGCTGGATTCGTAAATGCATAACGACTCCGAGAATTTCGGTATTGGTGAATGGTTCCCCTACCCCGCTATTTAGACCCAGAAGAGGACTCAGGCAGGGTGACTCCCTTTCGCCTCTATTGTTCGTACTAGTGGCGGAAGCCCTAAATTGGCTTCTGGATGATGCAATGCGGAGGGGAGATAGAAGGGGTTTGACGGTAGGTCTGAATGAGATCCGACAGTCTCACCTACAATTCGCGGATGATACAGTCATTTTCTGCTCCATGGATAGTGACGAATTACAGAAAATAAAGTGGATAGTGGCGATCTTTGCGGATATGTCAGGCTTGGAAATTAATTGGAACAAGACCACAGCGTATGGGATAAATCTGGTGGAAGAGGATGAAGAGATGATTCGCAGTACGCTGAACTGTCAAGTGGGGGCACTTCCCAGTTCTTATCTAGGCTTACCATTGGGTGCGAACCCACGCAATATGGAGACATGGAGGCCAGTAATTTGCAAAATTGAGCAGCGCCTGAGTAAGTGGAAAGCTTCATCGCTGTCAAAGGCTGGGAGATTAGTGTTGATTCGTGCGGTCCTAGATAGTATACCAGTATACTATATGAGCCTCTTTAAGATGCCGAAGAAGGTGATTGCTAAAATTAACTCAATCCAAAGGAGGTTTTGTGTAACGGTGGGAGCAAAGGAATTCCCCTGATGAGATGGACCAGCCTAGCGAAGCCAAAGCAATATGGGGGCCTAGATATTGGGGACTTTGAAGCAAAGAATGCCGCCTTGATGTTTAAGTGGTGGTGGAGATTTATGAAGGATAGGGATAGGCTATGGAAACATGTAGTGGCAGCAGTATCTGGGCAGGATATACGGTTATCCATCTTAGATACTGCCTGGTCATCTTCAAACAGTAAAGGTTTGTGGAACTCGATTGTCTCTATTAATCCCTGGAGGCCAGAGATCAAGGAAGTACTTACCTCGAATCTGAAATGGGTGGTGGGTAATGGAAACCGGGTGCGTTTCTGGCTAGATCCATGGGCCAACTCAGCATCTCTGCGAACTATATTTCCGCGCCTGTATTCAGTAAGTGAATGCAAGACAGCAGTGATACGCGAGGTGGGAATTTGGAATGGGTCTGAGTGGCAATGGTGCCTACGGTGGAGAAGATCGCTGTTTGTGTACGAAGCAGAGGAAGTGGATCAACTGATGAGATTAATCAATGACAGGAATGTATACCAGGGCCAAGGTGAAGACACGATGATATGGGAGGGTGATGCAACTGGCAAATTCTCTGTAAAAAACTTCTACCAGGAAGTTATGAGAAAAGAAAACCCAGGAGAAGTAAGCTGGCATAAATCCTTCTGGAGCAAAGATGCACCACCTAGAGTGGAATTGTTAGTCTGGTTTCTGTTACAAAAGAAACTGGCTACAAAGGACAGACTCTTCGGCATGAACGTTATTCCTCTATCAAATCTGTTATGCGTATTCTGCAGGAGAGCAACTGAAAGCTCCGAGCACCTGTTTTTGTGTTGTGTAGAAGTTAAGAAGTTATGGCAGCACACACAAGCGTGGTGGGGTGTAAATTTTGAAATGCATACAAACATTGAAGACAGCTACAATTTCTGGTGTGTACAGGAACCGAGCAGTAGAGGGAGAAGAATGTGGAAATCAACGTTCTTATGTTCCATCTATAGCATATGGAGCACCAGGAATCGAATTATTTTTGAACAGAAGGAACTCTGCTGGGAACAGGTGGTGTCGGGCACAAAGATGCAAGTCCTAGATTGGTGCAGGAAAGATGATCTTCCCAAAGCTCCACGAAGTATCCTGATGAATTCTCGCAACTTAAAGGACCTTTTCTAACTCTGTTTGAACTTTCACTGTGCAGTTGTATGCACGTACTGTTACTGTCTCTGGTATTCATATTTTTCGTCATGTTTTGAGGCTTGGCAGGTCTGATGCCTGAAACCAATAAGTCCTCCTGTACTATACTAGCTACTCTGTAGCCACCGATCAAAAAAAAAAAAACAATAAGACGGAAAGAAAACAACAAAGCAGCCAAGGTCAGTAGTGAGTTTGTGTATGGAAGCAAGATTCATAGCAAGCCCCAGAACATGCAAGGTTTCCTTAAGTTGAATGCTATCCGATAAGACAACATCCCCATGTCCTGCGACAGTAGTTGATGCACCATTTGCAGTAATAATGGTCTCAGGAGTATAGCAAGGACGATAGTGAGTAAGGAGAGAAGAAACATATGTCATATGAGTGGTAGCTCCAGAATCCATAATCCATTGTAGAGTAGAGGATTGGTGTGATGAATGAAGAGAATAAGGAGCTGTAAGCGAGCTATGACCAGATTTAGTAGACATCTCAAGAGATTGCAACATCATGCGATATTTATTCAACTCAGCAGGAGTTATGGGAGTGGTGAAGGTATTAGTAACACCATAATCTGAAGAAGAATCTTTTGCCATGATAGGAAACCGATGTGGAGAGACTCACACAACGATAAAGATGGGTATAATAAACCCTTAGAAGAACTTGGTTGAGGCAGAACCAATTTAGGGTAGCCCTAACAGCATCAGTTTGAAGAAATTGTTTGGACCAGTTGAAGCGCATAGATATTGACGGACAGAAGATCACACCCGTTAGAACACCTTGCACACAGAATGATGCAGTCGAAGAAGGGCAACATCAGTTGCGCTGTGCAAGCGGACAGTAGACTAGCAAGAAAGAGAACGCAGTTCGCTAGAAAGAAGGTCGTCAGTCTGACATCATCAGTCCGCTGTCATCAGCGGCATCGTCAGTCCGCGTCATCAGCGGCGCATCAGTCCGGTGTCGTCAGTGGCGCGTCAGTCCGGCGTTGTCTGCAGCGCATCAGTCCGGCATCGTAAGCGGCACGTCAGTCCGGCATTGTCAGCGTCGCATCAGTCTGGCATCATCAGCATCACGTCAGTCTGGCAACGTCAGCGGCGCGTCAGTCCGGCGTCGTCAGTGGTGTCATCAGTTCGGTACTAGCTAGGGTTTAAGTCTAGAGAGTAGGAGAATAGGGTTAGGGTTTGAGAAAGGGAGGCTTGTGTTTTGGAAAAAAAAAATTGGCTCTTGATGAACACAAGAAAGTCAAGCTGATTATTGCTTTGTTCTCTGTCATGTCGGGCCCGGAAGTGAATTGGGGAAAATCAGCTATTTTTCCAATCAATTGGATGAGAAGAGGTGGCAAATGCGGTGAATGTTTTGAAATGTAATGTCCAGCCACTACCAGCAACGTATCTGGGGTTCCCTTGGGTGCAAACCCACGAAACTTTAACACCTGGGCACCAGGTAATTAGTAAAGTGGAAAAGAGATTAGCCGATTGGAAAAGTTCAAGTCTGTCGAGAGCAGGAAGACTTGTGCTCATCCGAGCAGTCCTGGAGTCAATACCAATATATTATATGAGCCTGTTCCGGATGCCAGAAAAAGGTTATACAGAAGCTAAAAAGTTAGCAGCGTAGGTTGCTCTGGAAACAAGGTGATAGTATTGTTCTTTAAATGGAAGTGGAACTACTAAGATTGCCAGTCAAAACTTTGGAAAAAGATGATAGCTTCAGTCTACGGAAGTGATATTGCAGTTCCAGTGACCGATCATGCAGAATAAATCAATAGACACAAGGGTATTTGGAATACAATTGTCACCATTGGTACATGAAATCAGTACTGATCTTGGAGGAAAATATCAGATGGGTGTTGGGGAACGGTGAGGGTTTTCGTTTTTGGCTTGACCCTTGGGTGACTAATATAAGATTGAAGGACAAATTCCCCGTTTATTCTCAATTAGTGAATTGAAAACTGCCAAAGTTGCTGATGTTGGAGTCTGGAATGGGCAAGTTTGGGTGTGGCATCTCATATGGAGACGTGAGCTATTTCAGTATGAAGTGGATGAAGTCTCCCAGATGTTAAATGTGCTGAACCATGCTTCTGTACCCAGACAGGAAAAGAGTGATTGTCTATCCGGAAGTCCTGAGAATGAGTCCAGCTTTTCTGTTAAAAGCATGTATGGAGAAATTGTGAGAAGAAGGGGGAATGAAGTGCCAAGCTGGCACCGTCTCTGCTGGGAGAAGCTAGCTAGCCCCCGTATTGAAATCTTAGCATGTTTATGCTTGCAAGACAAGCTAGCAACCCGTGACCGCCTGTTTGAGTATAACATAGTTTCTTTGGCTGACATGTACTGCCCCTTATGCCGCAGAAGTGTGGAGACTAGTAACCATCTTTTTGTGGGCTGTACTAAAGCCAGGTGTGTGTGGGAAAATGTAACAAGTTGGTTGGGTGTCCAAGTTGATCTTGGCGCAAAAAGAGAGAATCATCCTTTACACGCCGGCAACAGGCACAAACAAGCTGCAGAGCAAGAAGGTTATGGCTGTCTACGTTTATGTACACTCTATGGAGTATCTGGGCTGTCAGAAATGAAATTATCTTCAATAGAGTGGTACCACACTGGAGTAAAATAGCAGATGATGTGAAACGCTGGACCTTAGAGTGGAACTCCGAATTCAAAGATCGCCCGGCAATTCACATGAAGGGCTTGAAATTGCACTGGTATGCAAAATTAGGGTTCAACTGCCATCGTGTGGTATCCAATTCCCAGTTCAACACATGAAAAAAATAGATGATATACTTGATAGCAGACAGCACACACAAATCTGGGCATGTTCTACGATTGATCAGATTTCTAGGTTTATTTGTTGTATGCCGCCTAGTTCCATCCTCGCAGAAATGCGGCATCTCATCTAGCGCACGAACATCTGTCTCCAAATTGAGACATTTCAGTAAGCCCACAATTTGCAAACGAGATTCATCAGTCGGAGCACATATATCCACCGTCCGATGTGCGGCCCCTGTTGGCGATTCGTCTACGGCCTCAGTCGCTTCCCCCGCCTCTGAATCTAAGTTCGATCCCAAGGTCTTCCGCCATAACCTCACCAGGGGTAAGAATTACAACCGCAAAGGGTTTGGTCACAAAGAGGTGACTCAGGAGCTTATGAATCGCGAGTATACAAGTGAGTAGCCACCACTTCTAGCTACTTTAAAAAATTGTCGAAGATTGATTTTGGTTTGAAGCCTGAGATTCTAAATTATAAATCGGATTCATTGATTCTACGTAATACGGCCGGAGCTAGTGGTCTTTTGTGGGTAAACTTGCTCGTTTTATCTTACCAAGTGAGTTTGAATATGCGCTCCCATCTCTCTCATCTGTTCCCTGCGGCGCCTTTCCCTAACCATGTCGTCTTACCTTCCTCAGCCGTGTAACCACCGCTCAAATCACGCCCCCGCCCCCAGCTACACTCAAACAGCAATCTGTCTCATCTCCCACCGCCGTGTTACTTCCAAGCACCACATAAAAAACCTAGACACACCAATCAGTCCCGTCTCCTTTCCTTTCACGCTCTCTTTCACTACAGTCACTATATACCCATACACACACAAAAGCGCCGCATATTAGCTCCACAAAACGTCGTATAGGAAACCTGCATAACCCAAGGATGAGGGGTGGGATTAATCTTCCTAACCGGAGGCACGGCAGTCGGAAGGAGTACGTAAGCAAAGGTAAGCGGTCTAGATGGAGGGAGATCAAAGAGAAGCCCGCTAGCGGCCAACAGAGCCGGTTCCCAAAGTCGTGGCGTAGAGACAATCCTGTGTCCCAAATACAGCCAACAACAGTGTTCATAGATAATGACGACAGAAACGTCTCGGAGCACCACTTGGGCAAGATTGTAAAAAGATTTGTCAACTGGACAAGACTTTACATCAGCAGGAAAGTTAGAAGGTCTAACCGTAACGCATGTGCTTTCGTGGATGTGGCTCATGTGTACGATGCAAAAAGATTGATTGAAGGAATACGAGGCTGGAATATCAATGGCAGTCAGCTATGGGCAAGAGTGGAGTTTCAAGGTAGCCAAGAGAGAAGGACCAAGCTGCAAACAAATGACCTACCTCATCACCAGAACAAAGGGGCAAGTAAGCGAGCAGATAGGGAGGTCGAGGGCCGAAAGCGAGACCACGCTATAACAAGACTATCCATCAATGTCAAATCAGACAAAGTAATGAAAGCTGGGTTGAGTAGGTGTGTGGTTATATCCCTTCAAGAAGAGATATCACCATCAGAAGCTGTGGAATGTCTACGTAATCGATGGCCGAATTTGGGAGGACTTCTTGCCTTATCTCGTAGAAAATATCTTTTGGTCTTCAACACAACAAAGGAGGTAAAAGTTGTTTTGGAACAAGCCCGGAAAAAGGGCAAAGAACAAGAAGGAGTAGAAATCCGTCGGTGGAACACGTTAGACCAGGTTGAGAGGAGACGTACATGGGTAGTCATCCGTGGGATTCCGCTGCATGCGTGGAATAAGAATAATGTACGAAAGATAGCCCAAACTGTAGGTGAGGTCGTCAAGATTGAGGAGGAAGAAAGTCAATTTGTGGAGAATGCAGAGATTCGAGTTCAAGTTGATACCTCATCGCTTCATTTCATCAATTGGAAAATTATGGTTAAAGTTGAAAACCAGAATTTCCCGGTCAGTATCGTCGAAGCCTACGAACAAATGTCACAGTCAAAAAAGATTGACCGCTCTGAGAGTATCATCCAAATGGTAGAAGTGCACAACAAGGAGACATTAGGTCAACAGAATTCAAACAATGATCAACTTCAAAATGTACTGGAAGGGGGAGATGAAACAAATGGACAAGAAAAAGGAAGAAGTGTGGCGGCAAATTCAGGGGATGCCTCGGTGCATGTTGCGGCGCGCTTCCCCCAATGCTATCCCGACATGTCTGAGGGGAGTGCAAACAGTGTTGTTGGATTGGATGATAAACATCATCATGATGGTCATGATATGCATGTTCAGAATACGAGGAATGGGTACGTAGGGGGGGACGACTCGTCTGGAAATGTGCATCAGGTGGAGCGTCTTGAGAGTGAATATGTGGCAGAATCCCAGCAGGTGGGCGGTGTCTTTGAGGAGGACGACGAGAGGATAATCTCGGAGAGTGAGCAGGGCAATAAAGGCGATGGAATATTTGTTCCCCAGGCGAGTGAGGCAGACGAGGGTTATGAATCAGATGATGTGACGATCCCTGACAACTTTTTTCAAGAGGAAATTCAAAAAATGACACGATGTCCGAGGCCCAAGGAATATGCAATGGTGGGTGCAGATAATTGTATGGACCTCGTGCACCAGGACAGCAAAGTATCGATAAATGGGGAGGTACATAATAACGATCTCCCAGCAAGGGATAGAGAGGAAAAATTATTAATCCTGACAGAGAAGCGGATGAATGTGTTGATCTGCTATTAAAACTGGGATGCAAAGTTCCTAACCCAAGTCTAACAAAGGCAAACATTGTTGCTCAAATCCAAGAGATGCAGGAGGCCCAACTGAAGTAAAGGGCCAGGAAAGGTTTGGGAAAAAAGGGATGGAAGTTTAAGGAAGGACGGGACAAAATCTATCCTGAAAGGTTAATAACTGATCTGCAAATGGGGTGAGGTTTAGGATGGCCAGTCTTGGGTTAGGATGGTTTGTATTGTTTGGTCTGTGTATGAGGAGATAGAGAGTCAGGGGAGAGTTATTTAATTTGGTAGAGGAAGGCTTGTCTCTTGGGTGGGAATTTGTATGTCATTTTTTTCCTGGAGAGGGTCACGGTTTTAATGTTTGGTTGGTCCGTGTGGTCGTATGCCCAGGGTGTATACGTTAGGCTTGTGTTTGATGTAAGTTGTATTTGGATGTGGTAGGTACTCTTTTTCCTTCCTAAGCTTTTTCCCACTAGGTTTTGCTTAGAAAGATTTTAACGAGGCCCGAGCACAACCCATCCTTAATTTTATTTTAATAAATATGGCTATATGCCCAAATTATCAAAAAAAAAACATGAAGGGCTTGAAAGAATCCTTTTATATTTCCAAATCTACGTTAATGTTGGATGCTGGACAGTTTTTGCTTCGTTTTTTTCCTGTTATGTATGGGTGTTTTGCATTGTATTTGGCAGCCTTTTCTCCTACCCAGTGCTGACCTCTATAGGTTATGCCTCTTGATGTATGTCATCAACTAGCTGTCTTTGCAACACCACTTATCAAAAAAAAAATCATCCTAACTAACCAAGCCATTTAGAGAAAACACTAGAGTCTATTAAATAAATTTATCTAGGGAGACTTAGCCCAAACAGCCCACAAATTTTCCTAACAAAACTATTCATTTCTTGAGTGATAATAAATCCTTAACAGGAAAATGTTTTTCTAGATGAAAACTACCGAAACATCCTAGCCCATTTGGAGATACCTATTAGGTCCCATACAATAAATATTTCTAGGGGGATTCAAACCCTAACAGCCCACAGATTTTCCTCAAAACTATTAAGAATAAATTATAGTGAGAAAATATGTGCTTAATAGAGATACTGTTTTTCTAGAAGAAATCTATTGGATCATCCTAAACTCCCGGTATATTGTCCCTATATGCCACACACATCACCTATAACAACTAACTTCTCATTTATTCTTCATATGGACAACTATCCAAGAACCTGACTCTCAAGTCATTCGAACTTGAAAACTAGCTCCTTTAACCCTTTTATTCTCATTTTGGCATAAAAATGAAAAGTCTTGTTGCTGTAGTCAACCCATATGTATACTTTTAAACCACTCACATTTACTATTTATATCCTGATAAGGGATAGGGGTATTACATACTCCCCCACTCAATGAATGTGATGTCCCCATCGTAAGCCTAACATCTAAATCCTATGGACTTCATTGGTAGGTGTCGAGAAAACCGCCCTGACACAGTCTCAAGTCGGCTCTGATACCATTTGTAACAACCTATGTGAGCAATTGCCCAATAATCTAGCTCTCAAACCATTTAACTTCAAAATTGGCCCCGTTAAGCCTTTTATCCTTATTTGGACCTAAATGTAAACGGTCTGTTATTGTACTCAACTCATATGTATCCTAATAAATCAATCACATTGCTACTCATATCCTAATGTAGGATTAGGATATCACACTTTCCCGCTCAAAGAAACACGATGTCCTCACATTTGCTACTCATATGCCAATGTAGAATAGGGGCATTATACTAACAGCCCTAGAGGCATTTATAACATAAGGTTCAACAAGTCAAACATTGGAGCGCATTATCGCTGTATATGGTATAAATAGTTTGAGAAATAAACTTCTAAACATAATAAGTACATGTGAAAATGTAGTTTTTAAACAACAAACCTGTACAATCCTCTTGTAGCGGAGTTCAAAATTTGGGAATAATTGGCTGGATTCTGTCTCACAATGTGCTCCTCATCATTAATCTGAAAGACATAATTTCATCAGCAGTCAAATTTTATCTTTTGATAAGTAAGGTACTCCTTCCGTGCAAAGTCGTTTAGACTTAGCACAAAGATTACTTTTGCATGTCTTGAGAAAAAATTATAGAGGCAAAATATGAAAAGTACTGTACAAAATGCTAAAACATCCTATATTTCATAACAAAATTTGGAAGCTAAAACGTCCTTTACTTTTGAACAGTGAGAGTATCTAAAATGGATCAAAAGAGCACCACAAGAAACAATCTTTACACCCCACCAACGCATATACAATGTCTTTCTAATTACAAGAAAGCATATATAACCGCAGTGGAAATTAATAAAAATGAAAACTGGCTCTACAGAAAAGAAGATACAAGGAAAGAAGATCTAGACCAGGCAATTCAAGTTAACAGGTGATTCTGGTCAGATTGTTTTGGGTCATTAACAATTGCGTCGATTTTGGTATAATTGGGTGCAAGACAGGTTTTGGATCACTTTTACGTTTGGTCATTCAGGTTCCATTTAATTGGGTACATGTTTTTTATAGGGAAAATTACATCACACCCATGACGTTTGACAAAATTACACAACCCACTCATGAGGTTTCAAAAATTACTTTCCCCACCCATGTGGTTTCCCCCGATTTACATCCAGCAACGTTTCTATTTTTTTTTTTTTCAACTTAAGAGACCTTAACATTTCAACTCATCGATGCCCTCAACCCCAATCCCTTACCATCAATTTATACATTAATGATAATTACTAACAGCCAAATCGACAATATCCACTCTCATTAACTCTCCCTATCCCCTTTCATTAATGATAAATACTAACCCCAATCCCCACAATATCCACTCTCATTTATTCACTTTCCTAGTGTAGACTTTTCCATAGAATTTATTAGGAATTGCCTTATCAGAAAGACACAGCAAATTAAACACATCTAATAGTAATCACTAAAAAACATCAATCAGCACACGCTAGTGGGGAAGCATAGCAATAAAAGCACGCAAGAGCTTACTAGTTTTCCAATGACATTGTAACTGGATGAAAGCATTCTGGTCAACATGTTCTTCTTCAGCTCATTATTAGGAAGATTGCATATGACTAGAGAAATAGCACAAACAACTTCCTCCTCATCTTCCAATGGTAAATGCCACTTTTCGAGACCCTAGACAGATGTTAAGCAACATGGAGTGGTGTTATAAACCCAGCGGATATTGCAGAGGTATAATATCAGTTCATGGGATGTGCATTCAGTAATAAGATAAGAATTGAAAAGTCAACATTAAGAAAAACAGGATTTGAAACTTAAGCTGTCTGCTGACAGAGTTTCTTGTGAAAAAATCACCTCGCAAATCCATATTAAAACTTCAAGGCTTGAGAGTTCAAGAACAAATGGAGAAGCATCTTCACATATTTTACGCAAGGCGAAGGAACAAACATGAGCAGAAACTGGTTGCGAGATGCCAGCAGCAAAAAACAATCTACAAATAGACATAAAGACATACATCAACTCACAGGTCAAATACGAAAGATGTATATGACCCTGATCACAGAACACAGGCGTCAAGATAATCATTGTTGCCTAGGAAAGTATGTTTGGGAAGTAATTTCAAAGGACATAACTTAGTATTCAAGTTTTAAAAAATGTGTTTCAAGGACTTTGATCAGATAGAAGCAAGACCACTTACAAGAGATGTCTAGCATTAGCCTGTGATGCAGATACCCACTTTGAATAGGAACCAATTACATCTGCAAGTGATCTGTACACCTAGAACAGAACAAGCTACCGAAATAAATGTCTAATTATGGCACCAAGAAAGAAAGAATCACACAGAGCATAAATATAACCAAGATGTAAATAGTGCAACATCACATACAAAGCACATGAAGCCTTTCGGTCCGCTGGAATCTCCACTAGACAGTATCGATACTAAATGCATAATGAGAGAAAGATCAAAGTTGTGGCCCTCCTGAAGAACCACATCCGCCACCTGGCTAGCATAATAGATTATTGTTAATGGTTTTGTCAACTTTCAACACTCAGAATTTGGAAAGCAATCAACTAAGTGCAAACTAATTGTAAAAAGATATATACAGCTATACGTTCATTATACTTGACAAAACAAATCAGCCAGGCACACAAATCAAACTAGAATCTCATTGATGTCGCGCGCAATTCTTGGGTGGTAGAACAATATGTTGTCCATGCAAATCTATTAAATGAGTATTTTAGCTCTTCCAAAGAAAGTGATTAAAGATATCAATGCTATTTGTAGACCTTTCCTATGAGCAGGAAGTATAGATTCCAAAGAGGCAAGTGTGGCATGGAAGAAGGTGGGCTTGGCATTGAGTGTCTTGACATTGGGAACAAAGCTGCCATATTTTAACGGATTTGGCAAACTGAGAACAAGCAAGACACCTGGTGGGTGAAATAGGATAATGAATACTACCGACAACAACAATCTATTTGGGAGGTAAGCATCCCAAGTGACAGCTCTTGGTGCTGCAGAAATTTCTTGGATCTAAGACAGCACGCCATCAAATGCCTCTCAGATGACAGGCTGTATGATTGGCAAAGGGTGGTGGCTATGATCTTTAACTTTAAGTATAATATGGATATAACAGGTGTGTAGTGGTCAATAAGGTGTAGGTTGGCTGGCTGTTTTGTGAGCAGTGCTCATCAGGCTGAATGAAAGACACTAACCTGATGATGGATGCTTATTACAGATAGAACAGTTTTGTGTTTTTGCTCTCTATAGAATATCATCATATCTTTTTGAAACTAGGGTATTGGGAATGTTTTAGATCTGTCAGGGAGGGTGGTAGCGGGGTCTATATAGTTTGTATGTCTATAAGTAGGTTGTTAATCTTCTCATTATTGTAGGATTATTTGGTCAAAGCTTATCAAAAAACAAACAAGATAAACTAGTCAAACCTAAGATAATTCCTTGACACGAGAAATACTTGCCAAATGTCACGCCTATAGAAAATCAAGCTAGATGGGCTCCAGGAATGACTATTCAAATTCTGGATATCTAAACCTATCAGCCTTTAGATATCTATAGGTCTAGCAAAGGCATAGAGTTTTTCTGCATTTTTATCATTTTAAAATGCACTCATAAACAAGTCAAGCATTCAGCAAATGGTTTGATCAGTAGTGAACAGATAGAGAATTAAATCTAAGATGAGTTAAGAAGTGGAATAACAAAAGAGGTTTGGATGGTTATCTAGCAATTCAAACTGGCAGTAATACTTGGGCTCAATACTTGCCAATTGTGAGAACTCAGACTATGAGTCATCCAGAGAGAGGCCAGCAAAAATCCACTGACATTTAACAAGTTTTAGAATTCAAAAGGGAAAAGATTCCGAATAGCATATAATATTAATGAGAGCATCTGATTACACCAACTCAACTGAAATGAGGGACACAAACGAATTCAGAACTAGATTAACATTCATATATGTATATTTCCTTACTGCATTAAGAGCAAACAATTTGGCTTCCACTTCTTTCCAGGGGATAGACATATTATCCAATCCCCAGGGATCGAGAACAACCTGAAATAACAAAAAGAGTTCATCAGAATAAGCCGAAACCAGATATGAATAGCTCACTACTCTGGTTACTAAATGAAATTCAAGGCAGGAAAGAAAAGCTTGTTGGCTTCAGAGCAGTCATGGGCCATCGGTGAAAATCTATGTACTGCCAAATGTAGCATACAGACATTCCACCTCAAACTCCAAACATCTAATGGTTTGTATTGCTGTTGATAAGCTGCTAGTACTGGAAACTAGTAGGTCCAGTTAACTCCTTGGTCCATTTCTTCACATATTGCATATCATTATGAAGACACATATAATGAGCGTATTCTTGAAACTCTTTAAGGTTCTCACTCTCTACAGTGCCTTTTTTTCATCACAACATGATGGCACATATACATTTATGCCAGTACAGACGCCTATGGTAAGTAGTGACAACACACATTGACGATATCAAATTTGAAAAAAAATCAGATGCATTGGAAAGTTGATAGAAAGAAAATATTGGAATTCATCTTTGATCCCCCCCCCCCCCCCCCAACAAAAAAACCTGATTTACGCTATTAAAAGTGTGATACAATTGCAAATATGCCATTTTAAATTTAGATTTGTTTTTTGGAGGTCCTAACAAAATACTACATTTAATTGCGAATGGAAAACCGAAGGAACAAACCATAAGAATGGAATGAAAGAAATAGTATTGCACATTAATCATGCATGAAAATTAAAAAGACGTTACTTCAGCTCTTACCTTCTGGATGTAGGAGGCACAACCTAAAATGTGACAGATCTCCACCAAAAGTTCAGCCATATCCATTCTAAAATTTACAAGCCCGTCAGGAAATTCAATGTTACCTCGCTTCCCATCATATGTATTGTCATCAACCTGTATAGGAAGCATGACATTGAAGTTATTTCTCAGTTGATATATGTTCATAGATATGAGAAGTTGTCAGATCTCAAAGTAAAAAGTTTCCGAGGAGAAGACATAGCTTCACTGCCCAATGCTCAAACAATTCCTACCCTACCCTGTGCATATCTCATATTCAAGGTTTACCTAAATTTGGCAATAAGGGTAAAACTGTCTACTTTTTAATGTCATATTAATGATCCTTGTGTTTTCATCAGTTTGGTTCCATTTACGAGTATGTTATATAGTTTGCAAATATATTATATAGTTTACGAGTATATTATGTAGTTTACGAGCATATTATATAGTTTTTCAAAAAGATAATTAGTTTTAATAATATAAGCCGTTTTCAAATAGGTCAGTTGTGATTTTTTCATGTCATATTAATGATCCTCGTGTGTTTCTGATCAATTTGGTATATTTATTCATTAAGGCAGAGTTATAATATATGTTATATGAGTTAGAGGCTACAATTGATTTTACTACATTTAATAAATCGGTTAAAATATAATTGATTTTACTTAATTTAATAAGTCAGTCTTATCTCTCCATATTTCCTAACTCTATTTAATAAGTTGGTTTTATTTTCTATATTTTCCGACTCTATTTAATAAGCCGATAGTGTTTATTTATATTTCTTGAATTTCGGTTTTCTAGAATTTATTTAGACAATCCAACTTTCCTTCATTAATTAAACTGGTTTGTATTCCCTCCTACCTTTCTATTTATTCTTTGTGTTCGGCAGTTCCATTTGTGTCCCCTTCATCTCTCACCTTCTCCTCTCACTCTCAGCCAGTCTCACTCGCAGCCTTTATGTTCCTCCTCAATCTCTCGTCTCTCACCCTCTCTATCCTTTCCTTTTTGACGTCAGGACAAACAGAAAAAAAAAAAAACATACCAGTTATTGTTTTTAGGCTTAGAATTTGAAAACGAGTCGTAGTTGATTGCATGGTTGTTTGTGGTGCAAGTTGTCACTCGAATACCAAGTAAGTTACTGTGTTCACCAACTTTTATTAATTCTGTAAAAATAAAATTCACACTATATGTGAATTTGTGTGTGACCGTTATTTGAAATTGAATTGTTGTGAGATAATGAACACTGAATTTATTTATATGAACGAAATATTTTAGAATGAATATTGGAGGTTATTTCGTTATTTTTTCAAAGAGGAGACTAATGGGAAATTATTATGGAATCATTTAGAGACTATTATATGAGAAAGGAATTATTTAATCATGATGATTTATTACACGATTTATTTTACGGTTGAGTGTGTGGGTTTTGATGAGATTATATGGTAAATAATGATAATGATTAAAGAACTTAAAGACGTGACAACCATAGTGCATGTGAACCGTATTAAGACACATGATTGAGATGATAAATGCGAGCCATATTAGAACACATTAATTTGAAATATTGTGAGCCGTATTAAGACACAGTTAACCCTACTTTTACTCCTTAGTTTGTTATATTAATGGGGGTGTGCACACTTAAGGAGTTAGTGGTGATGATGGATTTCCAGCTACGTGTCGGGTTCCGGGTTACAACTGCGCGTTGTACCCAAAGAGAGAGTACAATTGTTTTGTCCTAGTTGCGCACTGGGACAAGGAAGATAAGTTTAAATTAATTTGGCTAATATATTATAGAGTTTTATTAAAGAACCAAACATGAAATATTCAGGAGTACTTTGGGATAATAATTTAGTTGTAGTGTGTTTTTTTTTATAATTAGTAGTATATTAATCTAATGGAGAAACTCCAAACTTTACAAACTATAGGCTGCTAAGTGCAACCTTTCTAATTACAAGGTTTGCACAAGACTGTGCTATACAAAAGATATTCTTAAATATTATGTTGTTCCTTTCTCTCCAAACAAAGTAGATAAGAGAAGTGAAGACAAAAGAGAAGGTTCTGTGAACATTAAATTTTTTCCTCCATTTATTGCTAACCCATCTAATTAGACTAGGCCAAACTCTAGGTGTTCTAATACCTCCAAAATGATTCCATACAACATTCCAGATATCATAAGTAAAGTTGCATCTAAATAGCAAGTGCTTCAGTGTTTCCTTTTCTCTATGGCATAAGACACACACTTCATCCGTGGTTATTCCCCATTTTCTCTTTCTATCTCGAGTAGCACACCTCCCATTAACAGCTAGCCAGGAGATAAAAGAGTACCTGGGAAAGTTCCCTTTGCTCCAAATCACCTTGCTCCATTGAACTTTTGGGGTAGTCACATGCAGCTTTTCATAACACTTCTTTATAGAGAAACTGTTACCCAGCATGGGCCAGACAACTCCATTGCCATCTGAGAGATGTCTATTCCTCCAACACCAAGAACTGTCACTAGGGATATTTACATCCTAAATAGATTGTCCTTTTAGGTAGTAACCATTAACCCGTTTCACCCACAAGGTGTCTTGCTTATTCTCAACCTGCCAAATTTGCTTGAATATGGCGGCTTTGTTCCAGGTGTCAAGGCACTTAATACCAAGACCACCTCTCCCCATTGGTTGGCACACTGTCTTCCAAGCCACACTTGCCTTCTTGGAGTCAGTATTCTCCGCCCATAAGAAAGCTCTACAAATAGCAATGATATTCTAGATAACTTTCTTTGGAAGAGCAAAGATACTCATCCAATAGATCTGCATGGATAATAACATTGATTTGATGAGTTGGAGTCTTCCTGCATAGCTGAGGAATCTCGAGGGCCAGCTCTGATCTTTCCAACCAACTTGTCTATCGAATCTTGGCAATCTACAGCAGAGAGCTGATCATTCGGGGGGCGGGCCGGGTTCGGGCCGGGCCGAAGGAAAATTTTAGGCCCGTCGGGCCTATTTTAAAAAACCAAGCCCGGTTTTTAACATGCTCAGGCCGGGCCGGGCTAGGCCCGGTTTTTTCCAGGTTTTGCCGAAGCCCGGCCCGCCCGGCCCGGTTTTTTAAATTTTTATATAAATTAATAAAAAAATTAAAATTAATATATTTTAATATAGATTCATTATTATATATATAACTTAAATAAAATTTATATATATATATAATTTTGTATATAAAAAAATTAAATAAAATTAAATATGTATATATTAAATTTTTTAAAAAAAATAATAAAAAATATAAAATCGGGCCGGGCCGGGCTTGCCCACGGGCTCAAGAAATGTGCCGCGGCCCGGCCCGGTTTTTTATTCGGGCTTGGTTTTATGTCCAGGCCCGCCCAGAAGCCCAATCGGGCTTGGGCCAGTCGGGCTTTTTTACGGGCCGGGTCGGACCGGGCTGTCGGGCCGGACACATTATGATCAGAGCTTGGTTGGGCTAAGGGGGACCCCAAGGTATTTGATGGGTAGCTGGCCTTCCTCCAGGCTGAAGTTAGATTTGAGGTATGCTTTGAAATCCTCATCAACTCCAGCCATGAATACCTTGGTCTTGCTAAGATTTGCTTCCAACCCCGAGATTTTGGAGAAGGTGCTAAAAAGCCTCATCATTTTGTTAACTGGTCCAGCTTTAGCTTTACAGAAAAGCATAAGATCATCTGCAAAGCAAAGGTGGGTAAGTTTCATCATTCTGCACAACGGATGGTAATAGAAGCCTTTTCAATCTCCAGGCCGATAAGAAGTTTGCTGAGGTACTCCATACAAAGCACAAAAATATAGGGAGAGATAGGATCCCCATGCCGAAGCCTCTTTTCCCCTGGAAGAACCCCTTTAGGCTGCCATTAACAACTACTGAGAAACTAGGAGTGGTGATACATTCCATGAGCCATTCAACAAAGATAGGAGGGAAATTGAGAGCTAAAAGATCTTGGATGAAATCCCAGCTCACTATCAAAAGCCTTTTGGAGGTCGATTTTAAGCATACACCTGGGGGATACTTTATTTCTTTTGTAACCCTTGATAAGCTCGTGACACAGCAAAACATTGTGGGAGATGGACCTTCCTTTGACAAAAGCAGCTTGGTTTGGGCTTATGAAGGTTTCCAAAATCTGCTGAAGCCTATTGGCCAAAATCTTGCTGATAATCTTATAGACCACATTATAACACAAGATAGGTCTATAGTCATTAGGTCTGCTGGGATTGTCCTTTTTGGGAACGAGAGTGATAACTGTGCAATTAATGCTTTTCCACAGAAAACCCGTGTTAAAGAACTCTTTGATCGCCTTAGAAATAAGTGGACTGAAAATATCCCAAGTGTCTTTAAAATAAGCGTTGTTGTATCCATCAGGACCAGG
This sequence comes from Limonium bicolor, assembly GCA_023374045.1. Classification (NCBI taxonomy): domain Eukaryota; kingdom Viridiplantae; phylum Streptophyta; class Magnoliopsida; order Caryophyllales; family Plumbaginaceae; genus Limonium; species Limonium bicolor. The sequence goes on from CM041781.1 coordinate 13,180,847, forward strand.
AGCCTTGAAATCAGGAATAGAGAAGAGAGTCCTCTTTATTTCCTCATTCCCTACCTCACTGCAAAGGCCAGATATATCTTCATCAAAAATAAGAGCCCCTTGATTCACCACATCATGGTCTGGCTTCAGGCAGTCAGAAGAAGTGCCCAATAGGTTTTGGAAATAAGAAACAAGTTCAGTGGAGATATCCTCTGGCTTGCTTTTGAGTTGCCCATCCCTTCCTAGAATAGAAATAATAGAATTTCTAGCATGCCTTCTTTTGATGACAGCATGGAAATACTTATTATTTCTATCCGCTGATTTGAGCCAGCTGCAATGACTTTTCTGTTTAAGGAAACTGTCCTCAGCACAGTAGAGTTGCTTGAGCTTACAAGCAGCGATCTTCTCACTTCTGATTAGGTTATCATTGAAGAGGTCAGATTGTAGTTTCTCTTGAATGTCGTCCAGATCTTTCTGAGCCTCCTCTACTCTTCCGCTAATGTCAGAGAATTGCTTCAGATTCACTCCTTCAACTTGCCACAAACTTGGGTCATAAGGGACCCTTGGTGAGTTTTATCCCAAACTGCCCTAACCAACTGTTTAAATTCTGTATGAGTACTCCACATCTTGCGGTATTTAAATGGTTTTGGGCCAAAATTAATACTCTCCTGTACTTTGACAATGGAAAGGCAATGGTCATAGATATTTGGATGTAAGAATTGCGCAAAAGAATTACCAAACGTGGTTGTCCACACTCCATTGACCAGGACTCTATCCAGCTTAGACCAGATTGTCTTTCCTCTCTCGTTTTTATTCCACCAGGTAAAGAAATATCCCATATACTTCAGATCTTCCAAGCTGGTATTGTGCAGGAAGTTTCTGAACTCAAGGATATCATTTCCTAGAGCACCACTGCCTCCCTCTCGTTCTTCTCTCCCGTAGATAATGTTGAAATCTCCAAGGAGGGTCCACGGTTTAGACATGGTGGTGCTAATAAGCTCAAGATCTTGCCATAATCTACTTCTCTGTAAGTGGTCATTTGCTGCATAAACAAAAGTGACAGCAAGATGCTGCCATTAGCTTCGGAGACAGCTTCACAGCAGATCAATTGTTCTGTAAAAAAGATAGGTTGTACTTCCCATTCTAAGTCATCCCAAAACAAAATAATACCAGCCTTCTCAACATGGTCTATGTTTGAGTGAGTTTTCCTCTTCCAAAACAAAGTCTCTCAATGTTTTGTAGGTTATTCCTAGCAACTTTGGTCTCCAAAACAGCTCCAAAAGTCAGACCATTCTCCTTTATCCATCTCCTGACCACATCATGCTTATTTGGGTGGTTTGGGCCCTAGTATTCCTGCTCGCTATTTGGATCATCATCATATTGACTACCTTGGTTTGATTCGCAATCACTTTCACTCTTATGATCTTCATCTGAGCTGCTGGATAAAACCTCAGGATGTTCCACAATGGTGGAGATTATTTTCTCTGAGAGCTTTGGATTTTTAGAAGAGCTGCGCTGTCCAAAGACTTTCCTTCTAGCTTTCTTTGAAGCGATGTAAGTCCTGAAACCATCATCTAAGTTCTGCTGAGCTTTGGAAATCTCACCAACTGCAGTAAGGTCCTGCTGATCAGAAGCCTTGCTGGTTGCCTTCCCTTTCTCTTGAGAAGGGACAGTGTGATCAGCACCTTCAGTTCTGCCCTTCTCAACCCAGTTGTTGTGTGTTAGTATTGTTAAAATTGGTTCTTTTAAAGAGAAAACGCTTTTATAGAGTGATGTGGTAACTTGCTCAGTTTCTCTTACTTTATGGTGGCTTTTTGTGTGTTTGTTTGGAATTCTACCACAGGTACTAATGATGTTCTTAGGGTTTGGAAGAGGACTCCACATAGATTGGTTAATTATAATCGAAATCTTGTTCAAGCTTTGAGGCTCCCACAATTTTAAGAGATTGTTATTAACGATGTTGTATTTACCTTATTAGTAATAATGGTTTGATTATCCAGTTAATTTTAAGCCTTAGCACCCGTTTAATTGTGATTATGGTGGTAATGCTTGGTTTAGGATTCGACTCTGCTGCTTAATAATAAATTGAATTTGTTAATTATTTGGTGAGAAAATCCGGGGTGTTACAATTTGAGGCTTTAAAACAGAAAGACAACTTAATGGCAGCAAGGTTTGGAGAGAAGATGATTTTCCTTCAATCACAGAAGGGGTAAAGCCAAGAAACTAATCCACTATGTTTCTGGTTCTCTGATGCAGAATAGTTTAAAATGCCTATTTTGTAGCACTTGGCAATGAAGCCCTATAAAGATATTTTGGCTGATCCCAGGTATGTGCATAAATCAAAAGGCCCGGTAGTCGATCAATAACTTTTCAACTATGATAGAAATTTGGGGAACAAAGACAAGATGCCAAGGCTATAGGTTTGTGAAAAGGGCAAGCATGTAATCACACTCCCACAGACACTATTTCTTTATGATTTAGCTAATTAGCAATGCAGAAACCTCAACCACCTTCAAGATGCCCATGCACGTAAGCACAAACAACGAAGAGGGGAAAAACTAACCTGGGATCGCAGAAGCAACACATTGAGTAGTGCTGAAAAAATAGGGAGAAACATTTTCTTCGTGGCTTCTCTTTTTCCTTCACTTGCATCAATGCCCAGAATATAGCTAGAGAGGCTACACCTGCATTACAAAGCCTCAAGGTTTTTAACGCAGGCAGAATATTCCGTGGTCATGGAAGTTAGCAGATTCCGGGAGTTAGTTGTACAAAAATCAATTTTATGGTGCATGATGCAACTTAAGATCTTGTTTGAACCAAAGGATCAGTTCCTCCCCATGAATGAATGAACATAAGGAACCAACATACAACCTATCTATTTCGAATAAAGCTCGTTGGGTTATTTCAGCTTCCAACAAGTCAAAAGTAGTTTAATGTCTCCATATGTCATACATGTCAAATACAGTAACTAGCTTATTATATTTCTCTCTCATCATTTTACTTCCTACCTCTCTCTAATTCATCTGTCACCCAATTATCCAAACAGGCTCTAAAGATACTAACTTTTACTTTATGAAAGTAGATAATTGCAGGTGCATGCCAAGTGAACCTTCTCTATAGAGAGTAAAACATTTTCCAGCGAGCCACACGACCAAAGTATCAGTAAAACTCTAAGAGAAGTTTGAGCACTCAAAACCCCTTTGGTGAAAACAATTGGTCATCAACTGTTCGCCACCAGACACTTCTTTCTTTTCATTTATATTTAGATTACACTTTTAACCTCTTAATAATGGCAGCGAGAGAAAAGTACGAAACCTCATTTTAGTTACCCAAAATCCATAAACAAAAATACTAATCATCTTACTAAAATTAAGGAGACGTACAAATAGAGATATACTACATCCACTCCCATGAAAAGCCTAAAACTTTTGAAGAAAAAAAACCATGTAAGTCTGTTCGCCAGCAATCAAGATGAACATGCACTGGTTAATCCTTACACAAGCAAGCAAAATGAACATAAATTGATAATTCAGCTTCTGTGTTTTCCTTTTCTTGTATGTTTCTTTTCTTTTCCAGGGAACGTCTCAACTCTTTCTCATTCATTATCATCTGTTGTAGAAGCCAGGTTGAGAGGATAACCAACAGCAGTGCATGACATTTATTATCCTCTATGCCAATTGATAAGTCGTCAGCCTTGATTATCGAAAGATCACGAATTAAACTATATCAAACATCAGAGTTATTTGTACTCCTAACAGCTTTTTCATGATACTAATGCCCAACTAGAGCATGTTTTAGTCAGAATAAAAAAGATTGCATGATTACAGTCTACCTAGCATCTCAGGAACGGCACAGAAGACAGATAGATAAACTATAAAAGAAAAGTATATCAAGACTTTGATGTCATGGAAATCAAGCTAGTGTTTTCAAAGTGTTACCAAAGATAATAAAATCATAAATACTATAAAAAATACCAGAAGTGTAATGTTGAATCTGCAATGTCCCAATCCATACTTGGAAAGGCCACACAACTGCATTGGAAAAAGGCCTGTTAAGTAATTAGGGACCAAAACTTGACATTATGCAGGACAGGTATGAGAAGATAGATGCGCGATGAGTGAACACTAATGGAAAGTAGAACGAAAAATTCTAAAACAAACTCTGCACGCAATCAAGGAGAATTCGTTCTACAAAACTCTAGAAAGATATTCATGTTAGCTACGCTAATGATTAAAATAAGATGCATGATTTTAGATTAAATCAATTCGGCATTAGATCCTATGTTTGTGGTACCTCCTTCCCTGAAAAAGCTCTAGTTTTGTTCATCTGATCAGATGTTCTACAAGACAGTCTATGTACTGCCTGTTAAGAAGTATATGCGAACAATCCAAGCTCCAAGGGCGCTCAAAATAATGGCTTATTATTGGCCAGTCACTACCAGCTATTAATTATTCCCTTTCCTCTCTCTGTAAATAGCAGGTTACCTCTAAGCTTCCTTCTGGGAGAAAGTACTCTTATTTGATGTGTATTAAGTTATTAGGTGTTTATTTTGCTAGAAACTATGCGTCTTTTCTCTAGGATGTTGGACATTCCTATTAGACATTCAGAACGAATGCTCTCTTTTCTATACTTCTATTGTCCGTTAGCATGCTGAAATTTCTTACAGATGATATACAATCATATCTAACATACCAGCAGGTAAAATTAAAAAAAAAAACCCATGTCATATAACTGGAGTTCAATACCAGCCAATCAGAGTAAAAGTAAATCTCAAGAATACTAAATTACATGAGAAATAGAACAAATAATTAAACTTCTTAAAACCAAAAAGGCTCGATTAATACTGTCTGTGATCGGCTAGGTTGAGAAGACATTGATATGCCTAGAAGTCGAGCATTTATCTGAGATGGGTCTGTACGATAATTAATCTAGGACATTTGCAATAATGTGAGCAAATAACAGACCAACACATGTTAAATACACGAAACAGATCAGACATAAGAAAAAACCACTAAGACTGATTAAAGTCCAAAATTCAAAACAACTGAACAGGTATGTCTAAATCAGCAACCAACACCAAAGTAGAACAATCAGTGGGTCCACGGCTAACTTATAACTAGGACATCAACTAAAACTAAGTCACTAGAATTTCTACAAAAATGTGCTCCTTTCATGTGCAAGGCTTGCACCTTTCCCTTGAACCAATTGCCTTAGCTCTAGGGCCCATATGAGCCTTGTGTCTAACTGAGGCTGCAAGATGGCAAGAGAAAGGAACATGTTTGCAACTATAAAGGAATACAAAATGTCCAGGGGTAAAGGAAAACAGTAGAGCAAGGGGGGGGGGGGGAGAGAGAGAGCGATCCATGGAGGCTGGTACAACATGGTAATGTGGAGAAGGCTAATGGGGCTGATGGTAATGGAATAGGTGAATAAAGGTGACAAAAATAAGGATTATGTTCATTATGATCATATCTTTTTTTATAAGTAAGAAAGTACCCAAAAAAAAAAAAAACTTAACAGCCAATCAAACAGGTGCAAAGCCATCCTAATAACAAGGTTACCCTTTAACAAGCTCGTTAATACACCAATTAAGTGAACAAAATGAAAGTTATCTGGCCAATTTAAAATGCTGATATCAATTGGATATCACGGCCACAATCCACAAAAACCGGTATAAGAACCAATAATCACTAAAAATAAAAGTAAATACAGTCAGAGGGATAGACTTCCACCTCAACAATGCATCTGCTAATACCAGTGCCTCAGGGCTAGCTTCAACTATGAGTGATGGGGCCTAAAAGATAGTAAAATCGACACGATCAATAATATAACTTTCAGAGGTAATATGTACCAATACACGTCCATGATTGGTCTCTGGAAATAAACAAACAAAGCTATCAAAGGACAGGATACTTACAGCCTGACCAGTTTCTGACATCAAACAAGCCAGCCCACTGATTACCTTCTCATCCCCATTAGTAAGAGCTGGCACAAGCAGAGCATCTTTCAAGATGTGTATTCTAGACAACAAAACCTGCAATATCTCCTAGAGAATACAAGCACAGATATCTACATTACTTCATAAAAAACCATACTGATGAAACACATTTCACTTCAGCAGACCACAAAACTACAAAGATTAAGAATGAGTATAACTATTGATCACTGGAGATAGGAAGAACCATCCCTCATTAATTCCCAAAGTATAGATCTATTTAGATAAATGAAAGATTTGCAAAAGCTCCACATAGAATGAGACATTGAGTCTTTCCTGATCAAAGAGAAGCCAACCGGCTCCAAATATGATCAATAAAGAAGAAGGAACAGATTAAGGGGTCAATATGGTAAACAACAACCCATACACTTCTTTCTATAAGAAAATCATACATTTAACCTAAATGATCTTCAGAAGGTAAGCAATTCTATTATTTCTAAAAGATATATTCAGAGAAATATATACATTAATTTAGAAGTACAATTCACGCTGGTAGGGTGAGACCTAAAATTCTCTACTATTTCCTTTTAACAGTGATATATTACAGCAGATGGCACGCCATAACAAATGGTATTCACTATAAGATAAGAAGCTGATTAGAGCAGTAGACCTGGCAATTTTGACCCAACCCATACTTTTGCGGGTTAGGGTCTTGATTACTGACTCATCTATTTTTTAAGCTGTCAATTTATAAACTATTTCTAACTTTAGAAGATTTATCTTTAGTATATTTCTCTAATGCATAATTAAGATTTTTATTTTCGTTCCCCATTTTATTAAGGGTACTAGGATCATGTGCATATCTAGATAGGATTCCTCCCTAACAGTGGTAGAGCTTTAGGCTCAGATTGATAAAAATAAACTTATGGAAAAAAGTACGAGTTATTCTATTCATGGGAAATTGGTGCAGTACTTTAGATTCTTCACATAACATGGAATAAGTTTAAAGTTAGGTCGATCAAGCAAGATTACTTCTCTTCCTTTTATTTCATCCTAAATAGTGTGCCAGCTAGCACTGGATGTTTTTGGATTTTTTTGGATTTTTTTATTAATTTCTACTCCTAATCCATCTAAATTGTTGTATGCTTAAAAAATGGGTTGGGTTAGGGTTGAAGGATTTTAAACGGGTTGGGTTAGGGTCACGATTTTCTAACCCATCCATTTAGGGTCCATTCTCAAAAATAGTACAGTAGATTTTTTAATCTACCATTTATTTACACTCCTCACACTGTTTAAAATACAAAACGCTAGTTGAGGTAGCTTTGTGCCCCTCATAATCTAGCTCGTGAACGGAGCCTGATGGTTTGGGTTGAGTTGATGATATTCCACATGGGTTGGGTTAGGGTTGATACCAACCCGACCCATCGACCCAAATTGCCAGGTCTAGAGCAGATAACACAGAGAATGCCTATGAAGTTATAAACAGGGTAGGTGAAAATTGATTTTATTGATGACATCAAAATAAGGCATCTGCCACAGCGACCCCCTGCAAGACCTAATACCTACCTAATGCACAAGTGTATGCCCATAGATAGAATTTACAAAACCATTGTACTCCTCAGTATAGCGAAATTGTGTGAACCTGAAGGGTTGGTTTGTGAGGAAAAGAAAATGCTCCAGGTGTGTCCATACAAGTTGTTTCAACAAAGCACTAGGGAGTTAACTAAATACTGTTGAACAGGCACCATTAGTCTAGGATATAGTGCATTTGTTATTTCTGTAATTAATTAAGTTCTCATGTCTGTCAAGCATGTAATTAATTGCACCTGTTTAGTTATTCATATTTCCTAGACAGACACTTCCAAAGTGTCTCTTCCCTTAGGTTATCTAGACCCTTCCATAGGTGCCTATAAATATAGGGCTATATATGTCATTTCAGATTGATAGGCAATCAGAGAACTAATCCCCTTGAATACTCCTTAATCACTTAAGGCCAACATAACATTACAACACCTACCTAACAATGACTATCCTCCCTCCTTAAGTAGACCAACCAAGAGTATATATGACCGTTAACATCTCCTAACTAATCCCTCAACTAACTACTACCATATTCCTACTAATACTATATACTAGCCTTTATTACTTGCGCCGTACATAGACCTGGCCAAACCTTTTCCTATCACGGATCATCAAACAATTAAAAAATACCCAGCAAACTACATGGTATCAGAGCCTAAATCTCTCCTCCTCTCTCTGGCTGCTGCCAGCTTCTTCAACTCTTAACACTTAACACCACAACCTCCTCTTCAATTTCTGGTTACGATTCCAGCACTAACCAACATTTTTTTCTAGGTATCTTCGCACTACTTTAGTGTTTCTTTCTCCTGTGGTGCTTTCAAATCACTTCTCTCCTTGGTGCATCTCCAATCCTCCTGCACCAACTCTATCTTCCAGGTGTCGCCGCCCCTATTTATTAATCCAATGTGAGTCTCTCCACTAAGGATTAAATCATGTCAAAGGAAGCTACTTCAAACTATGGACATGTGAATTTTGCCTCTTCTACATATGGCAACTCTGTTGCACCCTCATCATTATCTCAAGAAGAAATACAACAACTTAGGGCAATGCTGCAATCTCATCGAAACCCTAATGATTCTGGTCATAGCTCTCTAGCTCTGCAAGGTAAACTCTCCACAAATTTGTGTCTTAATGCTTCAAGACATACTCCACATTCAAATTGGATCTTGGATTTAGGTGCTACCTCACATATGACCTCTTGCTCATCTTTACTTACACATTATCATCCTTGTTCCACTAATGACAACGCCACCACTGCTAATCGCACGTCTGCACGTGTTTTTGGACACGGCAACATCATACTTTCTAATCAACTGCATCTGAAAAATATCTTATATGTTCCAAAACTTGCCATGACCCTTGCATCTATCCATAAACTAACTACTGACCTTAAATGTGTTGCTCTTTTCTTTCCTTCATGGTGTATCCTGTTGGATCTACAAACAGGAGGATTAATTGGAACTGCTAAGCAGCGAGGTGGACTATACTACCTTGATATACCTACTGCCTTGAGTTCCTCTCTCAAAGCCCTTGCTTCTACCACTACTAGCACCAATATTATCTGGCTTAATCATAAGCGCTTCGGTCATCCTTCCTTTCATGTCTTAAAATCATGTTCCCACACCTCTTTAGCAGTATTGATATTTCAAATTTTAATGTGATGTGTGTGAATTTGCTAAACACTCTCGTGTGTCTTTCCCTCAAAGTAATACCATGAGTAGTTCTCCCTTTGATCTCATTCACAGTGATGTTTGGGGGCCTTCTCCAACCGCTAATATTTCAGGAGCTCGATGGTATATTACATTTATTGATGATTGTACTCGCTTTATGTGGGTCTTTCTCATGAAAAGCAAAAGTGACATGAGCTCAATTATTTCCACATTCTGCAACATGATTCACACCCAATTTTCCACCACTATAAAACGTTTTCACACTGATAATGCTACTAATTATTTCAACCAAACTGTGAACTCTTTCTTTCTCTCCAAAGGTATCATTCATGAATCCTCCTGCCCATGCACTCCACAACAAAATGGTACTACTGAAAGAAAAAATCGGCATCTGCTTGAAATGAATCATGTTTCTCTTCCAATCAAATGCTCCTAAACACTATTGGGGTGAAGCTACACTAACAGCATGTCATCTTATCAACAAACTGCCCACTCGCATTCTCCAAAATAAATCCCCACTTGAGTGCCTTCGTCAATTTTCCCTCTTCTCAAAATCTCTTATGACCTTGACCTACGGGTTTTGGGTGCACTGCTTTTGTTCATATTCCCACACCTCATAGAGGAAAATTGGATCCACGCTCTACCAAATGCATCTTTCTGGGATATTCTCCTACTTAGAAAGGATGAAAATGCTACAATCCCACTACAAAGAAGAGTCATAACTTTTAATGTTACTTTTCATGAATCAGAACCTTTTTACCCTAACCCTACCTCTTCTCCACCTCATTCTTCCTCCCACACTGAAGAAAAACAGCATCCTCTTCCCACCTACACCATCACTCCTCTATCACAACAAACTTTATCACCACCACCACTAGATACACAACCATCACTAGAATCACAGCCATCCTCACCACTGCCTAATCTACCACGCACTCAACCACCACCAGATTCACCACCATTTTCCCCATTCTCTAATCCACCACAAGACCAATCGGCTATCTCGCCAACTGAATCTTCCGCCACAAATCTTTCCCCTGACCTTCCAATAACAAAGGTATTTTCAAGGCAGTACAAATCCACACCATGGCTGATGCAGGATCAATTGTTCAACCAAGGTATTGATCCTCTCCTTAAGGAAACCTCTCCTTTGATTGCTTTACGAAAAGATGTACAACAATGCACAAAAACCCCTCTCTATCCTTTGGCTAATTTTGTAAGTTTTAATAATTTTTCTCCATCTCATGCCCTATTTGTTCAAAGCTTGAATGAAATCCAAATTCCCAAATCTATTTCTGAAGCATTGGACAAGAAAGGGTGATGGGATGCTATGCAAGAGGAAATCAGAGTTCTTGAAAAGAATCATACATGGGTTGTCGTAACAAAACCACCTAGAAAGCATGTTGTTGATTGCAGGTGGATCTTTACTGTTAATACAATGCTGTTGGATCTCTAGAGCGGCACAAAGCTCAATTTGCGGCTAAAGGGTACACTCAGACTTACGGGATTGATTATCAAGACACATTCACTCCTGTGGCTAAGCTCAACACCGTTCGCATCCTATTGTCCTTGGCATCTCATCTTGATTGTAGGTGTTGATACGAGCTTGTTAGTGATCATCTACACTATTTTTCGTGCTTCCTATTCAAGATCTCATCTTGATTGATCTCTATTATAGTTTGACGTCAAGAATGCCTTTCTCCACGGTGACTTACATGATGAGATCTATATGTGAATCCCTCCAGGCTTTAATGGTGAGTCTACCTCTACCAAAGTATGCCGATTGAAAAAGGCCCTCTATGGCCTCAAACATTCCCCTTGAGCTTGGTTTGATCGATTTACCAAAGTTGTTCGAGCTGCTGGTTATAGACAAAGTCAGGGCGATCATTCATTCTTTTTCCAACATTCTCGCCCAAGGGGACTCACTATCCTACTTGTCTACGTTGATGACATTATTGTTACTGGTAATGATTCAACAGAGAGACGTCTAGAAAAGCAGCTCAAATCAAAATTTGAGATGAAGTCTCTTGGCTCTCCCAAATATTTTCTTGGAATTGAAATTTCCCGTTCATCTCAAAGCATCTTTATCAGTCAACAAAAATATATCATAGACCTTCTAAGTCAGACAGGCAAGAGTGGGTGTCGACCAGCTACTTCACCGAAGGATCCCATTCATAAGCTGAGCAGTGCTCACGATGAGCCTAAGGTTGATTCATCCATGTATCAGCATTTGTGTGGCAAGTTGATATATTTTTCCTATACTAGACCTGATATTTCTTATGTGGTAAGAGTCCTAAATCAGTTCATGCATGACCCAAGAAAACCGCATCTAGAAGTTGCCTATAGGATTCTACACTACTTAAAGGGGACTGCAGGCCAAGGGATTTTGTTCAAAAAAGGGGGAACAGCTAACAATTCAAGCCTTCACTGATGCTGATTATGGTGGCTCTCTGACTGATCAACGGTCCACTACAGGGTTCTGCGTGTTCCTGATAGGAAATCTAGTGACATGGAAAAGCAAAAAAAAACATATTGTTATGGCTCGATCCTCAGCATAATCTGAGCTGAGAGCTCTTGCAAATGGTCTATGTGAGCTTCTTTGAATCAGAATTATTCTATGTGATTTACGAATCAAATGGAAAAATCCCATGGGGTTGAGATGTGATAACAAGTCTACAATCAGCATGGCCCACAATCCTGTCCACCACGATCGAACCAAACACATTAAGATTGACCGACACTTCATCAAGGAGAAGATTGAAGGAGACCAAATTGATCTAAGCTATATCCCCTCTGAAGAGCAGATTGCATATGTGTTTACTAAACCTCTACATAGTCCCAGATTTCATATTTTATCTTCAAGTTGGGCATGAAAGACATTTACAAACCCAGCTAGAGTGGGAGTGTTGAACAGACACCATTAGTCTAGCAAATAGTGCATTTATTATTTTTGTAATTAATTAAGTTCTCATGTCTGTCCAGCATGTAATTAATTGCACCTGTTCAGTTATTCATATTTCCTAGAAAGACACTTCCAAAGTGTCTCTTCCCTTAGGTTATCTAAGCCCTTCCATATCTAGACCCTTCCATAGGTGCCCATAAATATATAGGGTTGTATATCTCATTTCAGATCATCAAACAATGAATAAAATACTCAGCAAACTACAAATACCTATGCAAGTAACTGTACCAGTTAGTTACTAAGGATAAAGAACTGGAGACTGCTTGCAGAATTAAATAAAAGGTGAAAGGTGGGATAGGGGGAGGCACAGAGAGTTCATTTAGGAAGGTCCACTACAAGGAATAGACTGGGGTTTCCCTTTGTTTCTTTTTCTATCAACAGTAACCCCTACTGTTAATTGTTTCTCGATCATCAATATACTAGCTACTCTTAATATATACTATATTCTTGAATAGTTCGATATCTCGTCATAATGTCACATAAACAGTATGAAAAAACTATACCATAAACTTGACAAGAAGGCAAGATGAGTGCTATTGATTCATTACAGTTCAAAAGCACACAGTTACGTCATTTATTTGATAGAATCACTTGACCAGAGGTTGGAATGCCTTAGACTTGGAGAGTTTAAGGATGTAAGAACTTGATCAAATACCTACTCATCCACCCGCATTATAGACTAGAAAAGAAAAAGAACCATTATGTGCTGGCAACACAATAGAAACAATAATCAGAACACAGCATACAAACATTCTACAAATCGTATCTTATAATCAATCGTAAAAAACATTAAAGCGCTAAGAATCATATAGTATCAAAGAATATTTATCTAAACCGATAATTCCTAAATTATACAAACTGCAACGGCAAACAGATAAAATTATTAGCAATAGTTATACTGATTTTCCAGCGAAGAGTTAGCACATACTAGTGTGACAAACCCCCAAGCTTCTTAATGGCTTTATTCACTTTCAAATTTACTCTTGCCAACCTTATAGCGTGCAATTTTAGGCTTCGCTGAGAGCGGAAGCAAAAGGATGCGTGAGAAAAAGTGATAAGCCAATTGATGTGAGAGAAACTTATAACTGATGGAAATACGCATATATTTAATAAAAAGGACACCAGCAAGTACAGAATTGCTCCAAAACTGCGGCAAAACATCAATACAAAACCAAAAGATAACCCCAGCAACCCAGACCAACAAAGGGATTTTCAGCAAAGGGATGTGAGTGACATCCAAATAGATAAAGTTAGCTGAAAGCTGACGCTAGCTTTTTACAAGCTAGCATGAGAATGGGACCTTGCATATTTATGCCTTCAGCCCAGATATTGACTGAAGAAACATTAACAAAATTTCATAAACCTAATACCCTAGTCCAGATTCATCTCAAAAACAACTAATATTTTGAACGGGGGGAGTACAAAATAGTAAAGTTGCCTACCTCGTGACGACTAACAAGCTCCACAAGAACTTCAATAGCCAGCTCAAAGGAAGATGAAACCTGATATTGGCTGTTAATGATGATAAAGAACACAAACAGGAAAATAGAAACACTTGATGATGAGACATACCTGTAGGCAATTAAAGACAAAATTAAGCAGCGGATGTGAAGGTAGGGAGCCTGGTGGTAATTCACAGAAACATCCAGCCCGCACCTGAAAGTAGCCATATTACAGAAGTAGTTAAGCTTCGAAGTAGTTGCCTCACTAAGAGGAACTAAGGGCACCCCAGCTATACAACAGAAGCTATGGTTGAATCAAAAGAACTCTAAACTACAAATTTGCTTGAATAGGAAGCACGAAAAATAGTATAGATGATCACTAACAAGCTCGTATCAACACCTACACCAACATTTTGAAACTGGTCTTACCCAACTAAGTAAACAGCGCAATATTTTTCTGTTCTTTTCATCCAGCTGATTTACATCATCGAGCATTTCCTCAGACTGTTGCTGCAAGAACTTGAGAACCATGGCAGTATGCGAGAGAAGCTGCATGTAAAAGATGATTCAGGAAACAACTGATGATCATGGAGAAAAAACAGACGACAAGTTGCAACAGTACCTCTTGAGCATATTGGCATTTTCGGGCAAAATTAATATGACTGTCAGCTTTCTGGTCCTCGACAATTTCCTCTGGTAAAACAGTCAACATCTCTAACACCGCTGTGTTTCCATTCTCTACGCTACCCAAATTTTGAAGACTGTAAAATAGCTGTTCAACAGGCTTCTTGTGTTCCAAGGCACGAAGTACAAGTGCGGAAAGAGCCAGACATATCTGGGTCAATAACTGGAGAAAAGATAAACCCACAAAAAGTAAAGAACATTTCATCATAGTTACTAGTTGAAGAACAAAAGAGAAAGTTCAAAAACAAGGCAAGCTTATGACAACATTATGACATGATGTGTCACATTGTTGAACCTCATCTACCTGTGGTGGCCCTGAACTGAATCTCTTAGCTGCCAACAAAAGGGCATTTAACAAAGCCTCTTTAGCTGCCGACTGCAAATTATATCCCTCATTGTGGATCTGGAATGACAACTTTTAATTTAGTTCATATGTAAGAAGAAAAGCATCAACAATAACGAACTGAAAACCTTAAGTAAAACACATCCTTCTGTTAAACCATGAAAATTAACAAACCCTGCAAGGATACTCCATGTCAGTCTGACACAGTTAAGATTTAGCCAATGAAAGCTTTATCTGATCCCTCCCTCTCAGTTGCGGAGGGAGAGGGGGGATGGGGGGTACAGCACACCCCCCTAAATTACACAAAATTATAGTGTAAAAAAAATTTGGAAATTTTAATAAAAGACCCCTCTACCTTTTTATAATTTTGTCCATGCCCCCCTCGACTATAATTTCTGGCTCCGCCCTTGCTCCCTCTCTCGCTTCATCTCTCCAAGAAATAGCTATCCACATAGAAATGGTGCTCTTTATGGCTCCCTTATGCTGGATAGAAATGGATAACTTTTACTCTTCACGCATAACCATATAATGTTTCAAATTTTTTGTCTTTACTTCTTTTCGGTAATTTTGTGAAATGCCAGTGCTTACTAAAAAATTGTTTACAGAAGTGACTACACATTTCGTTAAATTGTTAAAGGGTTACAGCAGAATGGAGCTGCCCCTTCTTCAATGGGATCATTTAGGGACCAATGTCACTCATCGTTCTCAAAATCGAGCTTTTACAGTTTCACTAGAAACTTACTTCGTTCTATACAGCAAGTTTGGTGCATTCAGTTGAAAAAGTTGCTACCAGATTCACCTTAACACATACTCTCCATCTCTATCTCCCTGCTATGAGCAGATAGTGGAACAGGTAGATGTTAGTTAAGATTGAATCAAAACTATTGAAAGGAATGAAGAGACAAAAGTACAATCTATCTCGGTTAGTATACTAAAGGAGAGACAGTATTGCAGACTCGTCTCAGATCTTCGACTTTTGCAGCTACTGGTTGTAGGACGGAGCTAAAGAGTTTATACAGGCAAAGTACCCCCGGGTTGGTCCAGGGTTTGAATCCCCCCAGCCCCGATAAATCAAAATAAAATATAGGCAGTGGACAGGCAAAGAGTTTATACAGGCAAAGTACCCCCGGGTTGATCCAGGGTTTGAATCCCCCCAGCCCCGATAAATCAAAATAAAATAGGCAGTGCACAAGCGAAAATTAATCATATCCATTCACAAAATATCAAAAGTTGGGCATGTAAGATCCTTCCAAAAGATAATACGGGGATTGCCAAAGATAATCTAGAAGGAGCCATGGGCATGCTCATGATTACAGTTACAAATTCGGATAGAAATCTCAAGCCTAGACCGCAAGCAGTGCAGGTTCACATAGAAGATGTTTCATTAAATGTGGAACATCAATTTACGTATAAGTTTAATCCAGCACACCGTTGATTAAAAGTTCAAGGAAGATCCTATATCGCTCCAATAAGAACAAAGTAGGCAGCTGACATTTCCTCGAACTGCTAAGTTCCTTTTTGGTATTTCTTGGGTAGTGAGGTGTCTAGGACTTGTGATCTACTCTGCTCCCAGTCGAGCTACCGGTGATTGGTCTCAAACTTCTAAGTATATTAACCTTAGAGAAGTTCCACGGGATGGATATGGCTGTTGAGTACGCAGCTTTCAAAGATCTTCTCGGTTTCGCCATCACATAAGGTTTACATACAGAACTATTCTGGTTAATATCAACTATCAAGTCTGTGTGGCATTCTAAAAGTCCATAGTGAATCAATTAATCATAAGAAACGACAAAAGACTATTTATCTCATTGCACTTGTTTCGAATTTGAGCCCTATTTATAATATCCAATTAAATATGATCTGACTCAGCCTTAGCAACCTGATGCTATGACTGGAAGTTCCAGCATTGAGTTACATTATTAACATTTCTGTCCACGCTTAACCTCGCCTCATGTAACCTCACTCCACGCACAATGTTAATGAGATAGCTGTGACAAGAACTAAAAATGAAAACAGAAGTTCTCAACGATAATTTTCGAGAACAACAATAAGACTATGTAAAGAGTATGGAACAGAATATTGGGGGACGAGCCTTGCGCTTGAGAATCTGAGCAGCGAAAAATTCAATTTCATAGCCAGAGAAGAGGGGCTGGCAATGCTGGCGAAGTTGGTCGGAGGTGAGAATAGAGCATGCGACTTCCCAGGCAGCTTCGTTTTGCTGAAATTGAATCAGCCACTGGTTGGCGGCCAGTCGGTTGCACGACTCTGAGTCGTGGTTGAGGACATTAACTGCTTGTGCTAACTTAATTTGAAGCTCCATGCTCAATCCCCCCCACGGCCCCGTCAGCTAGTTCGTGAGCGAGAAGCTCCCACAAAATAGAAGAAAGAGGTCTTGAATCATCAAAGCGAACTACTACGGGATAAAGAACCTCTGTGATGCACTCTTCATTGCCGCCCTTCCTACCCCGTCACTTCTCTATTGCTCTGTTCTGGGGAGCCGCGTATGGCCTCGGAAAGCTTCCTACAGTGGAGGTCACTCTTAGACGGGTTCGTTCGGATCTTCTGCACGTGGTCTCGTTGTACAACTATTTTTGGCTACATAGTTAGAAAAAAAGTCCAAAATAACACTCCACGACAAAAATATTATTCATATTAACCTCCAACCAAAACTAATTCCTAAAATAACACTTCCGGGAGAAATCGTCTCTTTAAAAGACGATTTCACAAATTATTGAAGTTGAAATCGTCTTTTCAAAAGACGATTTCACCTATTACCCAACACTTCAGAAAATTTCAAGTGTTGAAACGTTGCGATGGCTCGGTTTGACTCAGAGAGAAATCGTCTTTTCAAAAGACGATTTCTAAAGTCGTCTTTTCAAAAGATGATTTCTCAGTTTCTCAGAAATAAGTGAAATCGTCTTTTGAAGAGACGATTTCAACTTCTACAATTAATGAAATCGTCTTTTGAAGAGACGATTTCTCCCGGGAGTGTTATTTTAGGAATTAGTTTTGGTTGGAGGTTAAAATAAGTAATATTTTTGTTGTGGAGTGTTATTTCAGAATTTTTTTCTACATAGTTATCTTTGGTTACATTGTACACTAACGTGAATTAGAAGTTGTGTAGGGTGGCCATGGTCATATTGGTCATTTATCATCTTTTTTATCCTTTTGTGCTTTATACTTTGTAAAACTTTAAAAGAAAAAAATTCTGAAATAACACAAGGGGACCAAAAATATACTCATATTAACCTTTGTCCCAAACTAATTCCTGAAATAACATTCCCGTTACAAATCGTCTCTTCAAGAGACGATTTCATTAATTATCAAAGAAGAAACCGTCTCTTCTTATTCTCCGCGTCACGTCGGCGCTGAGTCATCGGGACTGGGGCAAGGTGAAATCGTCTCTTAAACAGACAATTTCACCCTTTCTACGATGCGCGCGAGAAAACGCGAGAAAGTTACAGTATTACTAATGAAATCGTCTTTTGCAAAGATGATTTCTCTATTAAGGCAGAAATCGTCTTTTGTAAAGACGATTTCACGGGTTCTAAAATACTTAGCCGATTTTTCTCTTCCCTTCCTCATTCTTTATTTCCCTCTCTGTCGAACTTCCCTCCCGAGAGCAGCAGCGAAGACCGGTGACAAGTGTCGCCCCACCTCCGTCCCTGTTCACCGAAAACCGCCTCCGACGCCGCCAAGCTCCGGCGCCACCAGTCTGCAACAACACCCCTTGTTAGTTTCAACACTTATATCAAGATATAAGGTAATTTCTAACCCTAGAAAATTAGGGATTGTTAAAAAATTAGGAATTCTTAAATAAGTGTTAAATTAGTAACTTATTATATGTTGTTATGTGTTAAATTGTAGTGGTGATTGATTATTGATGAAATTCTAGTGATAATTGATTTTTGATTTGTGAAATTTTGGTGAATATGGATTGTTTGTGAAATTTGGAAATTTTACAATTTTGTGAAATTAGTGAATGTTGGGAAATTGTGGATGTTTGTGGAATTATGTGAGATTGTGAATGTTGGGAAATTAATTGTTTGAAGTGTTTAAATAATTATATGCAATTGATAAGGTTGAATTGTAGAATTAGTTGTTGAATGGTAGTGTATTACCATTATAGTGTTTGTTTATTATTTTCGGTTTTGTTTGTTTCCAATCAGCCAAATGGTGGAACGGTTGATTAAATTTGTGAATTATGAATGGTGTTTGCAAATAGGTGGATATGTCCGCCGTTATCCAGTTCTTATGTCGTATTAGTGGCAAAATTATTTATGGGGCAAACGAAGCTGATTACGAGGGTGGGAAGAAGAAGCTCCCCATGGTTAGTGGCGACACCAATTATGAGCAGCTTATTGCTGAGATTGGTAGTCGTTTCTGTATCGACTTGTGCACCCATGAAGTGACGGTGTCACAAAGGATGGGTCAGACAAAGAATGACGGAACCACAAAGTGGACAGTGATACCCATCGATGATGATGGGGATCTTAAAAATGCCATGTTCTACTGTCGGTGTGATGGGCCACGAGATATATTATGAATTGTACGCTGAAGTACATGAAAACCGACAACCACAAACACTTCTCATTTCCTCATCTTATCAACACCAAGCCCTCCAAGCTTCACACCACCTGAAAACCTAACCCCTTTGCCTTCATCATCCCATACATCAACACAAAACATCACAAACACTTCTCTTATACTTAATGCTCCTCCTGAAGATGAAACCTACTTAAATACACAAGAACATTCATCATACCTGATAAGTGCGAAATATATCTACTTTTAGGATTATAATTCTTCCTATTTTCATACAATTCATGTCATATTTCTCACTTATCATATGTTTTTCCTTAAATTTATGTTTTGATGTGAACTGATACATTTTTGTGTGTCAAATACAGGAAAAAGTCTTGGATTTATATTCTTCATTCCATTAAGGATTACAACACACAACAAATGGTGACATATATATACACTGCCGCACTCATGCATGCTCATGATTATCTCACAGAGGAAATTGACGTGGCACTTAATTAATCATGGCTGCACCAAATGGAAGAATTCAATCACGTACAGCACACTAATACTCATTTGATGAGAATCAATGTTAACGGCATGTGGCTGAACAATTCTCATGTGGATATCATTCATGCTCATGGTGACATGCATCTCATCCACCAAATATATTCAGGATATATCATTGACGTTGGCAACATTCGTCATCGCACCAGTAATTGATTTATGATTTATTCACTCTTGGCAATTAATTAATAAACAGGTGGATGCTATTTGAAGGAATACGCTGCGTTTAGGAAAAGATAGAAAAGGATTTTATCTATCTGACAGTCGCAGCCTATATAAACAAGAGAATATGATCAATATGAAACATTCACGCCGCATGCCTTGCGCCTCCGATTCAATATCTTCACTCACATTCAATTCTCCAACCGTTCACCGTGACTTCATCACCACCACCACACAGCATCAATCCATCACCACTTCCACATATATTTATTGTTTCATACTCTTTCTTATTGTTGTTATTTTTATGTTTATTTTTGAGTAGTTAGTTTAGCTTCCCGGGTTGGGGTAGCAAACCGAATCTTTATAGTTATTTTGTAATCTTTTTCTCTGATTATAACTGCAGTAGTTTAATTCCTGTTCTTCATGCGCTTTAATTCTCTAGCTAATTATTGAAGCAATATTTGTAGTTTTCTAATCAAAATGCGGCGCTCAGATTAGTTAACAAGACATAGGAAGTTAAACTGGATTAACGACTAGAAGCATGGTTTGTATATAGGTTAATTTGTCTCCAATAGGAATTGGTTATAATGCGATTGGTTAGAATTGACTTGGGCATGGTTTGCGGCTTGTTATTTCTACCAGTTAGGATTCGTTGTACAAGGACCGGTCAACGGGTTAATTAAGATTCCTGAGTTTATTGCAGAATTAGAGAAGAGTTTATAAATAGATTAATAAAGTGAATGTTTGCAGAACAACCCGGGGTGCTTCTTAGATTTTAGAGTTTTCAATCTTTATTTCTTAATTTAGTTTATTTTTACCGTTTTACTATTTCGTTATTTTATGTTAAATCTCTCTTTCATTAAATTAAGTAAAACCTGAAAAAGTGACATTTCCTGTTTTCTTAGTTTAGTTTCTCAATTAATAAATAAATTGTCAATTAATTGAACGAGGTCCTTGAGATCGACAATCCCACTCAATTCACTATTCCGCAAAACGATAGGTACACTGCCTAGGTAGAGATAGTAACATATTTCTGCTAACAATACCCAACACCCGTTGTAGAGAGATGGTGTCGAGAGACCCATACTTTTCACATGCCGACAAGAGAGACCACCGTCACATTGGAGGATGTTGCTCTGCTTACCGGCCTACCTATAGATGGACTACCAGTCACGGGTACCACACTCAGAGATTGGGGAGCGTTGTGCGACGACCTCCTAGGCGCTAGGCCGGCCGATCTAGGACGTCATAGTAGGATCAAGCTCAGTTGGCTGGGTTCTACTTTTGGACAGTTACCTGAGCATGCAGATGAGGTGACAGTCATGAGGCACACCCGTGCTTACATACTGATGCTACTGTGTGGGACCGTTTTTGTTGATCGGTCGGGGAACCAGGTCCATCTGATGTTCTTGCCACTTTTGGAGGATTTCGGCCAGGCCGGACAGTACAGCTGGGGTTCTGCATGTCTGGCATGGTTGTACCGACAGTTGTGTCTAGCGTGTGATGCTGGGGACAGTGGTATCGCTGGGGCGCTGGTCGTCCTACAGATTTGGGCTGGTCATCCTACAGATTTGGGCGTGGGAGAGATTTCCTTATATAGCTCCCATCCGTCGACATGCCCATCATGCTGGCCCACTTCCTTTACTTCCGCTTGCACATCGCTGGCATGTCGACTTCGATGTGACCGGACACTCCACACATGTGCTCACTCACTACAGAGAGGCATTTGACAGACAGACACTGCATCAGGTGAGTATTGTTTTTTTGTATGTTGCATTGGTTTCTTTACACGAACATTATGTCTTTAACTTTTAATGTCTATTATTTCAGATTGTCTGGCAGCCCTACACGGATGAGGTGTTATAGTCTCTTCCTCCGTATTGCTTGGTTGGTCTCCATATTGCACGAGCTCGGGTGCCACTTATATGTGTAACACCCCTAATCCTAAACCTGTAATATCGTCGTATGTCGTAGCATAGTAAATAGCAAATCGCAGCGGAAAATAAAACTATCTACCTTGGTGTCACACGCCATTACTCACCCTTGTGAGTAACAAGGCATCCATCCAACAACCTTAACTCTTCACGCCGTGATGAACAGATACTGAGCACTCTACTTATTACAACCAAATCCAACTGAATGAGCAACTAACTGAATATAACAACTCCTCAATACAATACATAAATAAACTTAAAAGTGTTTCTTGAGAACACATCTACTACCCTGGTTTCCCGCTCTCCGGCTTGAGTCTTCTTCAATAACCTAGAATGTTTGGCCCAATGAAGGGCTCAGCAATCGAAATGCTGGTATGCTAAATGTAGTCCTAAGTCATCTAGATTCCTTAAGTCGTTTTAGCCATCTTGATATTTAGATTCATTACAAGATATTCCGGTTTATAATACTAACAGTAATAACTGTAATCAATCACATAACAAGTCACCTGTAAACATCAATGTACAATAGTACACAACACCAATTGAAATACCCCAACCTCAAATATAGTGATTAAGATAATTCTAATCCTTATTTAAGAGCCTAATAATGCTTAAGTAATATTGGTAAGGAAAAATAAATCCAAAAGAAATAAAGAAACGCTTAAAAAGCGAAAAACGCTAAATAAGCGTTAAATAACCATAAGAGGTGCGAGACCTCGGTTAGAGTATTATATGGATTCTTAAGGCTTAATAATGCCTAAATAATATAAGGGAACAACTCCCGAAGAAAACGGATCCTTAAAATGGATTAAAAGCATAAATGAACCTTAAAGCACGTTTTTCGAGGAAACCGGAAAAACGCGACTTTAAGCGGGTCAAACAGACTCGTAACAATTTTGGTCAACTAAATAGTCACTAATAAATATTAGTGGAGCTTTAGAACCAATAAAATTAATTAAACGAGAAAATTCCGGAAAACGGGTTCCGGTTAGTAAAAACTGTAACAACCGAGAAGTTGTGGGGTGAGAATGTAAATAAACAAAGTTAGTGTGTCCACTTTGCAAATAAAAATAAAAATTTGAGTGTGTGTGTGTGTGAGTGGGCCGGCCAGCTCCCCCCCTCCCTCACTCTCTTAATTCCTTCTTTATTTGCTATTAGACACATGAGGACAAAACCATAAAGAAAAAAAGGGACCACTTACTCACTCTCTCCCCCCATTCTCCTTACTCCACCGTACTCCCTTCTCCTTCCTTCTGATTTTCTCCTCCCTCTCAGCCGATAATGGCGATTTGAAGAAGCTCACCTAGCTCCCACCTTCACTCCTCTTGTCCAAGCTCAATCCTTGTCCAAATTCAACAAAAATTGTACCATTGGAATCCCCTTGCAAAGGAGAGCATCTTCCTCCTTTCAAAAATCGAAAACAACCAACTTCATCTCCATGGGTGTGCTGCATTTGGAGCTTGAGTACCACCATTAGAAGCACCTTCACCTCCTTGTCATTTTGAGGTAACAACATTCTTGAAAACCCATCTTTTTCTAGCCCTTAATTGCAAAACGAAAATTCAAAGTAAGCCTTGCTTTGTTCTTTGTATTCTAGCCGATTTTGGCTTCTCCTTTGGGCTAGGAATCTTGCTCTCTGCTAGACAAGAACTTCATTCATTGGTGGGAAGGTAATGCTCCTTTCTAAACCCTAAGACATCTAAATTCTAGGGTTAGTTCAAAATGAATGCTAAATGGTTAGTGTGTATTGGTATGGTGGTTGTAGCATTGTGTATTGTGTGAGGAAGAACAAGGAAGAAGGAAAGAAGGAAGAAGAAGGCAAGAAAGAAAGGAAAAACTAGTAAGACAAGGTAAAGGCTCTTACCTTGAACTAGTTTTGTATTGTGTAATGTAACAGTTTTGAGTAGTAAAAAGGAGTAATGTATTGAGTAATGAGTAGTAAGTATGTTGGAGTATAACGGGGAACGATAATGTAACAGTTTATGAAGTTTTGAGTATTTGGGAACTAGTAAGTAAATTGTAGGCCTTAGAGCCAAGTATATTGTATATGTGTATTAGTATTGTGGATTGAGGAAGTATTGATGAATTGGTATTGTATTGGTTGCTGGTAGGACCCTTGTATGGGTGTGGCTAGATTAGGAATGAATTTGATGAAAAGTGTGTATGTGGAGAAGTAAGAAAAGTAGGTGAACTATGGCGAAATTTTGGTAGGAATTATGTATTTAAGAATGACTTGGTGAATGGGGGAACCAAGGTGTGTATTGGGGCTAGTAGAGATGTTCAATGACCATGGATTGGTAATTGGAGAATGAGGATGAAGCATGTAAAAATCTGTAGCAAGAGGTATTGGATTTCATTGGAGGAATTAGCAAGAATGAGAGTACAAGATTTAGTAAAATGAATGTTGGACTTGGGTATAGATGTTGTAATTGCTTGGAAATGTATTTGGGATGCTAGTAATGGTATTGGTAGTATAAGTATTGGATGGGAGAATTGAGTTTTAAAATTTGTAGCATAAGTGTAGCAAAAACTGTTACATGTGTTGGAAAAGAAATGAAGGAATTGTGTAAGTTGTTTGATGGATTTAGTAATGGATTTGGTGGATGAAGTAAGGTGATTTAGAGGGCTTAATTAGTGTTAAAACATGTGGGATCACATGTAGGAAGATTGGGGAAGAAATGGGTAAGAAAAGAAGTGAAAAACAAACTCTGTAGGTAGGTTCTGGACCGGTCCGACCCAGAGGTTGGGGAGGACGGTGGGTCGGACGGACACAGGCCACGGAACCAAAAACTACTGGAATGGTCCGACCCAGAGGTGTATGGGTCGGACGGAACAGTTCTGGGTCGGACAGGACAATTTCAGGAGCCGGAAAACTTACTGGAATGGACCGACCCAGATGTTGGGTCGGATTGTGGGTCGGACGGCCCATAATTTACAAAAAAAATGTTTATTATATGACTATAGTAGTCATATGTATGTATATGTATGCCTATACACATATATGCATATGTATGAAGTAATACATCATTAATGAAGGTAATAATGGTAAGGAAGTAAGTAATTGAGTAAGGAAACAAGTTTAAGAAGTAGTAAAGAAAAGAATGGTTTCTCAAGTAAGAAAATAACGAAGTAGTAAGTATACATTGAAAGTAACAATGAAGGAGTAAGTTAGATCAATAATAGATCATTGATCATACTGCTTCATGTATGTATAGGAATCAGATAGTTGATCGTCGAAGGACCCGATAGTACGAAAACGACGGTGTACGGTATGATTTCTTCATGTCCTGTATCCTAACTTGGTTACCCCGATTTGTGTGCTTATGTGATCACCAATAAGATAAATACACGAATCGGGCTTTTATTGCACTTAATTGTGTTTGAACTATATTGTTCTTGTTGCACTTTCTTGAACAATTAGTTTGTATAATTCATGAAATGAATGAATGGGAATGAGGAGTATGTGTAAGTAATGTGTACTTGTGTATCGTATGAATGTATGGAAATGAAGTACTGACTTCTACCAATTCCTAACAATCTAACTCCTGACATGAGTAATGAGTAAATGGAATGAGTAGAAGTCCGATATAGTTTCGGCCACGCGTGAGGATAAGGAAACACAAGAGGTTGGATCCGAATCCTGGCTGTAATCTTTTCCATGGACCAATCCCCTTGAATGGGTAGCATCCTGGATTAGTGGGCTACCCTAAAGCCCGGTGGTGGGATGTAGTAATCCCTGCCCGGAGGTCATACCGACTTAACCTAAGTAAGTAAGTAAGAAGTAAGTATTGTATGTGTATCGGTCTTGACTGTTGTAAGTCATTGACCTTGAGTAAATGAGTATTGAACTCCCGATTAACCCGAGTGTGTAAAGAAGCTAACAAGCCTTCTGTGTGAATTGGAGAAGTGTATATCCGTATTGAGTATGTAATGAGTATGTATTGTGTATGTGTATTCTGGAAGATGGTAAGTAAGTATTGGTAGACTTGTATTGTCTTCCAAGCATGTATTGTACTGTGCGTATGTATGTATACCTTGTGTAGTATTGTAGTATCGTGAATGGAAGCATGAAAGTATGTATGTATGTACTGCAAAATTAATTGCATGTATTCGACCAAATGGTCGGCGTACCCTCGCTAGTACGCGGGGTATGCGGTTATCATATTCAGCGTAAGCTGACCCCCTAGGGGGAACGTTTTTAGTGTGCAGGTACCCGAAGCAGACATGGTCACAGAAGAGACCGGTGGACATGCCTAGATTACTAGGAATGAAATGTAGATTGTAGTAAATGGTATAAGGCTTGTAACCTTGCATGTAGAAATGTACCAAGGGGTACACTATTACATAAGTTGCAAGTACGTAGTTGTGAGAAATGGGTAGTGGTTAGACTTTTAAGGAGTATGTATGAACTTGGAAGAAGTATCGTATTTGTATTTGGAACTTAGTAAACTCGGTATGTGTAGTGTATTATCTTATATTGAATTATGGAGTATTGTATTGAATGGAGTATTGTATCGAATGGAGTATTGTAGTACTCAGTAAGTAATGGGAGTATGTATTGTATTTGTGTAGTACTCGGATATTCCGGTCCATCAGACCGATGTTGTATGTAGTAGTAGCCTTGTTAGTCACGTGGGTGGCTAACGACATTGTATCACCCGCCGTTGAGTAAGAATGTATCCGCTGCGTGAGTACGAATGTATAAGGAGATTGGACGGTAATGACGGTATTAGCGGTAGGGGTGTTACACCAATAACCACACATCAATAATCCATAACAAAAACTAATAATCACAAACCAATAACAATAACCAAACAAGTTACGCTTATAAAATTGTACTTGTTAGTTGGCCACCTGACCCTTATCCTTTAAACCAATCACTTAACCTTTTCCAATTAAATTCCACCTTAGGCGTCATGTCAAGACAACCCTTAATAACTTGTTAATGGACGATAGTCCCCTGGGTTCCAATGGAACCGTTACCAGCTGACCTTATGGCCCTGGATAATTAAATGATCGATCCGGTCGAACCTGTGCACCTACGGCAGTTCCCTCCGCCATCCCCGAATGTGGCTGATGGATTCCCTTGAGTGACTCCCCATTGAAGTCTCTCGTAGTGATCACAATGCGCAACCAGAAAGTCGAAACATTCTGGATTCCTCTCTTTATAAATTAGCCCTTTGTCAGTGACATATAACTAATCCTTGAGTTAAGACTATAACAGTTGACCATCAGTTAGGTTTAATAATACCTAAAGGTCTGTTAGTCTTGTTCCAGTTTAGATGTATAAACTTCCAGTCATAAGACGTTCGCGTATAAATAAAGCGTACAGTGTTGAGCAATACAGTATTCAATATCATATACATAAAATCACAGATATCACTCTTAAACAATTAACACATAATGTCCGGACCTTAGGAAAATCCTTAGGACATTCAGACCACACAATTAACATACCGTTCACCGTGATAACAACTAGCTTGACAATTCACGCTTTAACAGTCCTTCCCCGTACGCTGTTATATTTACAAGCAATACCGGGTAATATTAATATAACCACTCACTAAATATTACAGTACTGTCACTGTAGAGTTTATACTCGTAATATACTAATTCCGTATGCTCTTTATTTCCCCCTGTTTATTTAACAGTGGTTCTAGGTAGTTCGTCAGTTCGTTATTTTATGTGATTCCCACAT
This sequence comes from Limonium bicolor, assembly GCA_023374045.1. NCBI lineage: Eukaryota > Viridiplantae > Streptophyta > Magnoliopsida > Caryophyllales > Plumbaginaceae > Limonium > Limonium bicolor. The sequence goes on from CM041781.1 coordinate 13,208,328, forward strand.
GTGATAATGAACTCCCATATTAAATATTTCTTCATCTCTTTAATTATATCCCATAGTTAATTCCTCTTATTCCATATACCAATATAATTTGGTTACCTTAATTATATCCATAATTATTTCATAAACTCTATATTAAATTCTTTGGTTATTCTTATCATAACCACAATTTATTTTATAAACCTTATATTATTCCTCATAATATATCACATTACTTAACCTCGATTCCTTTCTTTATTAAATTATAAAACCAACCTTTTTAATTCCTGTAATTATAAGCTGGACACAATAATTTTTTATAAGTTACCAAATAACCTTATAAATTCGGTATTTACCTTTGGACACATTAACTTTTGTAATTTTTCCAATTAACCACCTATATCTTTTCGGTAATTACAATTCAAATACTCCAACTTTTATATTACTAAATAACCATATAACTTTTATAATTTACTCATTATTCATATTAACTTTCGGTAATTGTAAAGCAAACACATTAATTTTTATAAATTACCAAATGACCTCAATTATTTTCATTCTTAATATAGCTTTTCCTATATTTGCATTTTAATCCCAAAACTTTATATAAGTTACATATTAACTTATAAACTATACTTTTAATATTTAATTCTCTTAAAATACCGAAAGAACCCCTATACTTTCGTAAATTATATTCTCTCCCCATGTCCATTTTGGTTTTGACATTAACTCCCGCATAATTACATTTTAGCCCTTAAAACTTTATATAAGTTACATATTAACTTATAACCTATAGTTTAAATATTTAATTTCTCTTAAATATTGGAAAGCCCCTTATAATTTTATTAGTTACAAATTCGCCCCCTTAACCATTTTGGTTTTATAACTATATTTCCATAAATCACATATTTACCCTTAAACTTTTACAAACTTTATATTTTATGTCATGAATCATTTTAACCCAAAGTTTTTGCTCAACACTTTGACCAAGACTTAATTTCACAATTAATACATTAATATACCCATAAAACATATGTAATTCGGTTTCTCCTCCAAACTTTCCAATAATTACAAAATAGTCCCAAAACTTTATAAATTGTTATTTTAACACTTAAGCACTTATTTAAATTCACCAAAATTCATAATATTAATTCCTACTTTATATTATAACATAAATTTACCAAATAATTCCTTATACTCTCAGCAATTATAATTTGTACCTGTTGGGACATCGAGGTGTTGCAGAGATAGCCTTTCACCGCGACAGAGTCAATCATCACTTGACAGACACAAAGAGTGAGCCTCTTCGATAGAGTCCGACGCAACAAAGAAGACCTCACAGACTCTCTCGTGCGGTTGCGGAAAATCAGGAGTCAACTCGGAACACCTTAAGTGCCACAACGGTCATGAAGGTCTTCCTCAACATCCGAAGATCGCGGCCCAAGCAAGAAGACCACTTCAGAGCCGTTGGGAGTTGCCCACTAAGTTAGTTCCGGTATTCTCGGAACTAACTCCTTCGACCTGCTGTTGTGCTTAGAGTATAAATAAAATGTGTAATAGTCAGTTTCCTGTGTGCTTTCATCGAGGATTATTTCAGAGCTTAGAGAGAGAAAGAGAATCGCATTGTAAATCAAAAAGGAGAGAGAATACGTACCAAGTTAGTTAGCACCTTAAGATAGACTCTACCTAGGAAGTTCCTAGTTTCATTACACTTACCATTGTTCTGATTAGAGAGTGTGTTGGGTAAGTGAGTGAAAACCGCTAAGTAGATCCTTTCTACTTAGTGGGCATCTGTAAGTTGTTTTGTTTGACCAGGAAATGAAATAGCTTATTTGTGTATCTTGCTGAGTTCCACAGAGTCCTTCTTCCCTTTTATTGTTTCGCTACAATTACCGCAAAAGTCTTCCGCATCATTAGTTTAGTTAATTCGATTGAGTGCCTCTACCTCACAGAGTGCCTCTCAGTTAAGAAGGCTGATTGAGTCAAACCAATCCTTAGACTCACACCTTTGATTGGTTTGAGTTAGCCACCCGATCCTACACGTGGTATCAGAGCCTTGCTTAGGCTAACAACAATCAACGAAGCAATGGCAGACCTCTTCGCCAATCAAAACAACAAAATGCACTTCGAGCATCCCAGACTCACCTCCACCAACTACGACCACTGGAAAAACGAGATCGAGCAACACATCGAGTCTGTCAACTCCGAGCTTTGGGAATAGTCACTGGAGGAGATCTTGTAGTCAATCCAGACCGATCCACATGGACTGCTGCAGATCGCAAGAGGTACGAGCTGAATCGTCAAGCATCACGCGCAATATACACTGCTTGTCCATCCCAGAACAAAGGAGAGTAAATCACTGTAAGTCCGCTAATGAGATCTGGACACTCCTTCAAGCAACTCACGAAGGAGTCACTGAACTAAAGAAATGCAAAGCTCAAGAACTTCGAATGGACTATGAAAATTTTCTGCAAAAACCCGGTGAGTCTCTGGAAGAAGTGCTTGATCGTTTCTATTTACTAACCACTACTATGCAGGAAGTTAGCATCCTACCAGATAGAGAGAGTGTCTTGCACAAGTTGCTGGACAGTCTGAGAGAAGAATGGGCAGAAACGGTAATCTCTACCAAAGCATGCAAGGACTTATCCAAATGGAGTTGTCAAGACCTAGGTTCCTATCTACAATCCGTAGATAAATATAAGAAGAATGTTCGAAAGAAGTGTGGTAATACTTCTTCTCCCTCTTCTAGTAAGACTACCCCTTTGAATGACCAAGCCTTGCAGGTTAATTCGACTCAGTTAACTCAAGAAGGAGCCTATGTTGCTGATACTCAAATCAGACAAGCTAAGGCTGAACTGGTGGACATTATTGTTGAGGAAAGTGAGGCTGAGACTATGGAGGACTTTGTCTTCATAGTCAAGAACTTCCGAAAATTCATGCGTAACCAACCAATCGACAGAGTCGGTCGTTCTCGAACACCTCTAAACAAGTTTTCAATTCTGTCACTTGTTTCAACTGCAATAAACCCGGTCACTTCAAGAAGGACTGTCCTTTACTCAAGAACCAGTATGGAAAATCTCAAGGGAGATCGCTGATGGCAGCTGTTGGATGGGGCGATTCAGACTCCGACGATCCAGACATAGAGTCCAGCGGATTGGTATGTCTAATGGCACATGACACGACGGAGTCCATGATTCCTGATAATGAGGTAACTCGTTCTCACCTTGAAACAGACCTTTACCGTATTTCTCCTATGGGATTTATGACTTTAATTGCTAAAATTGTCTCCGAGAACAACTCTCTCAAAGCAAGTCTTACCAGCAAGATAACCGAGCTATCTGAGGAACTCGAAATCTCAAAAAGTCTTATGTATGCACTAAGAGATGAAGCTGAGGAACACAAAACCATCTCTTGCTCTCTCAGGTTAGATCTACAAGAATCAAGGCGTCATGTTGATTCCCTTCAAAAGGAACTTCATGATACCTTAGAATGCACTCAGTTTAAACAGGGTGACCAGAAAGAGTCTCTCACCCTGATCGACTCCCTCAAACAAGACCTCACCATTTTTACTGACAAGTGTTGTTCTCTTCAAAATGATCTTAATGACTCTGAATCCAAAAACATATCCCTAAACACCACTATCAAAAATCTCACTCAAAGACTGAAAGAAAAGGAGCACGCTCTTTCCCTTAAGCCAGTCAAGTTTATCAAACAAGTCACCTCCTCCGAATTACCTGAGTGGGCCAACTCCAAAATCAAAGAAATTAGCCAAGATCGAGATACTCTTCGTTCCAAGGTAGAACAACTCTCTCACCAGATTGTAAATCTACAATCCGGAGTTCGATCCACTCAATCCACGCCCAAGTGGCACAAAGGTAAGTTCGACATTCCAAAGAATATGTCCAAATCCGACAACAGAGCAAACGATATCAAGAAAAGAAAAATTCGACTCTGGTGGAAAGGACAACAGAAATACGTCAATCTTCCACCAACCAATTTGTGGCTACTGCGGGAGTCTTGGACATCGACAGTGCATGATAAACTGAATAGAGATCTTCTTTTAATGTCAAACGTGTTAAATGATACTTGAAGCACGAGAAAAATTGAAACAGTCTGGCTCGAAAAGGGAACCCAAGTACATCTGGGTTCCCAAATCTAACAAATGATCTGTTCTTTTGTAGGTGAAGGCGAATGGAGACAGCTGGTACTTGGACAGTGGATGCTCTCGTCACATGACTGGAGATCCAAATCAATTCAATTCGCTTTCATCCTACCAAGGAGGTAAGGTTACTTTTGGAAACAACAACCAGGGTGAAATCGTGGGAGTTGGATCCGTAGGTAACCCCTCAAAATTTAAAATTGATGGAGTCCATCTGGTCACTGGACTCCAGCATAGTTTATTAAGCATCTCTCAAATTTGTGATAGATTCAATTTGGTACTTTTCTCTTCTTCGGATTGTAAGGTTTATGATGAGCGTACAGGTTCACTAAAAGCTGTGGGACGTAGAGAAGGCAATCTCTACAAAATGTGCTTAAACTCCATTAACCCAGACGACCAAGTCTGTCTCAATGTGCATTCCAAAAACTCACTGCTGTGGCACTCCAGACTTGGCCACGCAAATCATAGGCTGTTGAACAAACTCAAAAGCAAGGACTTGGTGATCGGTTTACCAGACACCACCTTTGACACAGACTCTGTCTGTGAAGCATGTGTAAAAGGTAAACACACCCGGTCCTCCTTCAAAAGTAAGCCTACTCTCTCTACTAGCTCTCCACTAGAACTACTACACATGGATCTTGTTGGCCCCATGCGTACACAAAGCAGAAGCGGTAAGAGGTACATCCTGGTCATAGTTGATGACTATTCCAGGTGGACCTGGGTCATTTTCTTATATACCAAAGATGAAACTTTTACGGAGTTTGCCAAACTCCATAAAATGCTTGTCAACAAATTTTCATTTACTCTAAAAACCCTGAGAACGGACCAGGGTACTGAATTTGCAACAAGTCGTTTGATGAGTTTTGCAGGGACAGGAGTGGATCACCAAATATCATCAGCACGTACTCCAGAACAAAACGGAGTAGTTGAACGCAAGAATAGAACCTTGGTAGAAATGGCTCGCACCATGCTCATTGACAGTCAACTCAGTCCATCTTATTGGGCAGAAGCTGTTAACACAGCTTGCTATGTGTTAAATCGTGCGTTGATTCATCCATTCCTTCACAAGACACCCTATGAACTACTCCGTCAACGTAAACCAAGTCTTATACACCTCAGGCGTTTCGGATGTAAGTGCTTTATTCACAATAATGGTAAGGACAACTTGGGTAAGTTCTCTCCTAAAAGTGATGAAGGTATTTTCTTGGCTATTCTTCTAAAAGCAAAGCTTATCGTGTTATCAATCTGAGAACTCAATGTTTAGAAGAAAGCCCACATGTCAAGTTCGATGAGTCCCACAACGTTGGCTCATCTTCTGATCAACTTGACTTTGCCCCCGATGATTTTCTCACCGATCCACACTTCATCACTGTACCAATAGGAAGACTCCCTGAGTCCCACTCCATCACTCCTCATGATTCCCCAGCAAACAAAAACAATTCATCAGAATCTACTGACTCAGACAATAACCCAGAGACACCCTTACCACAAAACTTGAATTTTGACTCCTCTGACAAAGCACACCCCCTCCTGCTTCACGTCGCCAGTTCCAGCAAAAATCTGCTCACCCTCCTGAAAACATCATTACAGACCCAAACACCGGTGTTCAAACACGCCTACAAGCTATGCAAAATCTCTGTGCCTTTGGTGCGTTTCTGTCTAGTACTGAACCAAGAAATGTCAAAGAAGCACTCCTTGATAGTGATTGGGTTACTGCTATGCAGGAGGAACTCAATTCCCTCCAGCGACATGCTGTCTGGGAGTTAGTTCCTCGCCCCACGCATCAACAAGCCATTGGTACTCGTTGGGTCTTTCGTAATAAACTTGATACTGCAGGCCAAGTTTTCAGGAATAAAGCTCGATTAGTCGTTCAGGGCTACAATCAAGAAGAAGGGATTGATTATGATGAAACCTTCGCTCCAGTAGCTCGTCTTGAAGCAATTCGCATGTTCATTGCGTTTGCTGCTTACAAAGGTTTCCAATTATATCAAATGGATGTTAAGACAGCCTTCCTTCACGGCTACATTGATAGAGAAGTCTACGTCGAACAACCTCCAGGGTTCACAGACTCCGTCCATCCCGACTACGTTTACAAACTGTGTAAGGCCCTTTACGGACTGAAACAGGCTCCACGCGCCTGGTATGAAAGACTGTCTACATATCTATTGCAAAATGGTTTCTCTCGAGGTAATGTAGATAAAACGCTCTTCATTCTACACTCATCACATGACTTACTTTTAGTACAGATCTATGTTGATGATATCATTTATGGTTCTACAAGTAACACCCTCTGCGACCATTTTGCTAACCTTATGAAGCAAGAGTTTTCCATGAATGAGTTAGGTGAGCTCAAGTTCTTCTTAGGATTACAAATTGCAGGAAAGGACGGGATCAAGATTCATCAACAAAAGTATCAAGGAACTCCTTGATAAGTACAACTAAAAATGCCAAGAGTATGTCCACACCAAGCTGTACATCTGCCAAACTGCATCCTGATGATGACGGAGTCGGAGTCAATGCCACCGAATATAGAGGAATGATAGGGTCCTCTTGTACCTGACTGCCAGTCGCCCAGACATTCTCACGCAGTCTGTCTTTGTGCTCGCTTCCAAGCAGCACCAAAACAGTCTCACCTTAAAGCAGTCAAGCGTATCTTTCGCTATCTTAAAGGTACAAGCACACTCTATCTATGGTATCCTGATAAGTGCAAAATACATCTATTCTAAGAGCTTTAATTCTTCCTATTTTCATAACAATTTATGTTGTATTTCTCACTTATCATATGCTTTTCCTTAGATTTGTGTTTAGATAAGAGCTGATGTTTTTTATGTGTCAAATGCAGGATAAAGACTTGGACTTACATTATATATATATATCACACATTGGATTGTCACGGTTAATCTCACCACGAGGCTGCATATCATAGTTTGATGATTACAGGGCTGCACTACAAATAAAATTCATACGAGGAGCTGCACTTCATCAATATTTAATCATCATGGATTTGATGATTGTTATCTACACCATTATCAATATTATTTTATTTACTTCGCATATGATTGATCACGGCCATACCAATTAATTCATTCACGATGGTTAATTATTTATTATGGCTGCAACATAACTAATTCATCAGGAGTGCTGCACACTCAGATTCACGTTGATATGTCTCACACATATTGAAGTGGTGATTCATGATTGGCCGCTACTTATACATAAAAAGAGATGAACGTGAGGAGCACATTACCGGTAGAACATGGATTGCTGCGTCAAAAAGAATACAATCACATGCTGGATCGACAAATCTTGCAGCGCACTTGTCTCATGCACACACATGATGCACGCATCATATTGTCAAGGGGCTGACAAACTCCAGTGGCGCAGACATTTACCACCCATCATCATGTACCATCATCATCACACCCACAATATTAACACTAAATCAGGCGTACAAAACTCTATAAATGGAGACATCAGCGCACACTTACAAACCGAACCTCCGACGGGGCCTTGTGCCTTTGTCTCATACAATACCAACCGAACAACATCAAATTCCTTCAGCTGCTCCCATACACCACCACCGTTCACCCCAACCAGTACGTAGACTACCACCATTCCATTCCACATACCTCCATTCGATCCATAATAATTCCCCCGTACACACCATCCCTCCATCCATCTCATCCCACAACACCACCACCTACAGTACGTACAACACCATCACTCCTCCACCTGATCACATAATACTCATCCATTTATCATCCCATTTCCACCAGAAGATAGAAGACCAAGAAGGAGAAGAGAAGGAAGAATTGCTCACCTCCTCCAAAGCTCAACCTCCTTCATAAACATGGCTTCTTCTATCCCTATCTTAGTTTTACTTATCATTATGTTTGAGTAATTCTATTTAGCACTTTGGGATGGGGACATGAACTTAAATCCCCCATCTATGTTGTAAAACCTACACTTTATTTATTGTGATTGTTTTCTCTCTCTTTTATTTCATTAATGTTATAATCTGATCATTTATAGCATTTGTGGTGATTCCTAACAAAACGTGATCCTGAGTTAGGAGTTGTGACCGAAAAGAGAGAGGAACCCTAGATTATGGCTAGCTTGATTAGTTGGTGAAATTTAGGGCTATCAATATGGACTTGTTATTAATGCTATCTAGTGATTTGAACTCTACTTGATTAGAGAGTTGGAAGCAAGCTAGGTAAGAGTTGGTTCATTCATGATTTGAAGGGCCTTTACATTAGTCCAGATAGACAATTTGAGTGAAGTGGGATTACCAGTTTAGTAGAGGTGAATTTAGGGGATTATAACCTTCCTAAAGGCGCTTTCCATCCCAATCCATTACACTGCACCCTTTTCCAGTTAATTTAGTGTTTATTGTTTTTTCTCTTGTTATGACCCTAAGCTTGCCTCCGGCTAAACCCCCATTTCAGTTTATGCACTTTTGTATATTTCTATGCACTGTTATTAAATTGATAATCAGCTAGATAGTTACGAAGTCCCTGTGGATACGACCTTGTTGGACTACAATGACTGGGTTCACTGCCCATAGTTAGCAAGATAGTTTAACTACTATTTTGCCCGAACAAGTTTTTGGCGCCGTTGCCGGGGACTTCGGTCCAACTATTTGGCTTATTATCTGTTTAGTTTTTGTGCATATTCTTCATTTCCTTTTTCCCTTTTTTGTGTATAAATTTTCTTTTCTTTTCTTTGTAGGAACTCTAAGCCGATGGATGGTTATTATGATCCAGCTGGAGGTTGCAATGGCTACTCTTATGGCCAAGAAAACTACAATCAATGGCTTGTGTGTGAGAGATGCGAAGGAAACCATGACAGTTCTCAATGTCAGGATGGAAGCTCTAGTTGGAGGACATGATGGCTGATTTTATCTCAACATACCAACCAAATGGGAGTAGACCAACCGGATTGGAGGACTATCATGAGTTTACACAAGTCACCAACCCATGGAATGTATGTCAGAGGTGCGGAGAATATCATGAGAGCCCCCAGTGCCCAACAACAATGTCAGAATTAAGAGCTCTCGTGGAAAACTTCAAATCATCTGTCACTCCCCCAGCAGGAGGTTGGCATGACGACTACACCGAAGAAAACTCCAATCATTGGAGTGTATGTCACAGGTGCGGAGAGTACCATGAGAGCCCACAATGTCCAACAACAATGACAGAATTGAGAGCTATCGTGGAGGACTTTAACTCATATGTCTACCGGAGGCTTGTGTGCCAAGAGTGTGGAGGAGACCATGAGAGCGCTCACTGTCCTGCGATCACAGTAAAGGTTGATTCACCCAGTTTGGAGGAGCTCATGTCAGATCTTATCTCTTCTTGCAAGCCAAACCCAACTATGCAAGATAATTTTATCATGAAGCAAGATACCTTCAACATGAATGTTCAAGCTCAAATTTATCAGATTGTACAACAGCTTGAGAGCGAAAGAGTTCATGAGGTGGAGCAACCAGTTGAGGATTTTAGCTACTTTCCAACTCCCCCCATGTGCGAATCTGAAAGCCCAGCACCACTTCACCCCCAGCTTGACTATGAAGACACTTCATCAGAAGAGAGTCTCCACTTTGACTTCAAGGAGCTTTCTCCCTCTGAACTCAGCTACCAATATTTCCCCGCCTTCTCCGTGCTCCATCAAGATAATGAGGATGCTCACATCCTCAACTTTGAGAAGGAGGAGACACTATCTCCCTCTGACTCCTTAGAGGAGAGTACCACCACCGACTTCAAGGAGCCATCCCCCTATGAAGTTGATGCCCACCACGGCTCTTCCTATGAGCCTCACCCTGAGGTCGAGGATGTCTACAGCCTCGAATTTGAGAAGGAGGAGCCCACTAACTTTGATCTTCAATTGAAGGATCAAGACCCCCACCAGTGCACTAATGAAGTTGGGTGGAAGCTCGACGTACACCCGCTAAGTGTGGAGGCCAACTTCCCATTTGATATGGGACCAAAGATTGAAGACAAAGTCCGCCCCGGAGTTCTCCCTGCACCGCTCACTAAAGATAAGGATTTTTACATCCTTGAATTTGAAGAGGAGGCCCCACCACAGTTTGATCCTCGTACCAAGGATCACCCACCTCAACACTTCCACCTGAAGAACAATCGGTGGAGTTTACACTTTCCCATCCTAAGTGTTGAGGCCACATTTCCTTTTGGTCCGGGTCGTTCTTCATTGCTAGATGATAACCGCCCAACCCACCCATTGAAGCCCACTTCAACATTCATTTTCGATCCTGGAGGACTTCACTGTGGCACAGTCTAGCCAAAGACTATAAAGACGGGCAGCTTACTGGGAGGCAACCCAGTGGTTAAATTTATGTTCTGTTTTTGTGTTTGTGTTTGTTTTTGTTTTTGTTTTCTGGTTTTCTTTTTATTTCTTTTTTTATTTTTGGAGTGGCAGTGATCCCTGTGCTTTTAATGTAACGCTTTTAGCGTTTTTTGTGGTAGTTGTGAGTGTGTGCAGGTGACAAACTTTTTATGGTGTTTGATGCTCTCCAAGGCTGGACACTTGCATGAACGCAAGTGTGAGGAAGGCTACTACCCCATACACGAGCTTAAGTGTGAGGAAGGGAACCTTCCTCAATCTACGATATCAGGGGAGTTTCCATTTCCTTTATTTTTAATGTGTTCAGCCTACGATGATCTATCATGCTTAATTCTTATTTTATATCAGTCCATGATTGTCCTGAATGAAATTCTTCATGAGTCTGGCATATTTTGAAAGGTCTGCTCTTGATTTTATTTTTTGAACAATGAGGACATTGCTCCTCTTTAAGTGTGAGGAAGTAGGACCTTTCCCTGAAAATATGCCAGTTGTACTTAATGCCACATTTATTTTTGTTTGTCCTCTTATTCTGAAAAAAATTATCTCTTTTAAGTGGCCGAAAAAAAAATAATAACAAAAAATAAAAAAAAAATAATAAAAAAAAAATTTGGAAATGTTGAAAACGAGCCTGATGGCCACCTCAAGAATCTTTCTGCTTTAGGCTGTTTGTTTATTTAGTTTTATTCAAATTATATCTGTTTTCACTGAAATTTGGTGGATTAGCTGATTATGAAAATTGAATTGGTCTAGTTTGGGGTCTTGAGAATAATGTGAAAGTTTGGAATGAAAGGATAAGGCAAGGTACTCCGCTGATCTGAATTAAAATTTCTGAACCAAAACAGGCCTCTTCATTCGGTTATTAAGTCCTTGGGGTGCCTTATCACCCATCTACCTAAGGTCTTGTGATCTGGGATAGAAGGCCCAAAGCCGCTACATGGGTGAAGAGAAAAGTCAGAGGGGATGAATTAAATATGCAAATGGCAGAATAGAATGCTAAGGAAAATGAACTTTGAAAAGTTAAAAATGTGATTCAATTTTGCTTATTCTGATCATGAGTATGTGGTGTTGAAAGGTATCACGGAATAAGGTGTTACTTCACACCCCTTGTCATCCAAAGGATTAGAGGAAAGAAATGGTGGAGGATCCCAAACTATTCTGTTTCAGTTTCTATAATCTAACTTCTCCATGCTTTTTAACTTCATTCTTTTTCACTGTTTGTGAAAACCTACAGCTAATAGCAGAACTATTCTTTTGATTGTCATTTTGCTTGTTTTCCATCAGCAATTGTTTGATCCTGAAAATATGCCAGTTATACTTAATGCCACATTTATTTTTGTTTGTCCTCTTATTCTGAAAAAAATTATCTCTTTTAAGTGGCCGAAAAAAAAAATATACAAAAAATTAAAAAAATAATTAAAAAAAAAAAAAATTGGAAATGTTGAAAACGCGCCTGATGGCCACCTCAAGAATCTTTCTGCTTTAGGCTGTTTTTTATTTAGTTTTATTCAAATTATATCTGTTTTCACTGAAATTTGGTGGATTAGCTGATTATGAAAATTGAATTGGTCTAGTTTGGGGTCTTGAGAATAATGTGAAAGTTTGGAATGAAAGGATAAGGCAAGGTACTCCGCTGATCTGAATTAAAATTCTGAACCAAAACAGGCCTCTTCATTCGGTTATTAAGTCCTTGGGGTGCCTTATCACCCATCTACCTAAGGTCTTGTGATCTGGGATAGAAGGCCCAAAGCCGCTACATGGGTGAAGAGAAAAGTCAGAGGGGATGAATTAATATGCAAATGGCAGAATAGAATGCTAAGGAAAATGAACTTTGAAAAGTTAAAAATGTGATTCAATTTTGCTTATTCTGATCATGAGTATGTGGTGTTGAAAGGTATCACGGAATAAGGTGTTACTTCACACCCCTTGTCATCCAAAGGATTAGAGGAAAGAAATGGTGGAGGATCCCAAACTATTCTGTTTCAGTTTCTATAATCTAACTTCTCCATGCTTTTAACTTCATTCTTTTTCACTGTTTGTGAAAACCTACGCTAATAGCAGAACTATTCTTTTGATTGTCATTTTGCTTGTTTTCCATCAGCAATTGTTTGATCCTGAGTTTTCAATACTTCGGCCCTTAAGAGTAGTCATATTCTATATTTGCTTGAGGACAAGCAAAAGCTAAGTGTGAGGAAGTTTGATAAGTGCAAAATACATCTATTCTAAGAGCTTTAATTCTTCCTATTTTCATAACAATTTATGTTGTATTTCTCACTTATATGCTTTTCCTTAGATTTGTGTTTAGATAAGAGCTGATGTTTTTTATGTGTCAAATGCAGGATAAAGACTTGGACTTACATTATATATATATATCACACATTGGATTGTCACGGTTAATCTCACCACGAGGCTGCATATCATAGTTTGATGATTACAGGGCTGCACTACAAATAAAATTCATACGAGGAGCTGCACTTCATCAATATTTAATCATCATGGATTTGATGATTGTTATCTACACATTCAATATTATTTTATTTACTTCGCATATGATTGATCACGGCCATACCAATTAATTCATTCACGATGGTTAATTATTTATTATGGCTGCAACATAACTAATTCATCAGGAGTGCTGCACACTCAGATTCACGTTGATATGTCTCACACATATTGAAGTGGTGATTCATGATTGGCCGCTACTTATACATAAAAAGATGAACGTGAGGAGCACATTACCGGTAGAACATGGATTGCTGCGTCAAAAAGAATACAATCACATGCTGGATCGACAAATCTTGCAGCGCACTTGTCTCATGCACACACATGATGCACGCATCATATGTCAAGGGGCTGACAAACTCCAGTGGCGCAGACATTTACCACCCATCATCATGTACTCATCATCACAACCCACAATATTAACACTAAATCAGGCGTACAAACTCTATAATGGAGACATCAGCGCACACTTACAAACAAAAACCTCCGACGGGGCCTTGTGCCTTTGTCTCATACAATACCAACCGAACAACATCAAATTCCTTCAGCTGCTCCCATACACCACCACCGTTCACCCCAACCAGTACGTAGACTACCACCATTCCATTCCACATACCGGCATTCGATCCATAATAATTCCCTCGTACACACCATCCCTCCATCCATCTCATCCCACAACACCACCACCTACAGTACGTACAACACCCATCACTCCTCCACCTGATCACATAATACTCATCCACACACACTTCCATTTATCATCCCATTTCCACCAGAAGATAGAAGACCAAGAAGGAGAAGAGAAGGAAGAATTGCTCACCTCCTCCAAAGCTCAACCTCCTTCATAAACATGGCTTCTTCTATCCCTATCTTAGTTTTACTTATCATTATGTTTGAGTAATTCTATTTAGCACTTTGGGATGGGGACATGAACTTAAATCCCCCATCTATGTTGTAAAACCTACACTTTATTTATTGTGATTGTTTTCTCTCTTTTATTTCATTAATGTTATAACCTGATCATTTATAGCATTTGTGGTGATTCCTAACAAAACGTGATTCTGAGTTAGGAGTTGTGACCGAAAAGAGAGAGAAACCTAGATTATGGCTAGCTTGATTAGTTGGGAAATTTAGGGCTATCAATATGGACTTGTTATTAATGCTATCTAGTGATTTGAACTCTACTTGATTAGAGAGTTGGAAGCAAGCTAGGTAAGAGTTGGTTCATTCATGATTGAAGGGCCTTTACATTAGTCCAGATAGACAATTTGAGTGAAGTGGGATTACCAGTATAGTAGAGGTGAATTTAGGGGATTATAACCTTCCTAAAGGCGCTTTCCATCCAATCCATTACAACTGCACCCTTTTCCCAGTTAATTTAGTGTTTATTGTTTTTCTTTATTTCTCTTGTTACGACCCTAAGCTTGCCTCCGGCTAAACCCCCATTTCAGTTTATGCACTTTTGTATATTTCTATGCACTGTTATTAAATTGATAATCACTAGATAGTTACGAAGTCCCTGTGGATACGACCTTGTTGGACTACAATGACTGGGTTCACTGCCCATAGTTAGCAAGATAGTTTAACTACTATTTTGCCCGAACAGTCAACTCTGTTCTACGGACCATGAGTAAGCTCAAAGCAGAACAGCTGGACACTGTAGACGATCAAGGAGAGGGAACTCAGCTAAGTAATAAGCATAAAAGAACTCAGAGAATCCATCTAAAGGTAAGAAATAAGAACTAGAAAGTGCAAAGAGCACAGACTAGTAAGTATAGACATTGTATATGTCTCAAAGACAACAAGCAAATACATGACAGCTGGAGAGGATACCCAGCCCAAACACAGTATGGCAAGTGCCTAATGTGAACACAATGACGCTCAACGGACGGGATGGAATTCCCAGGAACAATTACAAACTACCAAGGAGCATAATCCGTCATTGAAAAGGATATTAAACCTAGTCTAAACACTAGGAGAAAGTATAAACAGTCTACCCAAGGACGGGAGACGTTATAACCTTAAAGGGGATGACTCAAATACGATACCACAAGGCGGTATAGTGGATCCAACCTATCATAAACACTAGCTGGATGTAACGGCGTGACCAACAACACCCAGGAGCAATCCTTGAAGGGTGTCTGAGTTAATAACAATCGAACAAAGCGTCAGGATAAGAGCACGACAACTAGAACGAACACTCGGTAAGGACACCGAAGGGATTTCACTTAACATGAAATATCCTCAACCACTAGAAGGCACTGATTAACACCAGATTGCCTAAAGGGGCCTCCTATGAATGGAAGCGTGATGCCACGACTTTCCATGGAGGCTAGTACTACCTCCAACCTATGAGGTATACGAGGAGTGGAAACATGTATAAGCAGCTTGCAAAGAGCATAGCTCGTAACAATTTGGCTCAAAAGCCATAAACCAACCACGTTGTGTAGACTTAAACGGTTACAAAACCCACACCATTTGATAACCAGAACTGCAAAAGATACTACTTCATACGACAAACAGATCAACAAATGAACCACCCAATTTGAGCTCAATATTATGAGTCGCTTGAAGTGATGGCTACCTCAGTGTCACTATCACTAGAGCATCAGCCTAGTATACAGTTGATGAAGTTTTTGATTGCCCTTCATGCCTTCTGTAGCAATGGTAGCACATAGGAACAAGAATCGCAATAATGCCAACATTGGCCTAGTCCACACTTGGACACTACGAGAAACACGAGGAAAGGTACCCCTCATTAACCAAAGACCATCAACGCGGTAATGATGAGAACCCTTAGAAAAGGCTTCCATCTATCATAACGACAAGCTTGTGCATGTAGATATTGCCAAGAGGCGATTGAACAAGGAAAAGACATTTCCAAACCATTACGACTTAAAGGAGTAAGTATACTCCATATGCACCCAAGCATATGGTGAACCATTGTATAAATAGTAACATGGTAAACCTTGTCATGGGACTTCAGAGTGGCAACTAACCCCTCAACAAGAACTTTCACTTATCAGTGATAGAATACCTTCCAATTGGAGAACGGGACCAGAAAACCCTTGAAGTTTCTTGGAATGTCTTGATGATGTACATACAAAAGTAAAAAACTGCACAGCTTGAGCCTATAACCAACGCTCAGCACTTGGAAGACAGTAATTATCAAAAACAATCAATGTGAATGCACATTGGACACCACGAATGATCAACGCTCAAGAGAGCTTACCAACCAAGATACCTGGCAAATTGTATCATGAGTGGTGAAATAATGTGAGGAAAGATAACCTACACATGAAACCTAAACCGAAATAAAACATCTCCACATTGGGAAGATACTAACGTTGCGGTATGCTACGACAACCGTTACACACACGAACGTGGGAAACCCTCGGTGTATTCACACCATAAGGAAATGGTGCCAACGACAATGGCAATGAGTAAAGATAAACTACCACAGTAACAGAGACCGTCAGAACGATATTGTATAATGAGTAAGAATACAGTGCGCAGCAAGCGACCGCTATGAGGAAGTAGTTAGACAATGACACGGAGTATA
The DNA here is from genome assembly GCA_023374045.1 of Limonium bicolor. Classification (NCBI taxonomy): domain Eukaryota; kingdom Viridiplantae; phylum Streptophyta; class Magnoliopsida; order Caryophyllales; family Plumbaginaceae; genus Limonium; species Limonium bicolor. Next base: position 13,224,887 of record CM041781.1, read on the forward strand.
GGTTTGAGAAGTATTTATTCCTATTGCGATCACATAAGAGATTTACTGCCAAGTGTTTACGCCTCTACACTCTGTATGACTGGGTGTTTTGGTATTGCACTTGTGCAGCTAATGATCAAGTGGGATAACTAGGAATGTAGGAAATGTAAATTGTAGTAAATTCTTCGTTTCATCAACGAACATGGCATAAGCCAGTTAAGCAAAAGCTTAGAAACAAACTGTGCGGCCTAAGGCCAAAGAAGCATGAAGAGTGTAAAACACACTAACAATCACAAGATGTGAATTCCATTGGAATAAAAAGTGAAAGAAGACTTAACAAAGTCACTAGAACCGACGCATAGAAATGCAAGGTCATACAAGTAAAGAACACTCGTACTGAACCAGAAGAACTGGTATAATTCAGAAGCTATTGACAATAGAGGAAGCACTACAACTAAGTAGTGACTTAACCTCGCCCGACAATAAGTCGGAGGAACTTAGCGAACAATCGTGGGAGTACGAATATTATGTATAATAGATTGCCAGAGAGCTGGTTATAAATCTAAACCCATTGAATTTAAGCACGGTAAAAAGAATACCACACTTATTAATAAACCTTATTCCCACAATAGAGGGATAAAAAGGTGATGTATAGCACATTATGGATAACAAGAAGGATGAATAACCCAAGTTATCAGGGTCGCGCAGCAGAAGCTAGTGGGCCCTAGCTAAAAGGTTTAATTCACCTAGTAAGTATGAAACAATGGCTATCAATGCCTCGGAGCCTGATAGGCTAGAACCGAATTAATCTAGAGTTAAGTAAACTCCCATAGGAATTCATGGTGCAAGGACTAAACCATTAGTATGGTTAAGACCCCTTTGACCAGAGTACATTATATAATAGACCGTAGTGAAGCTAAATGCTTCAGAGTGCCCGAATTAAGTAAACCAATGTTCAATAATAACAACATATGGTAGATTACGTGGGCGTAATCCCTTTTAAGGGGGGGGGGGGGGTAGAGCGAAAACCTCTTAACGTAAGTTTCATGAATAAAACACATAAACTATAATGTGCATAGCATAAATGATAACCGATTTGTTGATTGGTACTATGTTAAATAAACATACGTATTCATTCATATTGTAATTGTGGTAATTAGGCACGAGAGATGCAAATACCATAACATGAGTCGGTATAAAACCGATGTAGAACCTAGAGGAGATTCAGTTCCCTAGGTGAATATTTTGAGGAATTGAGAATGAGTAGTGGACGGAGTTCCACAAGTGTGGTAGCCCTTAAAGAAGTAGTACGAATTGAGTGAGAGTAGTTGATGAATGAAGCCCATGAGTAGTATATTCGTAGGTAAGTCATTGGAAGTAAATTTGGGATGATTAAATTCCGTAGGTATCGTATTCCTTAGCTAGAATAGTTGAGATGATGGAGAGTAATGGAGGAAAGTAGTGAAATTCGATGAAATGAGGTCTTAGGTATTGAATCTCGGAGTAAAGTATTTGGGAGGTAGATTGAGAATGTTTGATGGACTGAATTCCATCCTTTGGAGATGTGTGAATTGTAATTATGATTAGGAAGAATAAAAAGATACAAAATGGAAATAATCGAATTATTTGATTGTTTGAAACTTATGTGGGAAGTCGAACTTGATCCTGATCAGATCAAGGGAAACGGAACACAAATTGGGGTGGAAAGATAGTTCAACTCTGATGCTGATCACATCAGGGTTGAATGATTCTTGAAGCTTCCCTCAAGTGGTCACAAGAATCACGCATAGGATAGATGTAATGAACATGAACCTGAAATTTGGAGTTGTTGTGTTTTAGGAAAATTTCTAATTAGTAGTTGTGAAAGGTTTTCCCTTAGACTGAAGAATGAGAATTGTTGGAAGCTTATATCGGAGGATGATAGTAGTGTATCATGTTGTATTATTCCAAGGGTAGCGGGACATAGAGGAGTCCCGTGTGTAGATGACCAGAGTGCCTGCGGGATTGTAATGTGTATTGCATTGCTTTGGGGACAGCTTTGCACTATTAGTATGTATAAATTTTGTAATGTGGAACCAGATGGTTGGATGTAATGTGGATTGGAGTAATTATTGTACATTGGTATGGTATGGTATGTAGAGACCTTGAGTAACGGATTTGGGGAATTTGTAAGGAGGAAGAATGTATGACTTTGGCATTAGACATGTATGAATGAGTAAGTATAGTAATCCTATAGCCTTGAATAACTTTGAGGACAAAGTTTCTTAAGGGGAGTAGATTGAAATACCCCAAACTTAAATATAGTGATTAAGATTATTCTAATACGTATTTAAGAGCCTAATAATGCCTAAGTAATATTGGTGAGGAAAAATAAATCCAAAAGAAATGAAGAAATGCTTAAAAAGTGAAAACACTAAATACGCGTTAAATAACCATTGGAGGTACAAGACCTCGGTTAGAGTATTATATGGATTCTTAAGGCTTAATAAGGCCTAAATAATGTATGGGAACAACTCTCGAAGAAAACAGATCCAAATAATGTATTAAAACGTTAATAAAGCTTTAGCGCACGTTTTTTGAGAGAACCCGAAAATGTGACTTTAAGTGGTCAAACGAACCCGTAAAAATTATAAATCATTAAATAACAATAATTAAGCATTAATGGAATCTTAATAACCAATAAAATTAAAGCAACGAGAAAATTCCAAAAAACGGGCCCGGTAAGTGAATAGTACCAAAACCGGGTAAACTAACGAGCATTTTATGTAAAAGACGAATAACGCTCCAACTGGTATTAATGTGGGGGCCGGGTTTAATGAGTCAAATAACCCCTCTCACACACATGTAACTAGCTAGCAAATAAAGGGAGTCAAAAAGCAAAAAGCAATAAAGTAAAAATGGGGTACTTTACCCTTTTCTCTCACCTCACTTTCTCATTTCACTCATTTCTCTCTTCCTTCCTTCTCCCCCACCCTACTCTCTCTCTTCCTCCTCCCTTGTGCTGGCAATTTTTGGAGCTCCAAGGAGAACAACAATGGCTTCTCCTCTTGTTCTTCATACTCTAGCCCCATGCGACCTCCAAATGAAAAAAACAACTACATATGCTTACTCCCCTCATCATTCTCTACACTTCCCACTTTTAAAAATTTCAAAATGAGGAAGTTCATCTCCATGGGCCTTCCCCATTCAAAGAGAAAATGGCATCAATGGGTAGCTTGGAGTCTCCGCTCTCCATTAAGGTAAAAATCTCCATGAAAAACTCATGTTTTCTCCATCCTTTTTTGTAACCAATTTTGCCCATTTTAATGCTCTATTTTCGCTCTCTCTTTTGAGCATCAAATCAACCTTGCAATGGTGGTGGAATCACCTTCTTGAACCAAGGGCTAAAACCCCTCTTAAAAGCTCCAAAAGGTAAACCCTGGAATTAGTGTTCTAAACATTTCGATGAACAAGTATTTATCTAAGGGTTATTATTTTAATTACACTTGTTTTGTATTCATTGGGTGATGGGAATGGAGTTTGGCAACTCCATTCCCCATGTGACCGATTTGTGCAAGAAAGAGAAGAATTGGAAAAGAAAAGAAGAATTAAGAGCTTAAGGTAAGAGTTCCTTCTTAATGCTAAATTCTAATGCATTAGAGTAATGGGAATGGGTAAACTAATTTAATGAACCCAAATATTGTACTAGTGTTGTAGTTATGGAAGTTTGAGTATTTGTGAGCTAAGTATTTGAATTGTGGGCCTTAGAGCCAAGTAAATTGTGTATGTGTATTGGTATTGTAGTTTGAGGAAGTATTGATGGATTAATATTGTTTTGATTGCTGGTAGGACCCTTGTATGGGTGTGGCTAGATTAGGAATGAATTTGGTGAGATATGATGTATGTGGCTAAGTAAGAAATGTAGGTGAATTATGGCAAAATTTTGGTAGAAAATGTGCATTTATGGATCGCTTGGTGAATGGGAGAACCAAGGTATGTATTGGATTGAGTAGAGACATTTAGTAACCATGAAGTAGTTGTTGTAGTATGAGGATATAAGAGTGTAAAATATGTAGCAAAAATGGTAATAATGCATTGTAGAACCTAGGAAAAATTAGTGTGCAAGATTTGGTAAAAAGAGTGTTGGACTTGGGTATAAGTAGTGTGGTTGATTGGAAAATAACTTGAATGGTAAAATGAAGTTAGGAAAAGAGGAAAAATGCAAAGAGAAGTGTAGGAATGCACAAGTGTGCAAAGTGTGAAAATGAGGATGGAAATTTGTAGGAATTGAGCAAGAAGTTGAGTAGGTATTGGGCCATGGATTTAAGGAGTTTTAGTGAGTGTTGTGTGTTTAAACATGTGGAAAGATTATGGAATGATTAGAGGTGGATTAAGGGTTGATTTGGGGTTGAAAAATCATCCTAGTAGTAGTTTTTAGGAGGGTCCGGGACCTAGGATATGTACCAAGTCCCGGACCGCACTTAAAAACACCCCGAGAGCAAAAACTGGCATTGGTCCAGGACCTAGGTCCAGGACCAAGTCCCGGACCACAATGAAAAATAGGCCGAGAGTAACATCAGTGCATGGTCCGGGACCTTGGGTCCGGACCAAGTCCCGGACCACCCCCAAAAACTTGCAGAATGTGATTTTTAGGGTTTAAAATATGGGGGATTGATGGGTAATGGTTTTGAGAGTTGTTAAGCCCTTGTTTGGTGACCTTTAAAGGCACTAAGAAGTGTAAACAAGTATGAGAAGTAATTAAGAAAGTTGTAAGTTAAAAGATTTTAAGTTAAACCGAAATAACGGGATAACAAGGTAAGTACAAGAGTTGTAATTATGTATGTACTATAATGCTTAGTATTAATAGAATCATTTAGCATGTAGTCATTGGTTCGAGAATAGGACTCGAGGAACAAGAGTGAACTAAGGAACAAGGGAACACCCGGTAAAGTAAATCCCGGTGAAAGGTATGATTTCTTCATGCTCTGTTTCCTAACCTGGTTACCCCGATTTGTGTGCTTATTTGATCACCTAAATAAGATAAATGAATGAATCGGACTTTAATGCACTTACTTGTGCTTGTTTTATATTTGTTCCTACTATATTGCCTTGAACACCTAGTTTGTATAATTCATGAAATGAATGGATGAAGATGAAGTGTGTATGTACCTTGTAGTGTACTTGTGTAATGTATTATACCTTGAATGGATGTGTATTTGAGTAATGTATTATTGTGTGGTCTGGATGTGATGACTTCTACTAATTCCTAACTACCTAACTTCTAACGTAAGTATTGAGTAAATTGGAATGAGTAGAAGTCCGATATAGTTTCGGCCACGCGTGAGGATGAGGAGACACAAGAGGTTGGATCCGATTCCTGGCTTTTAATCTTTTCCATGGCCTAAACCCCTTAAATGGGTAGCATCCTGGATTAGTGAGCCAAGTAAAAACCGGTGGTGGGACGGTGTAGTCCCTGTCCGGAGGTCCCGACGACTTGACTTGAGTAAGTAGTAAGTGAGTAAGTAATGTATGTGTGAGTAATGGTCTTGGCTGGTGTAAGTCATTGACCCCGAGTAAAAGAGTAAGCTCCACCCGATTAACCCGGGTGGACAAATGGAGCTAACAAGTATTGTGTATGTATGGTGTATGTGTAATTTGGTAAGGGTAAGTATGTATTGGTTGACTTGCGTTGTATTCCTTGTATGTATTGAAGTGTGTGTAGGTATTCCTTGTGTAGTGTTGTAGTATCATGAATGGAAGCATGTATGTATGTATGTATTTGTAAAATGAATTGCATGTATTCGACCAAGTGGTCGGTGCACCCTCGCTAGTATGCGGGGTATGTAGAAGTCATATGCAGCGTAAGCTGAGCCCCTTGGGGCGATGTTTTTATTTGTATAGGTACCGAAGCAGTTAAGGTCGCAGTAAGAGACCGGTGACAATGTTTAGATAGCTAGAAATGAATTGTAGTTAGTAAAGCATTGTACAAGGCTTGTAGCCTTAGATGTAAAAGTGTACCAAGGGGTACACCATTATTTAATTGCAGGTATATAGTTGTGAGGAACAGGTAGAAGTAGGCTCTTAATGAGTATGCATAAATTGAAAGGATTGTTGAAATTTTATTTGTATTTGGATCTTAGTAAACTCGGTGTGTTGAATGTAATTTATGGATTATTGTATGAAATGGAGAATTGTAGTACTCAGTAAGTAATTGGAGTATGTATAGTAGTTGTGTAGTACTCGGGATTCTGGTCCATCAGACCGATGCTGTATGTAGTAGTAGTAAGCCTTGTTAGTCAAGTGGGTGGCTAACAGAGTTGTTTCACCCACCGTTGTGTAAGTATGTATCCGCTGCGTGAGTATGGAAGTATGAGGAGATCGGACGGTAATGACGGTATTAGCGGTAGGGGTGTTACAAAAAGGGTGTTACAAAAAATGGTATCAGAGCGAAGTATCGCTCTGATGGTCTAAATACCGAGTTTAGGAAAATACCGAGTTAGAAATTAGAGACTTAGGGCTAAGGGTTGAGTGTTAGCATGTGAGGTACGCTAGTTAGGAACTTCTAGTGTGATCTGGATACGTATATAACCAATCCTACCCTCTGCAACCCCTGTTATAAGTTGGGAGAAGAACGCCAGAGAGATGGAAAGACCTCTCATACTCGGGAAAACCCGATCTGGCAGTTGTAGAATAAACCTTGTACAGAAAAGAACCAGTCATACGGTAGATTCCAAGAACTGGAAATCTCGAGACGGTTCACATTGGAACAAAAATAACCGCGCCTAACGGCAGAAGATTGAAGATCCTAAATATAGGATAATGGAATTTGCGGCACCATGGGGCTACGTGCTTCGCAGTCGCGAGAACCATGCACAACAGACAAGAAGGGAAGCACAACTACGTAATGAAGTGGAAAAGCGGAGTAACAAAACCCGAGACAAGAGAGTCTGTGGACTACAAATGCTGGATAATACCATTAACGGTATACCAACCGACTAAAGAATTAGTCAAGCCTGGATAACTTCAAAATTATAATGCCAAAAGGTAGTAATACCAGAATAACATAGTTCAAGGCATAGGAACAAGCAACGAAGCAAGGGTACACGGAGTACCTCAAGGATCGGGGAAAGCACCCGAATTAATGAAAAACACGTCAAGAACACTGAGAACCAACTCAGAAATTGATCACTAAGTGTAACACCCCTACCGATAATCACACTATTATCTCCTAACCCGTCTCAACTACCATCAACAATGCAGCGGAAATTCATCCTACAACCGGTGGGTGATACATGCCGTTAGTCACCCACGTGACTAACAAGGCCAAATCCAATCCTAACAAACAATACAAATACAATATCGGTCTGATGGGTCTTAAACTGAGTAAACTACAGCAACATTACATTCCAATTCCTTACTCAAATCTCATCTTAAATACAAACCTCAAATCCAAGATATACAAATACTATACCCATTCAATACTATACCGAGTTTCTACAATCATCAAGTTGCCGGTAACAATTCAGCTTACAACTCAACATTTCAAATAATTACAACCTTCACTAATCACTACCCTCGCTTACATAGAAACCCCGTCCAACTCTCGAACGGTGATCGGCTTCATTGTACCTGGAAAATAAAAACGATGCCCCTAGGGGCTCAGCAAAATTGCTGCATATGAAATTCGCATACCCCGCGTACTAGCGAGGGTACACCGACTATTTAGTCAAGAGCATGCGATTCGTTATAATTCAATCAACATGCAAGGCATCAATACATTATATATGTATTTTAATACATTCAAGGTTCAACAAAGAACACAAACACTAACACACACATCAAGAGGTTAGTTTAATATGTTCTTTACTTAGGCTTGAGGGTTTTCACCTCTCTATGCCTTACTCATTTGCTCATTGTCTTACCCACTTTCTTGGGTACTCTTACTCACAATCTCAACAAGTTCTACAATAATCAACTCAATTCTCCACTCAAACTCAAATTCTCAAGTCTCTCAAGTCACAAATTGTAACACCCCAACTCCAAATATAATTATCATCGCCCTGAGTCCATCTCATTCATTAACAACGCAGCGGAAAAGTTCAACTAAATTGGTGTTACCGCCGTTAGTCACCCACGTGACTAACTAGGCCTATTCTCTTACAAGTTACGGTCTGACTAACCGGATAATTACTCGAGCATCTATACAATACAATTCATAAACCGCAACTTATACCGAGTATCCCATATCCTAATACATCATACTAACTTCTCATCCATTTACTAAACGAGTAAACATGCACAACTCGTGAAACAAATGTAAAAGCAACCCGTAGAACTCTACCCGCTCCTACTCTCAGGTTGAGTCCTCGTCTGGTACCTACCTGCAAAGTTTAAATCACAGGCCCCAAGGGGCTCAGCATATTGCTGGTACAGAAAACGTGCAGCCCACAAGCTAACAGGGCTACACATGACTACTTTGTCGTATACATCCAATTGTTTATTCATACAAATAATAATAAGAAGTACAATAACAAACAACACATTTATGTGAAACATTCACAGCTCAAATAAATCGAACGTCATAATGGACGCCCATTAATGAGTAAATTAGATTCCTAACTCCTGAGGGCTGAGAATTGTTTAGTTCTCGTGTTTGACCATACCTTATAAGTGTCAACCGTTCTCTTAAAAGAACTGGTTGTTCTCTAACTGAATGTTTATTTTTGTCAGGTCAAGGTAACCCTAGCCAATGAGTTATTAGCTCCATTGGGTTAATAAACACCAAATTCTTAAGTATGAGGGGTGTAGGCTTGCCCTCCCGCGCCTCCTGAATTTGCCTCCCACTCCAACTGTTCACTCGAGCTGGTCGGGTCGGTTGTCGACCCTAGGCGACAAGTCGTAGACGAGCCATATGCGGAAGGACAGATATGATACAGATGCCGACCTCCTAACCTAACATGCATGACCGGAGTCAGTCCCGGATTCCTCTCCTCCCAAGTTCCAGTTAGTTGAAGTCTCATTGACCCTGTTAGTTAAACCTCTCTCGGTATTAACCAACTAACAACAGGGAGTATTTATAACCTTATACAATTGTTATTAAACATAGTTAATGAACAAGCCCTAAATCAAGTCGTGTTAGTGTGCAATGGACACAATAACAATACAGTAGATCGGTTTCATGCTTAATCTGTTTGGTCGTAATCACAAAACACATAACACAAACCGAGGTAGACCTGTTAGCAACAAGCACAAGAATCCCATACCGTACACCGGAGATTGGCTAGCTCTTAATCCCACGTTCGCCTAATCCGCCGAACGCCTCCGACTATCTAGGTCTATAATCAGAACTAGTATTAGTATCCTGTGTCTTAGAACTAATTTGGATCTCTTTTCAACTCAAACCTCTTTCTAGGTTAACCCGGGTATAATAGTTTACCGTTAAACGGGTTCGTTCATTTAGGAGCGTTTCAAGCTCAATTCTAATTCATTAACATACTAACGTCGTTAGCAGTTACTTAGTTGCACAATCAGCAACTTTAGACTTATACGGACCTTGTATTAGGTTTTAGTATTTTTCACTATTCATCCGTATTTCACTATTCATTTATATGGTCTCGTATTCTACTATTCATTTATACGGCCTCATATTTTACTATTCACCGTATTTCACTATTCACGTATACGTATTTTACTATTCACATATACGTCTCATATTTGACTATTCATATATACGTAGTTACTATTATGTATATGTATTTATATTCATGTATACGTATTTACTATTCATGTATACGGATACTATTCACGTATACGAGCACTATTCATGTACACCAAAATTTTGTATACGTCCGATGATACTCCGTATCATACGTATTTATTTCTTTTTCCAATGTAACTTGTATTTTCGTTAAAAATACTTTAAGTATTGATTTCTCCTATACTCTTAAGTTAGGTATTACCGCTCATATACCTTAAGTTTATACGGGTCTCGTTTAACCCCGTCTTACTCTGTTTCTTATACAACTTGTTTCTAAATTCTCTATTTAACTTCCTTAACCTTCAAACACATAAAAATGTGTTATTACATAACTTACATAGTATCTCTTAATCTCTATTTACTCATAATAAGTTCTAAACTTGTTATTTTTATTTCTATTTCTTCCAAAAGTCTTACTTAATTAATTCTTTTTTTAACTTTTGGTCAATTACCAAAATATACCCAAGTTTGACCAGTCTTTTAGGTCAAACCCCCTAAGTTTCCATAATTTACAATATTACCCCTAAAGTTAATTTAACTTAACTTTTTATTCCTTTATCCTTTTAATATCTAATCTTTTGCTACAAATTTTATTGTAACACCCCATCCAACATTAACACACTTACAATAAACTACAGCGGAAATACAAACCTCATCACATTACTTAACTCATTGGTGTTACACGCCGTTAGCCACCCACGTGGCTAACAAGGCTAATCCATATACATTGTACCGGTCTGATGGGCTAAATTCCGAGCAACTACACATTATTATCCCCTTCCACTAACAACAACGACAACAACAACATACACCTTTCAACTATACCAAGTATTTATAAACTGATGCCGACAACAATATCGGTCTTACTACACCTACTGTATATATACACTTAAATGAATACCCATGTACAATGACTACCCCGTCCTACTCTCGAACGGCTTCCAGCTCTCTGTACCTGAAATAGGAAAAGAAGAGAAAGGGTGGCCCCCAAGGGGCTCAGCACCTTTGCTGGTATGGTAATCCCGCAGCCCACATGCTACCGGGCCACGCACAACTAATTGTCGTCTTAGCATGCGATTGATTATATTTAAATCATGCATGCAACTGTAACACACAACACAAAACATTTTGCCTCAATGGGCTCAACAACGGATAATACATCCTTACTTGATGAGTCACTCATGGTATTCATTATCCCTGGAGTGTTCCTCCTCTGACGGAGCTACTTCCTTAATAGACGACACTTACCCTTAAATCGGGTTATCCTTAAACGCCTCTTATCACAACTGGGAATCATTTCCATGATCCATACACTCCATATCTTACAACATATCACATTCCTCACATAGCAAACACAACAACACTTTTCTCGTTTCGACGTACACATGTTAACACCGAGTTCATTTTAAACATCTAACATAAACATATCATAGCATAGCAAGGGAAATTGCCTAGCACAATAACAACTCATAACACCATAAGATTGGTTCACACAAGGAACCTTCCACCATAGTTAGTATACATAGTGAGCCTAGAGATTATTGCCAATCTCATGCTAAGCTCGTTACCAACCTCGTTACCGTCCAGTTATATCGAACGGTTAACTTAAACCCAAGGTGTGTCGGATATAGTAATCCCAAGCACACCGAAATAACATTCGTATGCCCCTGTGGCCCGACGTGAGTCAGTAATTAGCTTTGGATAAGCTAAGGGAAGGTAGAAACCAAATTGGAATACAACCTATACATACACCAAGAGAGCCGAACCGGATATGACATCGACTCCCGTCCATCACACGCGTGGCCGGAACAACCGGACTCCTCACCCCCATTAGTACATATATGCTTATAAATAAGTAGTTAGAGATCCATTATGGAGCCTACCACATCCACACACCATACGGTATCATGACCGAGTTAAGCACACAAGGGAGGTTCACACACTTGCATACAACAACGATATCCAACTAACTCACACATAGCCGTGGTTAGAACGTTCCCAAGGTTTGGGTCGTCAACTCCGAATACCGATCACTCATGTGTTCCTAGATTTGGTTAGCTAAGGTTTAACACATATTTGAGGTTAAATGGTATCGGAGGCCAAATTCGCCACATAAATGAATTACTATAAACTCATTACATGTTTTTATCTTACAAGGTGGCAAACATTCAGAAAAACACTTTGGCATACAAGCCGGTGTAATCCGGTAGGACACAGGTTGCAAGAAAACCATACCTGTCGCCGGAGTCCACTTTACCACGTCCACTTATGTTCCTCGAGCAATTCTCGAACAACTGATAACATTACATATACGTTTATTAACATCGGGGTTGCATGATTATTTAATGTCTAATGCTTATAATTTTTCCCCGTTAGTTTAGTACATAACTTGCATTTCTAACTTGATTTACTTTCACATTTTATTACAACTTTCACCTACTTAATTGTCATTAAAACTCATCTAACATGTCATAAACAACCTTAGAACACCATTAACCATCAATCCCCACAAAACACATCACATACCTTAAACAAAATCATCACTTAACTTAATCTCTTAAGTCCTTTATAATTATTTTTCTAATCACCAATACTCTCTTAATGGCATACCACTAATACCACTTAACATTATAAAATTAATTAACTTAATTAATTTTTTTTTTTTTAAGGTCCGACCGACCCACCTCCTGGGTAGATCGGCTGCAGAGAACATCCCACTTCACAGTTTCAGCCCGACCGACCCAGACTGGGGTCGGTCCCCTGGGTAGGTCGGCTGTAGAAACTCTCCTAAAAATGCCTATCTTATTCCAAACTCCTCCACAAGTTCCCTTATATGTTCTAACACCATTTGGGCACTTAAACACCCTCTTAAATCATCCATTAAACTCATTAGTTGACCCACCATCAAGCTCCTTGATCATTCACTCAAATTCTTGCAAAATTCCTAACACTTGTAAGGTTTTTCCCTAAGTTCCTAAGTGGTGGTTTATACTTATGATAACAACTAACTAAAATGTTTTCTCACCTTCATAACATCATCTCCCAAGCATCTCCTCACAAACACCTCCATTACACAACTCCTTCTATATCCACAAGTTTACACTTAGACCTTGACAAGGCATTACTTTTCCTTTGTTTACCTAAACTTTAACAAGACTTAATACTTCACATATCATAACTTTGGTGTGTATAAAACACTCATTTGATTTCTAAATCCTCCAAGATTATGCCCAAGGCATCTTAACACTTAAGAACACCTTAATTCACTTTCTTTCACCATCCTAACACTTAAAAATTCCTAGTACCTTCTAGGTCATAAAATCTCATTACAACACATAAACTCTTTTGTTTATCAACTAAATTTCGCCATAGCTTCTCTTAGCACATCATCATTCCAAAGCTCATAGTTTTCACCATTAAACACTCAAGAACACCTAAATCCATCAAGAACACTATCACTCACAAAACTTCACCAAATTTACACTACATCACAATATAGTGCATAATTAAACTTGCTTGGCACTTAGGCCCTTAAATAACATGGCTCTTAGGCCCTTAAATAGCAAAATCCTTAAACACTGAATTTCCACAATATATAAGCCTTTGACCTGCAAATACACACAACAAGGCATATGTTCTTTTACTATTCTCCTTGAGAACACTTTACTAAGTCATTCACCATTTGCTCTTTAGGTAGTTTTAACAAGCATTATAAGCTCATTTCTCCTAAGGCATTAAACCACATTAGGTTAGTATATTTACCTCTTTTCCACCCAAACTTCTTTCTTGTTTCCTCATAAAACCGGTAAGGCATTTCATTCTTTGTCAACTACTAAACAATGTACCAACATTGCAATGAGTATATAAGCTTTATGCTTCATCTCATTGTAAACCCTAGGTTTACATATATTATCTTAAGGTATTAAAATGATTGTTTTACCTTGGCATGGAAAGAGAGCTTGAATATACATCAAGAGAGGACTCCACCAAGCCCTTGGAAGATTCAAATGAAGCTAAAACAAGCAAGGTAAAGACACCATGGTGAGGTGAATTTTCGGCCATGTACTAAAAGGAGAGGAAACTTGATTTTTCTTTGAGATTCCTTACCTAGAAGCAAAGGAGAACAATAATATGTGAAAAGGTGAGCTCAAGCTCCATCAATGGTGAATCTCCTTGGCACCGAAATTGAGTTCTTGAAGATTTGAAAAGGTAGAAGTGTAGAGCTTGCTCCAACTAGAAGAATGGTGGTCTTGGAATTGAATTTGGACCATGGAGCTAGGAGTTACAAGTGGTCAAAGATGGAAAGCAATGGTGGTGTTGGTGTTGCTGTAGCAGCTCGTAAAAGAGAGCAAGAAGGGAGGTTGGAGACGTGTGAAATGAAGGAGGAAAGGAGAAATGAAGATAGAACTTGCTTTAACAAGATATTTGTATTAAAAGGTAACTTTCTCCTTTTTACCTTCCTACCCTTCCTTTCCTTAATTGATTTTTACATGGTGGTGACTCACCTTCATAAAAATCGGCCCCCATATACTTAGGAGGGTATAATAGTCTTTGTTGACCAATTTAATTACTTATAACAACATATGTTACAAACTAGCTTATAAAAGTTACTATTCATAAAAACAAGGCACATAGAAGTGAAATTTTTGATTTCCCATTGATATAGACTTCCAAATGTGATACTATATAGTACACATGTTAATTAAAGAGTAATGATGGACATTTAGCCATTCAAAACTCATTTACAAGACAATTTTTCAAAAACGTGCTTTAAGACTCCTTAAAGCACATTTTGTGTTTTAACTTGTTTTCAAGCTTGGTTTTCTTTGGTAAATGATATAATATGTTCATTAACATATTTATAAGGTATAAGTATGACCATTAGGTCTTTTACAAATTTATCTCAAGCTTAGAGCACATTTTTGCTCTTATTGACTTTAAGGTATTTATTTGTGTTTTGTTTGGTTTCATTGTCTACCAAAGTTTCCTAAGGACTTAATTAGCCTTATAAAGTCATAATTAAATATTATCAAGTCTTGGTAGGCTCTTTGGGTCCTAACCAAGTTCACTCCAAGCTTAGAGCATGTTTTTGCTCAAACCGTGTCTTAGTGTTTTATTGTGTTTTACCATGGTTTAAATGGTTCATTATGTTTCTAAGGCACTTTTTAGCCTTTAAATACCATAGTTTAACATTTACACAACATACCAAGGTTTGGGGTATTTCAATCTACCCCCCTTAAAAGAACTTCGTCCTCGAAGTTCGCATTTCCTCGCATCATTGATTAGAATACGGGAATTACTTATAGCCATAAAACTTCCATTACCAACCACCCTTTACATCCTACCTCGGACTTAATGGTCCGGGCAACATATCCACATTATACATAAAATATCATACTCACATGGTAACCTCGGACTTAATGGTCCGGGTACCTTCACCACACTTGCACTTACATAATATCCCTCAGACTCTTAGGTCTGGGTGACATAACCACATTTGGACTCGTAGGCCTGGGTAACACAATCAATTCATAACCCACCCACATTAGAACTCAAGGTCTAAAATAATATCTATTACTTATTCCACACAACATGTCTTAGCATGTATATCAAACAGAAATACCTTTTCCATCTCTCCATGGGTTCGAATCCCACGTTGAGTACATATACACTGTGATCCCGCAGAACCCGGTCGCGATGGACACCTTCTGGTCCCCGTTCCTTTGGGAGATCAAAACATTCACTTAATTTTTAACATATATACTTCTCATGTCACCGGTCCGAAGACAAAGGCTCATACGTCCTCAGCTCGTGAGCAAGTACTACAAAAATATTCTTTACTAGGTTAAGTATAAGAAGATCTTTTATTCAAAATATTAATCGATTGTTTGAAAACACCAATTGAAAATCCTTTTGAAAACACCACACAACTCCAAGTCCAATTTATGCTCCTTGTATTTTTCTTAACATGGTTGTTTGTGACCACTTACAGGAAGCTTCAAGAGTCACCCAACCCTGATGTGATCAGCATCAGTGTTGAACTATCTTTCCACCCCAATTTGTGTTCGGCTTCCCTTGATCTCATGATAATCAAGTTTCACCTCCCACTTCTTTTCAACCAACAACTAATTCAAGCGTATCCCATTTTCTATCTTTAAATCTTTCTAGTCATAATCATTACATCTCCAAGGAATAGAACTCCGTCTATCAATCATCACCCAAATCCAACTTAATTCAAGTTACCTAGGGAATTTAATTCTCACTAGGTTCTATGTCGGTCTCATACCTTCATAAATCACAACATTGTATATATATACATATTTTTTTTTATCAAAATACAATACATGGTTTACATTTATGCACCGTCGGGGTTTTAGTTCCCCGGGAGTTTCTTTACCTCCCTCCACCTGTACTCTCACACCACCACTGTTAACAAAATAAACACACTTCCCACAATGGTATTCGCATCTTCTGTGCGCAATTACCACAATTTAACCATAAATGAGTGCGTATGTTTTGTATAACACACGCGCCAACCATCATAACAAATTATTTGTGCTATGCACAACACAAATCACGTATACTTATACGGTAATACACACTAAGCGGCTTTACGCTCTACCCCCCTTAAAAGGGATTACGCCCACATAATCAATCACTGAACATTAGCTTAAAATGTTCTGCCGTCGTGAAGTGTTTTAACTTTCACGCGGTCTATTACACAATGGATTCTGATTAGAGGATCTTAACCATATGGCGGTTTAGTCCCTAAACCAAGAATTCGCATTGGAGTTCTAACTCATAACCGGTTTCGGTCCTGGCCTGTGAGGCTTTCATATTCATTACTGGCATACAACATTTGCATCACTGGTTCACCAGTTTCTGCTGCGCAACTCTGATAATCATAGGGCTAGTTTGCCCCATTCGTTACTGTTACTGTATTGTACATCTCCAATGTATTACCCTTATCTTGGTAAGAATGGTGTCTCAACCGATGCATGGTATCTCTTACCCTGAGCGAATTCGGTGAGTTTCACAATTTTCCATCCACTTCTCCAATAGCTTACAGCGTAAACCACTATGTAATTCACAATGATTGACTTGCTTTTACCGACTTACTGTCGGTTGAGATTGAGCTACTACCTAATGTGTAGTGCTCTCTCAGTTATTTCTCACACCTGGGGTATATTTCACACTGACATTTGGAAATTTAGTGTCACTGTTATCACTTATTCTTAACCATACCTCCACATTTGGTTTTTGCACATGTATTCTTTCATTCCCGCGGCCTTGCATTACCTATGCATCGGCCATTATAACATTATTCCTCCACAATTACCATGCTTCTGATTCCTGGCTATCCCACTTGATCATTACTGCGCAAGTGCAATACCAAAACACTCAGTCATACAGAGTGCAGAGGCATAAACTCTTGACAGTAAATCTCTCATGCGATTGCGATAGGAATTTACACTGTGTTTTACCGAAGTTCTTATCACATAATACTTGCTTCCGGCTTACTGCTCGGTTCCTTTGCTATCACTTACTGTTGTGCCTCCACTGGGTTTAACTCATAACTCTGCTCACTCACCATTTTATCATCTAACAATACTCATACAACGGTCGCTTATTGCGCACCGTATCCTTACTCATTATTATACAACATCAACTTATACTGCATCCGCTATTATATTAGCTTCCGCTATTACGCTGGGTTTATCTGGCCACTTATTTGGCTGATTTGAATATACTACTATTTTTCTTGAGCCTTTATGTTCCTTGAGCGTTGTTTGCTACACATTTAGTTTCACACACCTATGGTGGTCGCTATCAACTTATCTTTCTTCCTTTCTACACAACTGGTATAACACTTCCTTTTTGTATTATTGTTACTCCAATTATTCTAGGGTAATAACAACATGGTCAATCCCTAACATATTCCTCGAACTTGGTTCATATAGCTACCGCTTCTGCGGTCTCACAATATCGAGAGGTATCCCCACTCTTAATGCAGTGGTTCGTTCTCCGCTCTATTTCCTTGTACCACATAAACTTCTACAATTAACTCAAATTTACATAACATATCTTGTTTGTGGCTTATAAGCCTTGCTGCCTTGAGCTCCCCTCATTGTAGGGTGTCCACACACATGTACTTCTCTATACCATATTACCTGGTTAGAGGTTGTATTGGCATCCATGACAAGGTTGTTGCATCACATTTCCTTTCATGGGATGTCCCTTAGGATTGCCAGTCCGTCTCCTGACAACTTATGTCTAAACTGGGTGTTAATTTCAACCCTTGTGTTTCTGTCATGTATTTCGTTCAACAATTGTTGATGCGAACACCCTTCAAGGATTTCTCCTGGGTGTTGTTAAGTTATGCCTTTACATCTGGTTCACAGTTATTGGTACATTCAGTTAGCCACGCCTTTTTGCGTTCTTAACTGGTTATTATCTTCTTCTGTGAAGATCAACATTTCCTGATAGTGTAGGTACTCATTCTAGGAGTTTCATCCCGTCCATTGCACATTAATGTGTCCACATTAGGCATCTGCCTTGCCCTGCTTTCCAGCTATCATGTTTATCCCTGAGGATCCTTAAGACATATGCTATGTCTTTACTTAACAGTTTGTGCACTTCGCACTTCCTAACTCTTAAACATTCCCTTGAAAGGAATTCACTAATCCTTTTAATCTCGTTAACTTAACTGAGTTCCTTAACTTCAACCATTCATGGTAATCCTTAGTTCTTGATTGACTTATACTGCTGACCGTAGTACGGAGTCGACTACTTCCTGTGTTTCGGACTCTACTTGTATACATATATGGGGTATCATACTGATACATTACCACTTACCCAACTAACCTATAAGTAGGTCTGTCAGGCCCACATGCTCCTATCGGAGTGCGGTCGTCCCACAATTCAGTTGGTACACTCGTAGTGTCCGTCACACGCCTAGGTGAAGTATTCTGTTGTCAACTCCCTTATATTGTCCCGTGACAATATGCGTCCCATGTTTCCCGAACTTAATCGAGGGAAAGTTTGTCCACTGTTGTATCTTTATCAACTGCCCTTGGTTTTTTTACTGCTTTGGTTTAAAAGAAGGTTAGAAAGAAGTGTTGGTTTGAAAGAAAATCTGGTTTTGAAAGAAAAGAGTTTGAAAGAAAATTTTCATGGTTTCACAACATCTTCTTACCTTAACCAAGTCTAGCTTCCTGCTGACTGGTGTACTTCCAATTACAGAGGTTAGACTGTTAAGCCCTTCCATGGTTATAATGATCTCACTTAACTTCATGGTACTTTACCAAGTACTTCGTAGTGGTTATAAATTTCCCGAACAGCCCTGTTATAGTAGCACTTGCTATGGCAAGTGCGCCATGCTAGCTGGCTATCGGTTTAACACATACCGTTTGTGGTGTTGTTTTTACCCATTTTGTCATCAGTGGCCTTGTTGGCCCTCACTGATCTTACTGTCTTGATAAATACTCTTCTAGGTGATTTCTCACTGTCTTCACATGATAATCATTAACTAGGGTGTTTCCCATTCTAGGAGTCCCTATTTTCTTAGTATTGTATTCTCTTGTAGCCCGTTCCACGTATTTGGGCACTACGTTGTAGTTCCCTTGCCGGTTGGTACACCGTTGGTGTATTATTTATCAACTGTGGTCCCGTAGACACTCGTCTCGGGTTTCACTAATCCACTTCTTGTCTGTTGCACGGTCGGTGCGTTGCAAGCTGGTTATTCTCGACTGCTCTGCATGTCGACCCAGGTTGCCGGAAATTCTATTCTCTTATACACAAAATTCTTCATTCTTCGCTGTTTAAATGCGGTTAACATTGTTCATGGAAACCGTCTCTCCGGGATTCCCAGTTTCGGGATCTACCTATGACAGGTTCTCCGTACTCCAGTAGTACTTAAATAGCCAGATCGGGTATTCCCGAGTAAGAGTGGACTTCCATCTCTCTGCGTTCTTTCCCAAAGTAGCTTACAAGGATTGTGGAGGGCGGGAAGGATATAGTAGGCTTCCAGTATTCACCGGTAGTTCCTTACTAGCGTATCTCTCACGCTATCACTCAACCCTTAACCCAAAGTACTGAAATCCTAACTCGGTACTTCCTAAGCTCGGTAATTCAGTCATCAGAGCGATACTTCGCTCTGATACCACTTTTTGTAACACCCCATCCAACATTAACACACTTACAATAAACTGCAGCGGAAATACAAACCGCATCACATTACTTAACTCATTGGTGTTACACGCCGGTAGCCACCCACGTGGCTAACAAGGCTAATCCATATACATTGTACCGGTCTGATGGGCTAAATTCCCGAGCAACTACACATTATTATCCCCTTCCACTAACAACAACGACAACAACAACATACACCTTTCAACTATACCGAGTATTTATAAACTGATGCCGACAACAATATCGGTCTTACTACACCTACTGTATATATACACTTAAATGAATACCCATGTACAATGACTACCCTGTCCTACTCTCGAACGGCTTCCAGCTCTCTGTACCTGAAATAGGAAAAGAAAGAAAGGGTGGCCCCCAAGGGGCTCAGCACCTTTGCTGGTATGGTAATCCCGCAGCCCACATGCTACCGGGCCACGCACAACTAATTGTCGTCTTAGCATGCGATTGATTATATTTAAATCATGCATGCAACTGAACACACAACACAAAACATTTTGCCTCAATGGGCTCAACAACGGATAATACATCCTTACTTGATGAGTCACTCATGGTATTCATTATCCCTGGAGTGTTCCTCCTCTGACGGAGCTACTTCCTTAATAGACGACACTTACCCTTAAATCGGGTTATCCTTAAACGCCTCTTATCACAACTGGGAATCATTTCCATGATCCATACACTCCATATCTTACAACATATCACATTCCTCACATAGCAAACACAACAACACTTTTCTCGTTTCGACGTACACATGTTAACACCGAGTTCATTTTAAACATCTAACATAAACATATCATAGCATAGCAAGGGAAATTGCCTAGCACAATAACAACTCATAACACCATAAGATTGGTTCACACAAGGAACCTTCCACCATAGTTAGTATACATAGTGAGCCTAGAGATTATTGCCAATCTCATGCTAAGCTCGTTACCAACCTCGTTACCGTCCAGTTATATCGAACGGTTAACTTAAACCCAAGGTGTGTCGGATATAGTAATCCCAAGCACACCGAAATAACATTCGTATGCCCCTGTGGCCCGACGT
The DNA here is from genome assembly GCA_023374045.1 of Limonium bicolor. Lineage (NCBI taxonomy): Eukaryota > Viridiplantae > Streptophyta > Magnoliopsida > Caryophyllales > Plumbaginaceae > Limonium > Limonium bicolor. Next base: position 13,245,858 of record CM041781.1, read on the forward strand.
GAGTCAGTAATTAGCTTTGGATAAGCTAAGGGAAGGTAGAAACCAAATTGGAATACAACCTATACATACACCAAGAGAGCCGAACCGGATATGACATCGACTCCCGTCCATCACACGCGTGGCCGGAACAACCGGACTCCTCACCCCCATTAGTACATATATGCTTATAAATAAGTAGTTAGAGATCCATTATGGAGCCTACCACATCCACACACCATACGGTATCATGACCGAGTTAAGCACACAAGGGAGGTTCACACACTTGCATACAACAACGATATCCAACTAACTCACACATAGCCGTGGTTAGAACGTTCCCAAGGTTTGGGTCGTCAACTCCGAATACCGATCACTCATGTGTTCCTAGATTTGGTTAGCTAAGGTTTAACACATATTTGAGGTTAAATGGTATCGGAGGCCAAATTCGCCACATAAATGAATTACTATAAACTCATTACATGTTTTTATCTTACAAGGTGGCAAACATTCAGAAAAACACTTTGGCATACAAGCCGGTGTAATCCGGTAGGACACAGGTTGCAAGAAAACCATACCTGTCGCCGGAGTCCACTTTACCACGTCCACTTATGTTCCTCGAGCAATTCTCGAACAACTGATAACATTACATATACGTTTATTAACATCGGGGTTGCATGATTATTTAATGTCTAATGCTTATAATTTTTCCCCGTTAGTTTAGTTACATAACTTTGCATTTCTAACTTGATTTACTTTCACATTTTATTACAACTTTTCACCTACTTAATTGTCATTAAAACTCATCTAACATGTCATAAACAACCTTAGAACACCATTAACCATCAATCCCCAACATTACACATCATTTCCATACCTTAAACATTTAAATCATCTTACTTAACTTAATCTCTTAAGTCCTTTTATAATTATTTTTCTAATCACCAATACTCTCTTAATGGCATACCACTAATACCACTTAACATTATTAAAATTAATTAACTTAATTAATTTTTTTTTTTTTAAGGTCCGACCGACCCACCGACCGACCCACCCCCTGGGTAGGTCGGCTGCAGAGAACATCCCACTTCACAGTTTCAGCCCGACCGACCCAGACTGGGGTCGGTCCCCTGGGTAGGTCGGCTGCAGAAACTCTCCTAAAAATGCCTATCTTATTCCAAACTCCTCCACAAGTTCCCTTATATGTTCTAACACCATTTGGGCACTTAAACACCCTCTTAAATCATCCATTAAACTCATTAGTTGACCCACCATCAAGCTCCTTGATCATTCACTCAATTCTTGCAAAATTCCTAACACTTGTAAGGTTTTTCCCTAAGTTCCTAAGTGGTGGTTTATACTTATGATAACAACTAACTAAAATGTTTTCTCACCTTCATAACATCATCTCCCAAGCATCTCCTCACAAACACCTCCATTACACAACTCCTTCTATATCCACAAGTTTACACTTAGACCTTGACAAGGCATTACTTTTCCTTTGTTTACCTAAACTTTAACAAGACTTAATACTTCACATATCATAACTTTGGTGTGTATAAACACACTCATTTGATTTCTAAATCCTCCAAGATTATGCCCAAGGCATCTTACACTTAAGAACACCTTAATTCACTTTCTTTCACCATCCTAACACTTAAAAAATTCCTAGTACCTTCTAGGTCATAAAATCTCATTACAACACATAAACTCTTTTGTTTATCAACTAAATTTCGCCATAGCTTCTCTTAGCACATCATCATTCCAAAGCTCATAGTTTTCACCATTAAACACTCAAGAACACCTAAATCCATCAAGAACACTATCACTCACAAAACTTCACCAAATTTACACTACATCACAATATAGTGCATAATTAAACTTGCTTGGCACTTAGACCCTTAAATAACATGGCTCTTAGGCCCTTAAATAGCAAAATCCTTAAACACTGAATTTCCACAATATATAAGCCTTTGACCTGCAAATACACACAACAGGCATATGTTCTTTTACTATTCTCCTTGAGAACACTTTACTAAGTCATTCACCATTTGCTCTTTAGGTAGTTTTAACAAGCATTATAAGCTCATTTCTCCTAAGGCATTAAACCCATTAGGTTAGTATATTTACCTCTTTTCCACCCAAACTTCTTTCTGTTTCCTCATAAAACCGGTAAGGCATTTCATTCTTTGTCAACTACTAAACAATGTACCAACATTGCAATGAGTATATAAGCTTTATGCTTCATCTCATTATAAACCCTAGGTTTACATATATTATCTTAAGGTATTAAAATGATTGTTTACCTTGGCATGGAAAGAGAGCTTGAATATACATCAAGAGAGGACTCCACCAAGCCCCTGGAAGATTCAAATGAAGCTAAAACAAGCAAGGTAAAGACACCATGGTGAGGTGAATTTTCGGCCATGTACTAAAAGGAGAGGAAACTTGATTTTCTTTGAGATTCCTTACCTAGAAGCAAAGGAGAACAATAATATGTGAAAAGGTGAGCTCAAGCTCCATCAATGGTGAATCTCCTTGGCACCGAAATTGAGTTCTGAAGATTTGAAAAGGTAGAAGTGTAGAGCTTGCTCCAACTAGAAGAATGGTGGTCTTGGAATTGAATTTGGACCATGGAGCTAGGAGTTACAAGTGGTCAAAATGGAAAGCAATGGTGGTGTTGGTGTTGCTGTAGCAGCTCGTAAAAGAGAGCAAGAAGGGAGGTTGGAGACGTGTGAAATGAAGGAGGAAAGGAGAAATGAAGATAGAACTTGCTTTAACAAGATATTTGTATAAAAGGTAACTTTCTCCTTTTACCTTCCTACCCTTCCTTTCCTTAATTGATTTTTACATGGTGGTGACTCACCTTCATAAAAATCGGCCCCCATATACTTAGGAGGGTATAATAGTCTTTGTTGACCAATTTAATTACTTAACAACATATGTTACAAACTAGCTTATAAAAGTTACTATTCATAAAAACAAGGCACATAGAAGTGAAATTTTTGATTTCCCATTGATATAGACTTCCAAATGTGATACTATATAGTACACATGTTAATTAAAGAGTAATGATGGACATTTAGCCATTCAAAACTCATTTACAAGACAATTTTTCAAAAACGTGCTTTAAGACTCCTTAAAGCACATTTTGTGTTTTAACTTGTTTTCAAGCTTGGTTTTCTTTGGTAAATGATTTAATATGTTCACTAACATATTTATAAGGTATAAGTATGACCATTAGGTCTTTTACAAATTTATCCCAAGCTTAGAGCACATTTTTGCTCTTATTGACTTTAAGGTATTTATTTGTGTTTTGTTTAGTTTCATTGTCTACCAAAGTTTCCTAAGGACTTAATTAGCCTTATAAAGTCATAATTAAATATTATCAAGTCTTGGTAGGCTCTTTGGGTCCTAACCAAGTTCACTCCAAGCTTAGAGCATGTTTTTGCTCAAACCGTGTCTTAGTGTTTTATTGTGTTTTACCATGGTTTAAATGGTTCATTATGTTTCTAAGGCACTTTTTAGCCTTTAAATACCATAGTTTAACATTTACACAACATACCAAGGTTTGGGGTATTTCATTTATTCTAGCTCTTCTAAACATTTTATAAACTGTCATTGACCATGTTTGACCATGTTTGACCACGTTTGACCAGGGAAATTACCATTTTACCCTTGTGGTCTTATCTTTTATCCTAACTCATTTATTAACCAATTTAACTCTAATTAATTTCTAATTTTCGTAACTAATTTTCCTACAGACTTTTAAACATCAAAAATCATTTTAAACATCTCTAAGTCACCAGATTTAATTATCTAATGTTATAGTATATATATACCATCTTTTAGTAACCTTAAACACACCAAAAACCTTATAAATTCCTTATAATACTTATAAACTCTTTATAAATTGTAAACTTAATTCTACAATTATTTTCTCATCATCTAAACTCTCAAAAATTCCATATTGGCCCCATTAATTTTCGGTATTCACCTTTAGGTACCAAAAATTCCTAAATTTTACATATTACTCTTAATTACTCCAATTACTCTAATTTAACTAAGTTAGATTATTTTTCTAACTCATTAATAAGCCCTTAATTTTTGGCCATATTGAAATTCATAGTATATGAATTTTTCTTGTATATTATGATAGTTTATATTGAAGCTTATATCATAAGGAGTATAAATCTATTCTTAGATTTAATAAACATTAACTTTTAATAAGCTAAAAATTGAATATTAATCACCAAAATTTCGGCAATAAATAATAGGATGAAGAACATGTTAGATCTTATATATATCAACAATTGGAACCTTGAAATAGGTTGTTGTAGGATTTACCTTGTATATTAACCATTAGCTTAATATTTAAGCTTAATTTCCTTAGAAATTTTGATAGCAATTTGCTAGAGAAATTGGCTCCAAAATCATAGAATAAGATGAAGAATAAGGAGGGTTAGTAACCCTAGGCACTCGTCCTTGATGAAAATCAAAGAAGGAAGAGTTTCCAAGAAAGCAATGTTTTACCTTGAGAATCAAAGGCACTTCTTTGTGGTTGTTCCTGAGAATATGGGGGCTCATGAGCTATGGTTGTAAAGATCTTCGAAATAGGATTTCAACGAGCTATCAAGCTTGTTATTTCGACTTAAGATGAGAAAGTTATGGTCTGTGCAAGACAAGGTGTTGTTTAAGGTTCTAATCCAAGAACATTGAAGTTTTTGTGATGTTTCTTCAAAGAGAGGAGGAGCTACGAATTTGGGAGCTCTCATTATGACAGGTAAGTGTCTGATTAATGATTTACTCTTGGGACAAGATGATTTGGCAATCAAGGAAAGTCATGGTAAGTAAAAAGTAAGCAAAATTGAATTTTAACACCTTTATGACTCATGCCCATGTCGGCCAGCCTTGGTCTCTTTTGACCTGATTTTTTTTTTATCCCTTGTATTTATGTAATATTTGATGCATTAAACTCGTTCATAAGGACTTATACCATGTGTTAGGTATGTTACATAGCCAAAAATGCCTTAAAACACCATTTTATGTGCTTCCGGGTTCACATTGATTATGAAATTTGTTTTGGCTAGTTTAAATGTGTCCTTAATATATTTACAACCTTTAGAAACTTTGTTCATGAAATAGCATGTTGCTCATTCCAATTTAAACCAAGTCGTTTAGTGGTTTCTCCTTGACTTTCGTCAGTTTAGTACTTGTTTACTCTGGACTTTGTATACTTAATTTGTGTGGATACGCAATGGCTCCTATGACCATTTAATTGTTGTTCCCTTATATCTTTATGGTATTTTGGCTCATTAGCCTTTTTGTTCCATGTAAACATGCTTAAAGCACATCTTTCTTTAAAGCACATTTTTGTGCTCTAAGGTACGTTTTCGGTTTAAACGCTAATTCTGCTTAATGCGTATTACTACTCTTAGAGGTATTTCACATTTTAAATCTCTTGGAAACTTATTGGTAGTTCCCTGATTTATTTGTGCTCTTTAAAACACCTTTTACTCTAATTGTTCTTAAAGCATATTTTGGTGTAAGTTGTTGTTTAACACTCCTTCTAATGTTTCTAAGGCACGTTCGAGCCTTAGTATATCCTAATTAGATAGTTCATTAATATATTAAGGTCTGGGGTATTTCAATCTACCCCCCTTAAAAGAACTTTGTCCCCAAAGTTCCTATTTATCTACATCTCTTAGAATACACAGGTAACTTCACACTAAAAGGTCATATAGATCACTCAATATCTGTATAGGCATTGAGACTCATAAGGTCTGCCATATATATATATATATATTTACCACACTTACCACACAACATATCTCCCCTTAACGTGGTTAACTGTGACCACTTGTAGAGAGTTTCAGGAATCATCCGACCCTGATGTGATCAGCATCAGTGTTGAACTATCCTTTCGCCCCAATTTGTGTTCAGTTTTCCTTGATCTGGCCAAGATCAAGTTCTACTGTAACACCCCTACCATTAATACAATCATTACCGTCCAATCTCCTCGTGCTTCCGAGTCCCGCAGCGGATACTTACTTACATACAGTGGGTGATACAATGCCGTTAGTCACCCACGTGACTAACAAGGCTACCACTTCTACATACAGCGTCGGTCTGATGGACCGGAATATCCAAGTGCTACACAAATACAAGCTTCACTACAATTACCAATTAGGTATTACAACTTCCCATTCGATACAGTACTCCATAAGTTCAATACATGTTAATATACCGAGTTTACCTAAAATCCTTATACAAGTAAAATACCTCTTTCAATCCCATACATGCTCATTAAGAGTCTACATCTACCCGTTCCTCGCAACTACTTACTTCCTAAGTACAAGAGTGTGCCATTTTGTACACCTCTACATTTACTTCAAGCTATCCAAGCGTAGCCGCTGGTCTCTTACCTTGACCATATCTGCTTCGGTACCTACACACTAAAAACGTTCCCCCGAAGGGGTCAGCTTTCGCTGAGCATGATAACCGCATACCCCGCGTACTAGTGAGGGTACGCCGACCACTTGGTCGAATACATGCGGTTGATTTCATTCAAATATACATGCATACATGCTCTTATACACAATGTTACAATACATTACACAATGAATACATACATACACTTCAATGCATACTCTTCAATACATACATGGTATATTTTACAAGCCATCCGATACGTTCTTACCTTTCCGAAATCCGCAATACACAATACATATACAGTACATACGCAATACATACACAATCCACCATGCTTGTTAGCTCATGTTGGTCCACCCGGGTTAATCGGGTGGAGATTACTTCTTTTACTCGTTCCACAGTACTTCGCATACATACTCATACTCATACATACTTACTGATCCATACTTACTTACTTACTCTTACTCATATTAAGTCGTCGGGACCTCCGGCCCAGGGACTACTCTGTCCCACCACCGGGATTTACTTGACTCACCAATCCGGGATGCTACCCATTTAAGGGATTTGGGCCGCGGACCAGTTTAAGAGTCAGGAATCGGATCCAACCTCTTGTGTCTCCTCATCCTCACGCGTGGCCGAAGCTATATCGGACTTCTACTCATTCCAATTTACTCACTTAAGTTAGGAGTTAGGTAGTTAGGAATTAGCAGAAGTCATTAATTCAAGCCACATACACAAATACATTGCTCAATACACATTCATACGAGATACAATACCATACTTGAGTACAATACAAGATTTGAATACAGTTCATCATCATTCATACATTTCATGAATTATACAAACTATTGTTCAAGACAAATATCAAGAACAATGTAAACAAGCACAAATAAGTGCAATATAGTCCGATTCATGCATTTATCTTATTAGGTGATCAAATAAGCACACAAATCGTGGTAACCAGATTAGGATACAGGGCATGAAGAAATCATACCTCTTTCTGCACTTTACTTTACCGGTGCCTTCTTGTTCCTTAGTCCTTATTTGTTCCTCGACTCCTATTCTTGAACCCCCGGCTACATGCCAAACGGTTCAATCAATACTACGCATTACATTACATACATAATTGCTACTCCCGTACTTACCCCGTTGCCCCGTTGTTTCGGTTTCACTTGCCGTTCTTACACTTACACATTGTTTACTTTCTTTAAGTTTGTTTTCTTACTTAACACTGGTTTACTTATGTATATGTGGGTATACATATACATACATATATATTATTGTTATTTAATTTAATTTAATTTTTTTTTGTATGACTCGACCGACCTTACCCAAGTCCGGTCCCAAGGTCGGTCGAAGTCAGTAGGACAATACGCTGGGAAAATTTCAGGGCCGACCGACCTTGCAAGTCCGGTCCCAAGGTCGGTCCATTCCAGTGAGTTACGGACGGAAAATTTTTAGCCCGACCGACCTTGCAAGTCCGGTCGCAAGGTCGGTCCATTCTAGGAAGTTACATTACAGGCGAATTTTGAGTCGACCGACCTTGCAAGTCCGGTCGCAAGGTCGGTCCATTCCAGTAGGTTACATTACGGGAAATTCTTCTGGCCGACCGACCTTCCATGTCCGGTCCCAAGGTCGGTCCATTCCAGAAGGTTTCCGTCCTTTGTAAATCTGGGCTCGACCGACCTTGCAAGTCCGGTCCCAAGGTCGGTCCGGCCCAGTAATTGCATTTTTATTTCTGTTTTCAGTCCCTCTTCTTACCCATTCCTTCCCCATTGTTCCTACACTTAATCCCACATGTTTTAACACTAATTAAACCTCCTAATACCCCTTAGTTCATCCACCAAGTTACTTACTAAATCCATCAATCATCTTACACAATTTCCTCATTTCCCTTCCACACTTACAACAGATTTTCATCCTTCAATGCTACAGATTTTGTTCCAACTTCTTACGCTCAATACTCCTACTACCCATACCATCATTAGCATCCCAAATACATTTCCAAACAATTACACACCTATACCCAAGTCCAACATTCACTTTACTAGGACTTGTTGAAATACCCCTAACCTTTAAAATATAATTAAATGATCTATTAATGATCTAAGATGGTTAATAAACATCTAAATATTACTGGGGAACAATCTAAAGATCTCAACAAGGCAAAACATGCCTTAAGATCGGTAAAGCCAAAAAGGTGCTTTAAGACACCATAAAGATTGTATGACCTCAGATAGGATCCAAAGTGGATTCCTAAGTATTATAATGAAGTAAGGAACACAACAAAATAGATCTCAAGGAAAACTAAGCTCAGAAACTCCTGGCAACACAAAATGTGCACTAAAACTCCTTAAAGCACATTTTTGTGAAATTGCCTTCTAAATTGGTTTTAAATGGGCTTAAAGGTTATAATTACCTTTAAATATGATATTATATCACATTATATCATATTAGGAATTTAATTCCAAATTTTACAAATTTAATATTAAAATATTAATAAAACCCTAAAAGGGAGCCCGCATGAGTCAATATTGACTAAGATTGGTCAAGAGGTCAAAGTTGACCCCTTGGACCATGTGAGATCGGCATCCAAGCAAGATAGGCTCCATTTAGCCACTTGCACATTCAAAAGACAATGTTCCAACATGTCTCCATAAATTAAGGAGTCACTTTTGCCTTTTATTAGTTTATACACCATTAGCTCTATTATTTGAATCCTCCAGCTGGAAAACCGTGTGAGAGCCTCTCCTTTCTTCTCCACAGCCGACTCCTTGTCCCTCTTATCCCTTAGGTGAGTCATCATTCTATTACAAGACAATAAACTAATCAAATTTGCTTTTCTAATCAAATAATACCAATTCTAATCACTCTCTCTCTCTCCTAACTTCATTCCAACCGTTGAAGCTGACCTTCCAAGCTCTCCCAAACTCTCTCAACCGAACTCCTTGAGTTGGGAAGGTAAATCTAACTTCTAAGCTTAAAAGTAATGGTTTAAGGCTTGTTTTTGGCTCTTTTTCTTCATCTCTTCACCACCTATGCTTAGATCTCGTGACTAATCAGTTCCTATGGCTTATTCTCAGTGTTCTAAGGTTAGAACATCAATCAAATTCGGTTGAAACAAGTTTAGAGACCAAGGTTGCTCAAAATCTCATTTTAAGGTAAAGACATACCTTAAGCTTCTCTACTCTTCATCCGATTTTCTTCCTCTGATTTTTATGAGTTTATACACTCATAATCTTCATATTTACATGTTCAATCAGTTGGCTAGCCATTTGGAGCAAGGGTGGCCGAGATCCAAAGGAAATACCCTCTTTTAAGGCATTTTTCCAAGGTAAAACCTAATAACAAGGCAGCTTGTTGTGATCTAGCTATTTCCTATGTCAATATGGTGGATCTAACACCTTGTGGTGTGTTTGATTCAGGCCGAAACCATCTTGAACTCTCCTTGCATTTTAAGGTGATTTTTGCCTTAAATCTTACATTAATTATTCCTTATGGTTAAGCTCAAGCTTGGAGTGTAACCATATCTTGCTTTTGTGTATTAAACATGTCTAAATCATGTGGTGAATTTTCCTACAAGAGGCCGAGTACTTACAAGGGAAAATCAAGGTATAAACACCTTAAATCTATGATTTTTATAATTTCTAAGCTTATATATTAATATTGCCGAGAGTGAAATATTAAATAAGGGTCATATTGACCTAAAAATGGAAAAAAATGACTAAGATAAATTAAGCTAGTCATTTAAGAGATTTAATTAACATAATGGTCAAATTATGACATTATGTGGGAAAATAATCAAATACAAGTGAGGACGTGAGTATGTATTATGTTTTGAGACATTTATTGTGTAATTTATTTTTCAAGTTCAAGGTTGTAATAAGGCCATGTCATTAGGCCATTTTAATTTAAGTTTATAAACTTATTTAGTTTATTTATGTTTATAATTAAAATTGGGGTCAAACGGTAATTACTAACTAAATATTAGGCCGAGAGCTTAATATAGAGGAATTTAGGGTTTTTAAATGAATTTAATAAAAATTATAACATTTTATAAAGTTTTGGGTCAAAATTGTAAAAATAGAAAAGTATAGGTAAAGTCTTGTAATTACCGAAAGGTTTGGGTCCAATTTGGTATTTGAAGCCAAAGTTGACTATATAGGAGACTTTGACCAAGTTTGGAGAATTTTAGAAATTAAGAATACAACCTTAAATTAAGATAAGTGTTAATTTGTAAAAGATTTATAAGAGATGGGGCTATAATGTAATTTCCGAAAACTAGGGGTACTAAATAGAGTTTAGTACAAACCTTAGGTTATTAGGAATTTTTAGAAATTGATTTGGTTAAATTTGGAGTTTATATGAGTTATATAAGTATAAAATAAGATATTTTATGATATTGTTACAAATGGGTAACATATGTGGTAAAACCGAGATTTAGAGAAAATAGAAGGTTAGGAATAATGTTCATAACCTTTTGGTATAGTTTGGTTGATGGTTGTGTTATTGTATGGATATTAATGTTATTTGATTTACAGTTTTAAATATTAAAACGGTATAGCATGTAACGAACCTCATGCTCTCGACCAAATAACTGAGGGGTCCTTGGGGGCATGATGGGGCATGTGATAACATACTCAGCAGGGGCTGATTCCATACCACAAACCATTTTTATTTCAGGTGATTAGCTGGTGGGTCGACGCGGGGCGCGACATTTGTGATATACTGTTGGTTAAGATTTGGTATGGTTGATACTGATGACGTTTTGGACTCGGGTTGTATAAACCAAGGTGTATTTGGTTAGATGCTCACGAGTATGGTCTGTAATAATTATTGTTGTTGGATTTGTTTTGAAATTGTTTAAGTTATTATCTATCTCTTGTGGTCACTGGGAATACGTTTCGCATGTTGATTATCAGGTAACTCGTTATCACCCGTATGGGCGAGTGATAACAGTGACACCGTTAGAGCGACAGTCTGTTGTTTACCGCTGTGATTATATTGTTTTTAGGAGTAGGATTAGTAGGGGTGCTACAAAAGTGGTATCAGAGCGGAGTACCGCTGTGATTACAAGAGATAGTAGTTAAAGTACCGTGAGCTTAGGTTTTCACACACCAGTACCAAGTAGATGGTTGTAAATGATTTGAGTTAGGTTATGGTTGGAACAGACACAGTTTATACCAAGAGCTGACTTTGATTCTGAATTCTTCAGATGTCTTCCGGAAGACGATCAGCTGGCAGAGGCGGAGGTGGGTGGTGGAAGAGGCGGCGGGCCTGGAGGAGGCCTCCTGAGGCCCCAGCCGGGCGTTGCTGAGACGGTAGCTGCCGTCTTTGCTCAGCTAGCCCTGATGGGGGTGTCCAGATAGGAGCACCACCAGTGGTCCCACCCGTACCCGCACCTAGAGAGCCTAATTGGCTAAAGAGTGTTGCTGACACACGTGTACCTACGTATGACGGGGTAGCTGACCCCACCGTCCTAGAGAGATACATCATTGAGCATGAGAAGGCCTTCGACGCCATTCACGTGCCTGCTGAGCACCGGGTCGGCATAGCGGCCTTTCATTTGAGGGACGCCGCCAGCACTTGGTGGAGGTCCGTGAAGGCGCATTACCTTGCTACTAAGGGTTTTGGATGGACAGGTTTTGTGGAACTGTTAAGGGAGAAATACTATCCTGCTCACTTGAAGCAGAGAAAGAGGGAAGAGTTTGAGGCCTGAGCAGGGTAGTCTGACGTAGATCAGTTACTATTCTTTTATTGGGCTCTTGGACTTTGTCCCAGGAGTTGTTTATTCAGATGCTGTGAAGGTTGAGAAGTTTAGAGGTGGTTTACGATATGCGATCAAGGCCGCCATGGGCGCTACCTTATACCCTACGATACAGGTAAAATTAGTTGACAGATTATATCTTGTAACTCAGTTTGAATTATTACAAGTTGGGAACTCATTGATGCATTGTAGGAATGCTACGAGGCTGCTTCCCGGACCGAGCTGTTGGTGAACAGCCGGGAGGAGCCAGGGGCAGAAGCGTAAGGCCCCAGAAAGAAGGCGGAGGTTGCGGCTGGAAGGAGCGGCAAGAGTTGGAAGTAAGATCCACCTTTAAGTTATTTAATCCATTTAAATTACTTACTTGCTGCCTGCTTTTATACCTGCTATTCCTGACACTTGACGATCACAGGAAGAAAAGTTCTCCTGGAAGGAGAAGAAGAAGGAGCAGGCCAGCCAGAAGGGCAAAGAGAAGGTCCCGATGCTGACCGGGCCTACCTACGATGCCCAGCCTCTTAGATCTGTACCCCCTAAGGGTAAGCGATCTAACCTTATGAATGAGTTGATTATACTATCCATTACCATCCATGTGTTAATCTGAGTGTGATATGATAATAGGTTCTGCACCCCAGCGCCACTTTCACTGCAAGCGCTGTGGTAAAGACCACCCAGGTGTGGACTGCATCGGGCAAGCTGTGGAGTGTCACCACTGCGGGAAGAAGGGCCACAGGTCGTTCGAGTGCTTCTCGAACCCGTAGAGCCAAGCGTACCGCCCGCCGAAGGGGACTCAGGGCGCACCTACTGGAGGAGGTGGAGCCCGAGGTGGCCAGAGGGGGCGCCCCAAGCCCAGAGGGGGGCAGCAGCAGCAGCAGCCGCAGCAGCAGAACCAGAGGAACCCGCCGGGCAACCGCGTGCTGAATGCAGCGGGAGCATCGGGCGCTGGTACTAGCACCCAGCGCGGTGAAGGTTAGCATTTGAAACCTTAACCATTGTATGAAAGCATGACTGATGTGTTAAACGCTTTACCTTAGCATGAATGCGTGTTTTAATTACCGCCTTAGATAAACGACTTATCTAGGAAACCTTTACCTCTTAGGAGACTTCGACATCTGCTATCCCACACTTACAAGACAGAGATCACCTAGACCCGTGGAAGAAAGACGGGAGTACCCTAGTGAGTTGTGTCATGTGGTCAGACCGGGCATGATACTTCTCAGAGAGTTCCTAACCCTAGATGAGCAAATCGCCATAGTGAATGAGTGTAGAGCTTTGGGTAAGGGCATAGGAGGATTTTATACCCCTGTATTTAATAATGGTTCTAGAATGAAACTGCACATGATGTGCTTAGGGAAAGATTGGGATCCACAAGCTAGGGTTTATCGAGAGGTGAGGATGGTAGGTGGCGTCTATACCTAGGATACCTGAGAGTTTCCTAACCTTGGTGAAAACGCAATGGATATTGCTCAAGACTGTGAGACTTCCATTACCCGACATGATACCTGACGTGTGCATCATCAACTACTACGAGCAGGGAGGAAAACTTGGAATGCACTAGGATCGTGATGAGACGACCGAGTCCATCACCAGAGGAGTACCGGTTGTGTCATTCTCCATCGGCGATGATGCTGAGTTCATCTATGGAGACCAGAAGAGGATGGATCTAGCAAGCAAGATCATCCTCAAGTCTGGGGATGTGTTGGTATTTGGTGGAGAGCGAGGCTTGTATACCATGGTATTAAGAGCATTAAGCTCAATACCGCCCACCAGCCTAGTGAATGATACCCACATCCGACCTGGCCGTTTAAATTTGACTTTCAGACAGTACTGATGTAATAGCAGTAGTAGCTAAGTGTGTAACCTTGTATAATACAGTTGAATGATGAAATAAGAGTTTTATGCCTTCAAGCATATGTGTTCAGTTTGTTGATACCGTTGATTCATAACTTCAGGCTACGAAAATGGAAAGGAGGGTACCATCTGCATCTTAGATATGGCGCAAGCCAAGGAGTCCGGTAATGTCATCACAGGTATGACAATTACAACCGACAGTAGATTACTGATTTATTGGGACTCGATGCTAATACGAGAGATGATCTCAGGTACCTTTTGTTGATGGTGTTAGTGCTTCCGTATTGTTCGACTCAGGGGCTTCACATTCTTTATTTCCTCGGCATTTGCTATGAAGGGGGGCTGCCCCCGAACAGCTTTCAGACTTTTCAGTCACCCTTCCATCGAAGGAGAAAGTAGGTTGCACCAGGCAATACTTAGGGTCGGAGATCAGTATTATGAATGATACTTTCCCCATCGATTTGATTGAGTTCAAGAACTTGGGCTTCGACATTATAGTGGGTATGGATTGGCTACAGAAGCATAAGGGCCGCCTTCATTGTGCAGAGCATCGACTACTACTGAAGGGGCCGAGCGGGAAGACAGTGTCGTACCGCAGTGTGAGGAGAGAGCCGACTGTTAAGATCATGTCAGCATTGTCCCTGATGAAGGATGTTAGGAAGGGCCGACAAGCCTTCCTCTGTTATGTACAGGACACGAGACAGTGCGACGAGATGGATGTAGACATTCCAGTCGTGGCAGACTTTCCCGATGTGTTTCCTGATGAGTTGCCAGGCATGCCGCCTGTGCGTGAGGTTGAGTTCGCCGTTGACTTATTGCCAGGTACGGGCCCTATTGCTAAGGCACCCTACCGCATGGCACCAGCTGAGATGAGGGAGCTGAAGGTACAGCTGGAGGACCTCCTCGACAAGGGATTCATTCGACCGAGTGTTTCTCCTTGGGGTGCTCCAGTATTATTCGTGAAGAAGAAGGACGGCAGTATGCGACTCTGCATCGACTACCGCGAGCTTAATGCGGTCACGGTCAAGAACAAGTACCCGTTACCACGGATTGATGACTTATTTGACCAGTTGAGAGGGGCCAGTGTGTTCTCGAAGATAGATCTCAGATCTGGCTACCATCAGATTAGGATTGCAGAGGGTGACATAGAGAAGACAGCTTTCAGGACACGGTATGGACACTACGAGTTCACCGTTATGCCATTCGGATTGACGAATGCGCCAGCCATATTCATGGATTTGATGAACCGTCTCTTCAGAGAACAGCGCTTGATAGTTCAGTTGTGGTGTTCATCGACGATATTCTGATCTATTCGAAGACCAGGGAAGATCATGAGTTACATTGAGACAGGTTTGAGTATATGAGGAAGAACCAGCTGTATGCCAAGCTCTCGAAGTGTGAGTTTGGTTAGACAGCGTGTCATTTCTAGGACACATCATATCAGCAGGGGATATCTGTAGATCCTGCTAAGATTGAGGCAGTGAAGAGTTGGCCAAGGCCAAAGACAGTTACAGACGTCCGCAGCTTTCTGGGTTTGGCTGGTTACTATAGAAGGTTCGTGAAGGACTTCTCCAAGAGGCCAAACCAATGACTAATCTCATGAAGAAGGAATCCCAGTTCTTATGGTCTAGAGTGTGAGCAGTCCTTTCAGACGCTGAAGGATCTCCTGACATCGGCGCCCGTTCTTACTATCCCTGAGGGCACCGATGGGTTCGAGGTATACTGTGATGCCTCTGGAACCGGTCTAGGCTGTGTGCTTATGCAGCACGGGAAGGTAGTTGCCTACGCATCCCGACAGCTGAAGAAGCATGAGGTGAATTACCCCACACACGACCTTGAGTTAGGCGCAGTAGTAGTTTCGCTTTGAAGATCTGGCGACATTATCTTACGTGTGTGTGACAGTCACTATCTACTCTGATCATAAGAGTTTACAGCATCTCTTCTCTCAGAAGGAGCTGAACATGCGACAGAGAAGATGGGTCGAGTTCTTGAAGGACTACGACATAGACCTGAAATACAAGGAGGGCAAGGCGAATGTAGTAGCGACGCCCTGAGCCGCAGAGCTCATTCATTATTTGCACTGGTAGCGAGAGCAGCAGTATGATTGATGAGATACGAGCTGCACAGGAGATGATCAGTACATGGAGCATTAAACAAAATGTTGGAGGGTTGTTTTGAGAGTCAGAAGTATGACTTCGAACTGTGTAATGATGGCATGATTCGACTGAATGGCCGTTTGTGTATTCCGGAGTCTTCTCCTGACCTGAAGGAGAAGATACTCCAGGAGGCTCATAGTTCATCCTTATCCGTCCACCCCGGTTCTTCGAAGATGTATAAGGATTTGAAGGTTCATTTCTGGTGGAGCGGGATGAAGAAGGATGTAGCTGACTTTGTGACTAGATGCTTGACCTGTCAGAAGGTTAAGTTTGAGCATAGGAGACCCGGAGGTTTAGTGCAGTCTATGTCTATTCCTTGTTGGAAGTTCGAGGACATTTCGATGGATTTCGTTGTCGGCCTTCCACCGACTAAGGGAGGACTAAACACGATATGGGTCATTGTGGACCGTCTGACGAAGGTGGCTAAGATTGTTGCGATGAAGGATACCTGGAAGGTCCCGAAGTTAGCGGACTTGTTCCAGAAGGAGGTGATCCGGCACCATGGTGTGCCAAAGACTATTGTTTCTGATAGGGACCCTCGATTTTTGTCCAGATTCTGGGGACAGGTTCAGGAAGCCTTGGGTACGAAGTTGAAGCTTAGTACGGCATTCCATCCACAGACCGACGGTCAGAGCGAGAGGACCATCCAGACACTGGAGGACATGCTGAGGGCATGTGCCTTAGATTTTCAGGGGAGTTGGTTAGAGCGACTACATCTGATAGAGTTCGCCTACAACAACAGCTACCACTCCTCGATACAGATGCCACCATTTCAGGCACTTTATGGTAGACCATGTAGGACTCCCTTATGCTGGGATGAGGCCAGCGAGAACACGCTTCTAGGACCAGAGTACCTAGAGCAGATTAAGGAGGACGTCCTACAGATTAGGAAGAACATGAAGGCAGCTCAGGACCGGCAGAAATCATATGCAGACACCAAGAGGAGGGACATTGAGTTCACTACCGACGATATGGTATTCCTTAGAGTGTCACCTATGAAGGGGATATTCCGGTTTAGGCAGAAGGGCAATGTGAGCCAAAGTATGTTGACCTAATGCGATTAGGAGCGAGTGGGCCCATTAGCCTACAGACTGGATTTGCCAGCACAGAGCTCGGGAGGGTGCACGACGTATTCACGTTTCACAGTTGAAGAAGTATGTGCCCCACCCATCGCAACGTTTTGCAGCCAGAGACCTTAGAGATGGACGCCGCTCTACGATTGAGGAAGTACCACTCCGCATTCTCGATACGAAGACGAGACTGACTAGGAACAAGACCGTTAGCATGGTCAAGGTTCTCTGGTCGACCATGAGGTGGAGGAGGCTACATGGAGTTAGAGGACTCCAGAGAGCGAAGTATCCCGTACTCTTCGAGTAGTAGCTGTGATACTTGTACGGGTTCGGTCAAACCCTTTTAAGGGGGGTAGACACCACTTGGCTTCGCATATGTTATGCATTAGGTCTTGTTTTTGGTGGGTGTTTTGTTGGTATGCTGCGTCATACATGTTTGTTTGGATGATTGTATGTCGAATACATTTTATGTATGTGCCTTAGTGCACCTGTTTGTGAATATATATATAGTACCGCTAAGTACTTTGGTTGATGTATTGGTTGTACACCTTGTTTAGTGCTATGAAATGAATGAGTATATACCATGTGGGTTGGTTATTTTGATATATGCTATATGTATAGCCTAGGTTTGAACCTAGTGGGAGTTACTCCCTAGCGATGGACTGTTTGGTTACTTAGTGGAACTTGATTCCTTAGGTGAACTGTAGAGGATTAAGGACTTCGGGATGAAGCCTTTTTAAGGGGGGTAGACTGAAATACCCCTAACCTTTAAAATATAATTAAATGATCTAAGATGGTTAATAAACATCTAAATATTACTGGGGAACAATCTAAAGATCTCAACAAGGCAAACATGCCTAAGATCGGTAAAGCCAAAAGGTGCTTTAAGACACCATAAGATGTATGACCTCAGATAGGATCCAAAGTGGATTCCTAAGTATTATAATGAAGTAAGGAACACAACAAACAGATCTCAAGGAAAACTAAGCTCAGAAACTCCTAGCAACACAAAATGTGCACTAAAACTCCTTGAAGCACATTTTTGTGAAATTGCCTTCTAAATTGGTTTTAAATGGGCTTAAAGGTTATAATTACCTTAAATATGATATTATATCACATTATATCATATTAGGAATTTAATTCCAAATTTTACAATTTTTACAAATTTAATATTAAAATATTAATAAAACCCTAAAAGGGGGCCCACATGAGTCAATATTGACTAAGATTGGTCAGAGGTCAAAGTTGACCCCTTGGACCATGTGAGATCGGCATCCAAGCAAGAGAGGCTCCATTTAGCCACTTGCACATTCAAAAGACAAGTTCCAACATGTCTCCATAAATTAAGGAGTCACTTTTGCCTTTTATTAGTTTATACACCATTAGCTCTATTATTTGAATCCTCCAGCTGGAAAACCGTGTGAGAGCCTCTCCTTTCTTCTCCACAGCCGACTCCTTGTCCCTCTTATCCCTTAGGTGAGTCATCATTCAATTACAAGACAATAAACTAATCAAATTTGTTTTTCTAATCAAATAATACCAATTCTAATCACTCTCTCTCTCCTAGCTTCATTCCAACCGT
This sequence comes from Limonium bicolor, assembly GCA_023374045.1. Lineage (NCBI taxonomy): Eukaryota > Viridiplantae > Streptophyta > Magnoliopsida > Caryophyllales > Plumbaginaceae > Limonium > Limonium bicolor. The sequence goes on from CM041781.1 coordinate 13,264,686, forward strand.
TGAAGCTGACCTTCCAAGCTCTCACAAGCTCTCTCAACCGAACTCCTTGAGTTGGGAAGGTAAATCTAACTTCTAAGCTTCTAAGTAATGGTTTAAGGCTTGTTTTTGGCTCTTTTTCTTCATCTCTTCACCACCTATGCTTAGATCTCGTGGCTCATCAGTTCCTATGGCTTATTCTCAGTGTTCTAAGGTTAGAAAATCAATCAAATTCGGTTGAAACAAGTTTAGAGACCTAGGTTGCTCAAAATCTCATTTTAAGGTAAAAACATACCTTAAGCTTCTCTACTCTTCATCCGATTTTCTTCCTCTAATTTTTATGAGCTTATACACTCATAATCTTCATATTTACATGTTCAATCAGTTGGCTAGCCATTTGGAGCAAGGGTGGCCAAGATCCAAAGGAAATACCCTCTTTTAAGGCATTTTCCAAGGTAAAACCTAATAACAAGGCAGCTTGTTGTGATCTAGCTATTTCCTATGTCAATATGGTGGATCTAACACCTTGTGGTGTGTTTGATTCAGGCCGAAACCATCTTGAACTCTCCTTGCATTTTTAAGGTGATTTTTGCCTTAAATCTTACATTAATTATTCCTTATGGTTAAGCTCAAGCTTGGAGTGTAACCATATCTTGTTTTTGTGTATTAAACATGTCTAAATCATGTGGTGAATTTTCCTACAAGAGGTCGAGTACTTACAAGGGCAAATCAAGGTATAAACACCTTAAATCTATGATTTTTATAATTTCTAAGCTTATATATTAATATTGCCGAGAGTGAAATATTAAATAAGGGTCATATTGACCTAAAAATGGAAAAAAATGACTAAGATAAATTAAGCTAGTCATTTAAGAGATTTAATTAACATAATGGTCAAATTATGACATTATGTGGGAAAATAATCAAATACAAGTGAGGCCGTGAGTATGTATTATGTTTTGAGACATTTATTGTGTAATTTATTTTGCAAGTTCAAGGTTGTAATAAGGCCATGTCATTAGGCCATTTTAATTTAAGTTTATAAGCTTATTTAGTTTATTTATGTTTATAATTAAAATTGGGGTCAAACGGTAATTACTAACTAAATATTAGGCCGAGAGCTTAATATAGAGGAATTTAGGGTTTTTAAATGAATTTAATAAAACTTATAACATTTTATAAAGTTTTGGGTCAAAATTGTAAAAATAGAAAAGTATAGGTAAAGTCTTGTAATTACCGAAAGGTTTGGGTCTAATTTGGTATTAGAAGTCAAAGTAGACTATATAGGAGACTTTGACCAAGTTTGGAGAATTTTAGAAATTAAGAATACAACCTTAAATTAAGATAAGTGTTAATTTGTAAAAGATTTATAAGAGATGGGGCTATAATGTAATTTCCGAAAACTAGGGGTACTAAATAGAGTTTAGTACAAACCTTAGGTTATTAGGAATTTTTAGAAATTTATTTGGTTAAATTTGGAGTTTATATGAGTTATATAAGTATAAAATAAGATATTTTATGATATTGTTACAAATGGGTAACATATGTGGTAAAACCGAGATTTAGAGAAAATATAAGGTTAGGAATATTCATAACCTTTTGGTATAGTTTGGTGATTTTTGGAATTATATATAAGGTTTTATAAAGACATATGTATAATATATAGTTTTGATGATATTAGAAAACTATATGTTATAAAGAGGAGAATTTGGTGAATATAGAAAGTTAAGTGGTGGAAAAATAATTAGGATAGTGTTCGGTGTTTTTTTTTTTAAAAAACTATAGGTTATAATTATTTTAAGGCTTAAAGGGTATAATATAAGGTATATGATATAAGTGTAACAATGAAAGTTAATTGAGGTTGATTTGTGATTTATAGAAGTTTAGTGGTTTATATTAAAAACCGAAAATATAAGGGTTGTTTGGTATTTTAAAACAATTTACAACTATATATTATAATTGTTTTAATGACTTAAATGTCATAATATATGTTATATAACTATAATGTAACATTACATTAATTATGTGGTAATTTTGTAAATATTTAAGAACATAAGTGCTATTCGAAAATGTTGACATTTTAAAATGGAATTTATAATATGGTTTCTATGTTATAAGAGTTATAACATTTATAATATAAGAGGTATTCATTAAAAAGAATGAATATATGTTATAAGACTTACCATATAAGAAATAGTTCCATAATACATGATTATAAGTAAATATATGTTATGGTGGAAAATATAACATGGTTTAATGACCATGTATTTTCACAATTGAAATGACATATGATAAAAGGAAAAAGAATTACAAACATTAGATATGGAATTCTAATGTTAAGAGTGTACATGTGATAATAAGGATTTATATAACTCAAAGTGTTGTTTACAAATGAATTATACCACTTAAAAAAAAGGAAGAAAGAAACAAACCTTAGAAAAATAAATACTAAGGTGAGATGTATAGTGCATGACAAAGAATCATACATGCATTAAGGAAACAAACTATACGACATACAAGGGTATGTTAAGTCACATGCGATAACAAGTTCAACAATAAGTATACTAATATACAAGGCAAGACTACGCATGTAACATAACACTTTTTCAATCTCGAGTTAAGCCGATAACCCGACAAACATTGACAGTTTATAACGGGGGGTTAACCGGGAGTCGTTAGTGACGCTACGGGGTACCGTAGGATTGAGTTGTCATACAATATGCTAATCAATAGCATTATGTATTGTATAGACTGTTAGAGACGACACGCGGAGCATAGGAACTTGCTGATTCATACTCCACCGTAATACATCAGGGTGAACGGTATGTTGTTATGTGTCTCTGATTGTCTCTGAGGGCTTCCTTAGTTCAGACTTCTGTGTGATCTGTGATAAGATTGTTTGTCTGAATGTGTTAATTAATATGCATGAATTGTATATTTACAGCTGCTTATTATTTACTGTTGTTGAGTTAACAGTATTAGTTCGTATATATGAACCTATATATATAAAACGAACTAGCGGCTGTGGTGCTATCTCATATGAAATATAAGGAACGTAAGTAAAACGTTGTAGCACTAGGATAATAACTTATACATATTATCCAAGACTTTTATATGGAGCATTGGCCTTTCTATACGCCGCTCTCGTATCTAACACTGGATCCCGAGTTTACAGACTCCAGATTGGACTAATGATCTTAGTCTGCTGTGTTAGGAAAAAGAATGGTAATGCGATGCGATGGTATAATTAATTAATGGAAAGTTAGTAAAGCCAAGAGATGTGCTCTTGGTGCGCGCTGTGATCACAAAACGATACCAGGATGTCCGCGTACGGGTCCGCAAGTATCAAGAAAATTTCCCGTGAGCTAGAATGGCTCGTTGGTCGGAGACTCTACCGTTGGAGTGGCTACTGCCGTGGGTGACCCGCCATAATATATGGGTAACTAGAGACATGTCGTTTTAATGAGACATTGTCACTAGGTATAACTGAACAATTAAAACAATTGAGACTTATACAGTGGCGAACAATATTGGTTCTATACCATGGACGAGACTTAATACTTGTTTATTATTCTCGTTGTTTCGCTTTGTTGTTCATTGGTTATACTTGTGGTTATTTTATTGTGTGTTGATGGTTGTGTTATTGTATGGATATTAATGTTATTTGATTTACAGTTTTAAATATTAAAACGGTATAGCATGTAACGAACCTCATGCTCTCGACCAAATAATTGAGGGGTCCTTGGGGGCATGACGGGGCATGTGATAACATACTCAGTAGGGGCTGATTCCATACCACAAACCATTTTTATTTCAGGTGATTAGCTGGTGGGTCGACGCGGGGCGCGACATTTGTGATATACTGTTGCTTAAGATTTGGTATGGTTGATACTGATGACGTTTTGGACTCGGGTTGTATAAACCGAGGTGTATTTGGTTGGATGCTCACGAGTACGGTCTGTAATAATTATTGTTGTTGGATTTGTTTTGAAATTAATTGTTTAAGTTCTACTATCTATCTCTTGTGGTCACTGCGGGAATACGTTTCGCATGTTGATTATCAAGTAATTCGTTATCACCCGTATGGGCGAGTGATAACAGTGACACCGTTAGAGCGACAGTTTGTTGTTTACCGCTGCGATTATATTGTTTTTAGGAGTAGGATTAGTAGGGGTGTTACACTTGTACTCTAATTCTTCCTAGTTCCTCCGATGAAATCCAATACTTCTTGCTACAGATTTTATACTCTCCTAATCACATACCACTACCACCATTCCATGGTCATTAACATCTCTACTATCTCCCAAAACATACCTTGGTTCTCCCATTCACCAAGTCATCCACACATGCACATATTCCTACCGAAATTTTGCCATAGTTCATCTACTTTTCTTACTTAGCCACACTTACACATTCTCACCAAATTCATTCCAAATCTAGCCAAACCACAAGGGTTCCACCAGCACTCATACAAATATAAATTCCTCAATACTTTCTCAATCCACAATTCCCATACACATACACATCACATTTGGCTCCAAAGCCTACAATTCAAATACTTGCTCTTAAATACTCAAACTTCACAATCCTCAATACCAGTACAAGGTTTTGGATTCTTTAAATATTTTACCCATTCCCATTACTCTAATGCAATAGAATTTAACATTATGAAGGAGCTCTTACCTTGAGCTTATACTTCCTTCTTTCTTTCTCATTTTCCTCCTTCTTCCTTTCTTGCCTCAAAATCGGTTATGTGGGGAATGGAGTTGCCAAACTCCATTCCCATCATCCAAAGCATGCAAAACAAGTATAGTTAATATACTAACCTTAGATTTATACTAACTCATTGGGATGTTTAAAACAAGTTTCTAGGGTTTACCTTTTGAAGCTTTTAGGAGGGGTTTTAGCCCTTGGTTCAAGAAGGTGTTCTCACCACCATTGGAGGATTGAAGCAAAGCTCCAAAACAAGAGGAAAAACAAGGTAAGAGAGAGATACCAAAATCGGCCATGCCATGGAGATGGAGAAAAGTGAGGTCGTTCATGGAGATTTTTACCTTGTTGGAAAGAGGAGACTCCAAGCTACCCATTGATGCTATTCTCTCTTTGAATGGGGAAACCCCATGGAGATGAAATTCATCCTTTTAGAATTTTGAAAAGAGAGAATGATAGAGGAGAATGAGGGGAGCAAGAATATGTATTTATTTTTGCATTTGGAGCTCACATGGAGGTGGAGCATGGAGAAGAAGATGAAGTTGACATTGTTGTTGTTGGGGGAGCTCAAAATCGCCCAAACCAGAAGAGAGAGGAGGGAGAAATCAGTGGAGAGAGGAGGAAAGAGATGAGAGAGTAGAGAAATGAGTGAGGTGAGAGAGTAAGTGGGGTAAAGTAGTTTTTACTTTATTACTTTGCTTTTTGGTTCTCTTTATTTGTTAACTAGTTACATGTGTGTGTGAGGGGTTATTTACCCAGTAAAAACCGGCCCCCTACAGTTACACTAGTTGGAGCGTTTTTCGTCTTTTACAGAAAACGCTCGTTATTTTACCCGGTTTAGGTACTGTTCACTAACCGGGCCCGTTTTCCGGAATTTCCTCGTTTCTTTATTTTTATTGGTTATTAAGCTTCCATAAATGCTTAATAATTATTATTTAATGATTTATAATTTTTACGGGTCTGTTTGACCACTTAAAGTCACGTTTTCAGGTTTTCTCGGAAAACGTGCGTTAAAGCTCTATTAGCGTTTTAATACATTGTTTGGATCCGTTTTCTTCGGGAGTTGTTCCCATATATTATTTAGGTCTTATTAAACCTTTGGAATCCATATAATACGCTATCTGGGGTCTCATACCCCCTATGGTTATTTAACGCTTATTTAGCGTTTTTCGCTTTTTAAGCGTTTCTTTATTTCTTTTGGATTTATTTTTCCTCACCAATACTACTTAGGCGTCATTAGGCCCTTAAATACGTATTAGATTAATTTTAAATCCCTATATTTAAGTTCGGGGTATTTCAATCTACCCCCCTTAAGAACTTTGTCCTCAAAGTTGTTCGAGGTTATAGGTTTACAATGCTTACTCATTCTTACGTGTCCGATACCAAGAGTCACACATTCTTCCTCCTTACAATTCCCAAATCCACTACTCACGGTCTCTACATTCCATACCATACTAATGTACAATAATTACTCCAATCCGCATTCCTGCCAACCATCAGTTCCACATTACCAAGTTTTCACATATATACGATGCAAGGCTATCCCCAAAGCAATGCAATACACATACAGTCCCGCAGGCACTCAGGTCATTTAGACACAGGACTCCTCTATGTCCTGCTGCCCTTGGAATAATACAATATGTTACACTACTGTCTTCTCCGGTATAAGCTTCTAACCAAATCCTTACTCTCAGTCTAAGGACAATCCCTCCCAACAGCTAATTAGCAATCCTTCTAAGACATACAACTCCAAATTCCAATTTATATTCATTACTTCTATCCTTTGCGTGATTCTTGTGACCACTTGAGGGGAGCTTCAAGAATCGTTCGACCCTGATGTGATCAGCACCAGTGTTGAACTATCTTTCCACTCCAATTTGTGTTCGGTTTCCCTTGATCTGATCAGGATCAAGTTCGACTTCCCACATCAGTTTCAAACAAGCAATTAATTAGTTGTTTTCATTTTCTATCTTTTTACTCTTTCTAGTCGTGATACGAATTCATACATCTCCAAAGGATTGAATTGGTCCATCAATCATCCTCACTCTACTTCCCAAATGCTTTACTCCGTGGTTCAATACCTAAATGCTCATTTCATCAACCTTCACTACTTCCATCCATTACTCACCATCATCTCCATTCTAACTAAGGAATACTATACCTATGAGATTTAGTTGTCTTCAATTTGCTTCAAATAATTTACCTACGATTCCACTACTCATAAACTTCATTCATCTACTACTCTCATTCATTTCGTACTACTTCTTCAAAGGCTACAATACTTGTGGAGCTCCGTCCACTACTCATTACTCTTCTTTACCAATACTCTTACACTGGTGTTATAAGATGGGTATATTCATCCTATGGTATTTGCATCTCTCATGCCTAGTTACCACGATTTCGATATGAGTGAATACTTATGTTTATTTAACATAGGCATCAATCATCAGTTCGTTTCTCATTTGTGCTATGCACACTATAGTTTATGTGTTTTATTTATAAAATTCACATTATGCGATTTTCGCTCTACCCCCCTTAAAAGGGATTACGCCCACGTAATCTACCATATGTTATTATTATTAAACATTGGTTTACTCAATTTGGGCAATCTGAAGCGTTTTAGCTTCTTTACGGTTTATTACATAATGTACCCTTGTCAAAGGGTCCTAGTCATAACAATGGTTTAGTCTTTGCATCAAGGATTCCAATATGAGTTTATTTAACTCATAATTAATTCGGTTCCAGCCTATTAGGCTTCAAGGCATTAATAGTCATTCTACTATGCTTACTAGGTATATTATCTCCTAGCTAGGGCCCACTAGCTTCTGCTGCGCGACCCTGATAACTCGGGTTATTCACCCTTCTTGTTATCCTTAATGTGCTATACATCACCTTTTATCCATCTATTATGGGAATAAGGTTTACTAGACGGATGTGGTATCCTTTTACCGTGTTTGAACCCAATGAGCTTAAGATTTATAACCAGCTCTCTAGTAATCTACTGTACATGCTATTTATGCTTCCACGATTATTCATTAAGTTCCTCCGACTTATTGTCGGGCGAGGTTAAGTCACTACTCAGTTGTAGTGCTTCCTCTGTTGTCAATAGCTTCTGAATTATACCAGTGCTTCTGGTTCAATACAAGTGTTCTTCACTTGTGTGACCTTGCATTTTCTATGCGTTGGTCCGAGTGACTTTCTTAAGTCTCTTTTCACCCTTTATTCCATTGGAATTCACATTTGTGATTATTAGTGTGGTGTACACTCTTCGTGTTTCTTTGGCCTTAGACTGCACGGTTTGTCGCTAAGCTTCCTTAGCTGGCTTATGCCATGTTCGTTGGTGAAAAGAAGGGTTTACTATGGTTTTCATTCTCCATATCCCTAGCCATCCCATTAGGTCTTTAGCTGCACAAGTGCAATACCAAAACACTCAGTCATACAGAGTGCAGAGGCGTGAACGCTTGACAGTAAGTCACTTATGTGATAGGAAAGAATATTTCAGCCTGTCGCCTCTTACTTATACTCTGTGTTATTATCTGCTACTTCTTCATAGCGGTCGCTTGTTGCGCACCGTATTCTTACTCATTGTACAACATTGTTTTTACTGTTTCTGTTACTGTGGTAGTTCCTCTTTACTTATTGTCATTATCATTGGCACCATTTCCTTATGGTGTAAACACTGAGGGTTTCCTCCGTTCGTGTATATGACGGTTGTCGTAGCATACTGCAGTATCATTATCTTCCTAATGCGGAGATGTTTTTACTCCCAATTGGGTTTCATGTGTAGGTTAGCTTAACTCACATTACTTCCTCATTCATGATACAGTTTGCCAACTAACTTCGTTGACCAAAAATGAAGTGGTTTATCGGGTTACAAGCTCTCTTGAGCGTTGGTCATTTGTGATGTGCAATACGCTCTCACATGGATTGTTTTTGACAATTACTGTCTCCATAATGCTGAGCATTGGTTATCGGCTCTAGCTGTGTAGTTTTACTTTTATGTGTATATCATCGGGACATCCCAAGAAACTTCAAGGGTTTTCTGGTCCCGTTCTCTAATCGATGAGTATTCTATCATTGGTAGATGAAGGTTCTTGTTGAGAGGTTAGTTACCACTCATAGGTCTTATGACAGGGTTTACCATGTTGGTATTTATGTAATGGTTCACCACATGCTTGGGTGCATAGGGGGTATACCTACTCCTTAAGTCGTGATGGTTTGGTAATCTCATTTCCCTATCCCATCGTCTCTTGGCAATATCTACAAGCGTAGGCTTTATTGTTAGAATAGATGGACGCCTTTCTAAGGGTTCACATCTTCACCACATTGGTGGTCTTTGGCTAACGAGGGGTACCTTCCTTTGGGTTTCTTGTAGTGTCCAAGTGGGGACTAGGCCAATATTGGCATTATCTCGATTCTTATGCCTCTGCGTACCATTGCTACAGAAGGCATGAAGGTAATTAACGGCTTGCCAACTGTATACTAGACTGATGCTCTAGTGACAGTGACACTGAGTTGGTCATTACTCCAAGCCACTTATGAAGTTGGGTTTGAATTGATGGCCCAGTTGTTGATTTCTTGTTGTATGAGACAATATTTCTTGCAAGTCCTGTAATCAAATGGTGTTGGTTTTGCAACCGTTGAAGTTACATAACATAGTCGGTTTATGGCTTTTAAGCTGAATTACTGCGAGCTACGCTCTTTGCAAGCTGCTTATATATATTTCCACTCCTTGTATACCCCATAGGTTGGAGGTAGTTCTGGGCTCCATGGTAAGTCGTGACATCACGCTTCCGTTCATAGGAGACCCTTTTGGCAATCTGGTGCTAGTCAGTGCCTTCTTGTAGTTTAGGGTATTTCCTGTTAAGTGAAATCCCTTCGGTGTCTTAACCGAGTGTTCGTTCTAGTTTCTGTGCTTTATCATGTCGCTATTGTTCGACTGTTGCAATTCAGACACCCTTCAAGGATTGCTCCTGGGTGTTGTTAGGTTATGCCGTTACATCCGGCTAATGTTTATGATATATATGTCCTCTATACCACCCTGTGGTATTGTATTTGTGTTATCCCTTTCAGGGTTATACCGTCTCCCGTTCCTGGGGTAAACTGTTTATATTTCCTCCTAGTATTAAGACTAGGTTAAACATCCTCTCCAATGATGGATTATACTTTGCGGTAATCTTGTGACCGCTCTTGGAAATTCTGTCCCGTTTGTTGAGTATTGTTGTGTTCACATTAGGCCTTTGCCTTACTGTGTTCAGGCTGGGTATCCTTTCCAGTTGTCAGGTAGTTGCTTGAATTATTTGAGACATATCCAATGTCTATGCTTGTTAATCTGTGCGCTTTGCACTTCCTAATCCTCATTCTCCATTCCTCATCGTCAAATGGGTTCTCTGAGTTCCTTACACTTGGTTGTCTGAAGTATCCAGCTGTTCTGATTTGAACTCACTTATGGTCCATAGAACGGAGTTGACTACTTCTCGTGTGTCGTTCACTACATGTGTACATACGTGGGGTACCATATTGATACGTTACCATGTACCCGACTATATGTCAGGCCCGCAAGCTCCTTCGGAGTGCGGTTGTCCCACATCCCGTAATTGGGTACACTCGTGGTGTTCATCACACGCCTAGGTGAAGTATTCTGTTGTCAACTCCTCTTGTATCATTCTATGATACTCACCGCAATTATGTTGGTTCAGTTTTCAAAATCCAAGGTTTTAAAAGAAGGTTTGTGGTTTTGAAAGAAAACATTTGGTTTTAAAATCATGGTACGGTGTTAAAAGAAGTTCTTCATGGCATAGCCATGTTCGAAGGCTTGACCAAGCCCAGCTTCCTGCCGACTGGTATACTCTTAATACAATGGTTGGGCCGTTAGGCCTTTCCGGGGTTTCATTCTTCCAGTTTAGGACGTTTAATCCTGTAGTTGCTTCATTGCAGTCACGGTACATTACTATGTACCTGTGATGTGTTAGAGTTCCTCTACATATTCCTGTTCTTACTGCACTTGCTGTGGCAAGTGCGTGGTACTGGTGGTTTTTGGATTAACCGATACCGGTCACGGTATGGTTTCCTCTGGTACTTGATAGTCTTGTTGACTTTCCCTTTGATCTTATTGATCGTCTACTTAGGTTAATTGGTCTCCTGAGTGACTTCTCAGTAAATTTGGCATGGTTGTCGTTCATCAGGGTACCTCTCCAATCCTTGGAGGTTCCCCTTTTGATTTGGTTGTGTCTTTCCTTGTTACTTGTTCCCACACGTTTGTTGTGGTTACTGAGCCCGAGTTGGTTTAGGCACTACGGTTGTAGTTGCCTCAGATTATATCTTGTGAATATTCTAGTAGCTGTCTGAGCTATGTTGGCCAGGTTTGTAACCTTTTTGGCGTTGTAGTTTTGGAGTCAATCACTCCCGACTATGTTCTTAGCCAGCTAGCATACCGTTGGTGGTGTTGCTCGGCTATTACTATTGTCCCGCAGACTTGCGTCTCGGGTTCCATTACTGCTCCTTTTCCATCTCGTTGCACGGTTAGTGCTTCTTTTCCTGTTGCTGGTTGTTTAGCTAGGTTCTGTGACTGCTAAGCATGTCGCCCCATGCTGTTGTAAGTTGTAGCCTCCTTGTGGTTGGAGTGCTTATTCCACCGCTATTGAGTGCGGGTATTGTTCTTCAACCGGGTTCCATCTCCGGGACTTCCATTTCTTGGAATCTACCCTATGTCGGTTCTTGTTTACCGTGTGGTTGTTTCACAACTACCAGATCGGGTCTTCCCGAGTGTGAGAGGACCTTCCTTCTCTCTGGCGTTCTTTCCCAAGTTATACCATGGGTTTGTGGAGGGCGGGTCTGGTATTGTAGGTATCCGGTACTCGCCGGTAGTTCCTAACTAGCATATTTCTAATGCTAACGCTCAGCCCGTAGCCCTAAGCTTCTAAATCCTAACTCGGTATTACCTAAACTCGGTATCGCTCTGATACCACTTTTTGTAACACCCCTACCATTAATACAATCATTACCGTCCAATCTCTTCGTGCTTCCGAGTCCCGCAGTGGATACTTACTTACATACAGTGGGTGATACAATGTCGTTAGTCACCCACATGACTAACAAGGCTACCACTTCTACATACAGCGTCGGTCTGATGGACCAGAATATCCGAGTGCTACACAAATACAAGCTTCAATACAATTACCAATTAGGTATTACAACTTCCCATTCGATACAGTACTCCATAAGTTCAATACATGTTAATATACCGAGTTTACCTAAAATCCTTATACAAGTAAAATACCTCTTTCAATCCCATACATGCTCATTAAGAGTCTACATCTACCCGTTCCTCGCAACTACTTACTTCCTAAGTACAAGAGTGTGCCATTTCGTACACCTCTACATTTACTTCTAGCTATCCAAGCGTTGCCGCTGGTCTCTTACCTTGACCATATCTGCTTTGGTACCTGCACACTAAAAACGTTCCCCCGAAGGTGAAATACCCCAAACCTTGATATGTGGTTTAAATATTAAACTATGATATGTAAAGGCTAAAAGACGCCTTAGAAACATCAGTGAACAATTTAAACCATAGTAAAATGCAATAAAGCACTAAGATACAGTTTGAGCAAAAACATGCTTTAAGCTTGGAGTGAACTTGGTAAGGACCCAAAGAACCTACCAAGACTAAATAATAGTCAATTATGATTTAACAAGGCAAATTAAGCCCTTAGGAAACTTTGGTAGATAGTTAAACCAAATAAAACACAAGAATATACCTTAAAGTCAATAAGAGCAAAAATGTGCTCTAAACTTGGGATAAATTTGTATAAGACCTAAAGGTCATACCTATACCTTATAGATATGTTGATGAACATATTAAATCAATTACCAAAGAAAACCAAGCTTGAAAACAAGTTAAAACACAAAATGTGCTTTAAGGAGTCTTAAAGCACATTTTTGAAAAATTGTCTTGTAAATGAGTTTTGAGTGGCTAAATGTCCATCATTACTCTTTAATTAACATGTGTACTATATATTATCACATTTGGAAGTCTATATCAATGGGAAATCAAAAATTTCACTTCTATGTGCCTTGTTTTTATGAATAGTGATTTTAATAAGCTAGTTTGTAACATATGTTATTATAAGTAAGTTAATTGGTCAACAAAGACCAAAACACACCTAGACTACTAATGGGGGCCGGTTTTTATGAGGTGAGTCATCACCTTGTAAGTTAACAAAACAAATAACTAATGATAAAGCAAGTTACTATTTGCTTTATTACATAATATCTCTTAAAAAGGCAAACTTATCTTCATTCTCTCTTTCCTTCTTGCATTCCCACGGTTCCAACTCCATCTTCTTCCTCTCTTTCATGGTAATACTACACCACCACCATTAAACTCCATCTTTGATCTCTTGTAACTCCTAGCTCCCTGGTCCAAATTCAATTTCAAGACCACCATTCTTCTAGTTGGAGCAAGCTCTACACTTCTATCTTTTCAAATCTTCAAAAGCCTCATTTCAGTGCCAAGGAGATTCAGTATTGATGGTGCTTGAGATAACCTTTTCACATATTATTGTTCTCCTTTGCTTCAAGGTAAGGAAACTCAAAGAAAAATGATGTTTCCTTCATGTTTGTGTTGTCCGAAAATTCACCTCACCATGGTGTCTTTACCTTGCTTGTTTTAGCTTCATTAGAATCTCACAAGGGCTAGGAGGAGTCCTCTCTTGATACTTACTCAAGCTCTCTTCCAATACCAAGGTAAAACAATTACTTTAATGTATTAAGACAATATATGTGCCTAGGGTTTACAATGAGATGAGGCATAATGCTTGAATACTCATTCTATTATCTGTACATTGTTTAGAAGTTGACAAACAACCAAACACCCTACCGGTTTTACAAGGAAACAAGAAAGAAGTTTGTGAGGAAAAAGAGGTAAACAAACTATCTCAATGTAGTTTAAATGCCTTAGGAAAATGAGCTTGATTTGCTTAATAAAATACCTAAGGAGCCAAAGGTGAATGACCTAGAAAATGCTCTCAAGGAGTTTGTTAAGGGCATATGAGTTGTTGAGTGTATTTGCAGGTCAAAGGCATTACTTATGTGGGAAATTCAGTGTTTAAGGTTTATGCTATTTAAGGGCCTAAGAGCCATGTTATTTAAGGGCCTAAGTGCCAAGCAATTAAGTTTATGCACTATATTGTGATGTAGTGTAAATTTGGTGAGTGTTGTGTATGAGAATACTCTTGGTGGTTTTAGGTGTTCTTGAATGAAATAAGGTAAAAACCTAAGTGCTTGGATGAGAGAATATACAAGAGAAGCTATGGCAAAATTTGGAAAATGTGTAAGAAGTTCTAAGTGTTTTAAATAAGTTTTGGTGAACTAGAAGTGTTGGAAATGCCTAAGCATTTTAAATGAGGAGAAATAATGTCTTAAGATGTTCTAGGTAAACAAAAGGACTTAGACATCAACTAGGGTTTAGGTTGGTAAGAAATGATGCTTCGGAGATGATGTTAAAATGTGGAGAAAACATTATGGGCATAGTGGTTATCATAGGCATGAAACACCACTTGGAAAACTAAGGAGGAAATAACATAAGTGTTAGGAATTTCGGTATGAAATGAGTAAGTGCTTAAGGTGATAGATAATGAGTTTCATGGATGTTGTATGAGGATATAAGTGTACCAAATGATGTTAGAAAACATTAGGAGGCCTTAGGAGAAGTTTGGAGTTAAATGGGCAATGGAAAAATAAGGGTTTGGAGCAGACCGACCTTGCGACCAAACTTGCCAAGGTCGGTCGAGCCCAGTTTACCCTGCGAGAATTGGTTTCTGGAATGGACCGACCTTGGGGACCGAACTTGTAAGGTCGGTCGGGCTTGTATTTTGGGTACGAATTAAGTTTCTGGAATCGACCGAACATGGGACAGGACTTGGCAAGTTCGGTCGGGCCTGAATTTTCAAAGGGAAGAAATTCTCGGGAATGGACCGAACATGCGACCGAACTTACATGGTCGGTCGGAGTAGAAAATTTTGACGGTAATGTGTTCTGGAATGGACCGACCTTGTGTAAGGTCGGTCGGTAAGGTCGGTCGGACCAAAAACATTGTTTAAGGTTGTAAAATGATATGTAATGATGGGGATTGATTAGTAATGATGTTATAAGATTGTTAAGGACATGTTAAGTGAGTTATACTGACAATTTAGTGGAGGAAAAATTGTATTAAAATGTAAAAGTAAAACAAGTTAAAATGTAAAGTTATGTAACTATTTAACGGGGAAAAGTTATAAGCATTAGACTTTAAACAATCATGTTACCCCGATGTTAATAAAAGTACATGTAATGTTATCAGTTGTTCGAGAATTGCTCGAGGAACATAAGTGGACATGACAAAGTGGACTCCAGTGACAGGTATGGTTTTCTTGCAACCTGTGTCCTACTTACACTACACCGCTTGTATGCCAATGTGTTTTTCTGTATGTTTGCCACGTTATAAGATAAATCATGAAACGAGTTTATAGTCGTTATTGTTGTTGTGTGTTTACGTGCCGATACCGGTAACCTCGAATGCGCATGAAAGGCTAGTTAACCACTATTAGGTAAACGTAAGAGAACGGTATCCGGTAATAACGTTTCCGACCTAAGGAACGTTCCAACCACGGCTATGCGTGAGTTAGTCATGTGATGTTTGTGTGTAATGTTTGTGTGTGAATGTATGACTCTCCCTTCCCTTGTGTGTGTCTAACAAGACTTAACCCAATGTTGTGATTGTTTAATTAAGTTCAATGTTGAACTTCTAACAAGTGCTAACGGGGGAAGTGAGAGTCCGGTCTGTTTGTTCCGGCCACGCGTGTGAGTATGGGGGTCGTTGTCATATCAGGTTCGATCCTCTCTGTATGTTATGGTTGTTTTCCAATTTGGTTTCCAACCTTCCCTTTAGCTTAACCAAGGCTATTTTACTGAATCACGTCGGGCCACAGGGGCATACTATGTTATGTTTGTTCGGTGTGCTTGGATCACTATATCCGAGACACCTATGTTAAGTTATCCGTTCATTAGTTATCCGTTCATTATTTACGAGACGGTAACGATGTATGTATGAGCTTATCATGAGACTGGCAACATTCTCTAGGCTACAAATGAACTGACTATGTTTGGGCCGTTCATAAGGGAACCGTACCCGTTATGTTATGTATTGTTATTGACGTAATATCTATTGCGATGTTATTATGTGCACGTTGAAACGTGAAAAGTGTTGTTATGTGTTGTTATGTGATGAATGTCATATGTTGTAAAATGTGGAGTATGTGGATCATGAAATGAATCCCAGTGTGTAATAAGAGGCTTTTAGGATAACCCATATGGGATTCGTAAGTCGTTGGTAGAACACCAAAATTCTCACCCCATAAAGCAAATTCCAGAATAAAAACACAATAAGAGGGGGTCGTCGCCTTTCTTTTTCAAAAACGTATTAGCGTGCGTGCCAAACAAAACCATTGTTTTATAATTTTTTAAGCATTTCGTGAAAACACGATTTTTCCGAAATGAATTCTACCAAACAACTGCTGTAGAACTCGATTCTTTTATACGTTTTTCATACTCGAGTTAGTATACCAATTCTGTCATAGTGTGACTGGAAGTATGCTCTGAGGGCAGGCAATTGCCCTGGGTTCGAACCATGGGGAGAGCACAGGGGCGTTTTTTTTTTTTTGGAGTGCTCGGATCTTGACCAGACGCAGCCTTAGTTCCGGCCCAGACCAAACGTGGCCTGTGCTAGTCTCGGACCCGTTTTTCTTGTGCCCCAAATGAGACCATTCGCTTAGGGACAGCCCAAGAAGAGGCCCAACCGACTTTGTCTACAAAAAAAACCCTAGCCCCTTGACATAAAAGAGAGAGAACAGTAACGAGACAGGCAGGGATTTCTTCGGCTTCTGTTCATCCATTCTCTTCTCCCCGTTTTGAAATCCCGAGACTGTAGCACATTCGAATTCTCACTCCCTCATTCTCCCATCGAAAAAACGCTTCGCCACCCTACCTCGAACCACCACCACTAGCATTCATTCAGTGCTATCCCGAAAAAAACCTCACTCGAAATCACTACGAAATCACACACACACTGTCTCGTCTTCGTTGTCTCTGTTCGAGAACCTGCTTCGGTCCTACAGCGTAAGTGGAATCGGATATCCCATGCAAATGGTTATCTCCCTCCTCTCGAATCTCCCTGTTTTTCCCATGTTTTTCAGTCATGTTTTCAGTTTCTCTTACTTATCTTAAACATTTCTCTCCCATCTCATCTCTATTTTTTCATTCTCTAATTTCGTAGTTCACCCGAGAAATCTCTCTCACTTTTGGATGTTCCCCGTTTTCTCTCTCGCGTGAGTAAAATCCCGGGACCAAAGCTTCAAACATCACGGTTTTGCATGCATTTGGTTCCAGGGCACAGGAACACACATTTCAAACCATTTCGTTGATTTTCACCGTTTCCGGTTTGTTGATCACTCGTTTGTCTCGTATTCCTTCACCGTATTAACATTTGGTAAATATCCAGCCTGGTATGGATCTCGAAATCCATGGACATGGCAAAGGATTTGAACATTGTTGTTACCATCGCGTATTGAACTGGTCCATCTTCCGGTTCCACTCCCCGTTCATCTCTATATTTATTATTATTGCATCTCGAGAACTATGGCGAACTGGTCCTCTTCCAGTTGTGATTCGACCCTTTCTTGTACCACTTTCTCTTGAAGCCGAGTTGAATAAACTGGTCCGTCTCCAGTCGTATTCCTGTTTTTTTTATTATTCAAATATTGGACAAACTGGTCACTTCCACATGACCTCTTTTCCCTTTTTTTTTGGCTCAACTTCTGGTGATCTGCTCATCGCTTTTACTCTTGGGTTTGGGTAGGAGTAGAATACCCCCTGTGCACTTTGGATTCTTGGCTTACATATTGGTTTAATAAGGTCGTTGTTCGTTTGACTCTTCGGTGAGACTCTATCAGACTTGGGTTAAACCGTTCAACTCTCCTTCTGCTTTGTCTTAATAGTTACTGGACTCTGTCGTTCACTCTGTGTTTCGGATCAATAACCTGTCATGTATAACTAACTTTTCCCTTCTGTTGTTTGCTTTGGAGTTTATCGTGTTATTTGCAGGAGATTCTTATGCTCCATCTCGGTACTAAACTCTAACTTATTGATTCCATCTTTTTAAGTTGGTATGATTAACCTATCTCGTTGTTGTCCATGATGTGTGTTTGTGGGAAGGTTGCTTATTCACCTGTTAGTAATGAATGGAAAAGGAAAATGTTGTCTAAACTTCACACTGGTAAATAAGCAGTAGGGTATATCATAGAAACCAGTCTAATGAGCATGTGGTAGTCGAATGAGGCACGAGGAATTAATAGTAGAACTCGACTGATTGGATCTGGGAAATGACGCTTAGCCCCTGGATTTTAGTTTTCTACTGCACTTTGTTCATGCGGTTTCAATTCCTTGCTCTGGCCTTGTGTGCGTGATAATACCAAACTTGGAGAACGTAGGAATAAGCTAGTTGGACTCTGCGTTACTTTCATGATTCAATTGCTAAAACAAGTGAAAAACGACAACTGATAGACTGATATGGAAAGCTAGTTTAAGATCAGTCCTCATTCGGCTGGGTTTTTGGATTAGGATATTCACCCGGTTATAGATGACCTTAAAATGGGACCAACCCTGTGAAATTCGATCTGTTTTACGGTTATTATTTAATTTATTATCCATCATGCAGTCTGTTCATTGGTTATTCTCTTGTTACTTTGTGTACTTATGCCTGGCGTGTTACAGTTTGCCGCAATCTTCTAATTCATTGCTCGTTGTATATATTTACTGTTTAAAACCTAGATAGCCCCTTAGGTCACCCTTTTCATTTGATCAAAGTATTGGAAGGTACCCTACAACTAGCTCATTTCTATTTGCTTGGTGGGGAAGCAATACCATCCAAAATTTTGAATGTCTTTTAAGCCTTTGAAGATACCCCACAATTAGCTCATTTCTATTTGCTTGGTGGGGAATAATATCTTCCAAACTTTTAAAGCCTATCCCAAACCATCCTTAATTTCGCTAAAAGACTTTACCCAAAAAAAAATGGAAAAGAAAAGAAAAGATTTCAGAATAATGCTTATAGTTTAAGGTTTCTCATCCCAAATCCCTCCAATCTTTCAACTCCTCCAAAGAAATTGAATTGTCTCTCGTTTTGAATTTATATTTTATTTCCAAAGAAATCTCGATTTGTTTTGAACCCATCTTCTAAACTTGGCCCACCCCAAAACTCAGCCCAGCACAAATCGGCCTGAAGCCCAAGTCCGGCCCAATTTCAAAGTTTGGCCCAACCTCAGCCCGGGCCCTACACTCCCTTCAGCCCAAATTTCGGCCCATCACTCATTCGGCCCAATACTCAAGCCCGAAGCCCAAGGCTCGATCCGAAGCCCAATACTCAAGCCCCAAAGCCCATTAGCCCAATACTCAAGCCCAAAGCCCAAGGCCCATCGGCCCATCACCAAACCCAAGGCCCATCGGCCCATCACCAAACCAAAGCCCGTCCGGCCCAAAACTCCATCCGGTCCAAAACTCCACCCGGCCCAATTCCAAAGTTCGGCCCAATCTCGGCCAAGCCCAACATTCCACTCGGTCTATTAGCCCACAAATGTCAAACCTTGAATTTGACCAAAAAACCTCGACTTTGACCAAAAAACCTCGACTTTGACCAGAAAACCTTGATCTTGACCAAGCTTTGACCTTGACCAAAGCTTTGACCTTGACCAAGCTTTGACCTTGACCAAACCTTGACCAAGCTTTGACCTTGACCAAAGCTTTGACCTTGACCAAAGCTTTGACCTTGACCAAGCTTTGACCTTGACCAAACCTTGACCAAGCTTTGACCTTGACCAAGCTTTGACCTTGACCAAGCTTTAACCTTGACCAAGCTTTGACCTTGACCAAACCTTGACCAAGCTTTGACCTTGACCAAAGCTTTGACCTTGACCAAGCTTTGACCTTGACCAAGCTTTGACCTTGACCAAGCCTTGACCAAGCTTGACCTTGACCAAAAATCAAATCAAGTCAAACCCGAACGTTGACTCGTCTTCCAATACAAACCAAAACCAAGTCAAGTCAACTCCAGCACCCTATTCAACCCGATTCCTTCCAATCCACTTTCACTTGTAAAATCCTTTCAAAATCTAAAAGCCCAAAAAGAATTTCAAAACAATCTTTTTATTAAAGTCTCATCAAAGATTTCAAAGAAACCATTTTGTGGAATTTAAAAAGGAAAAACTCTTCTCACATCACAGAAAACTCTTCTCCATTGCAGAAAGTTTTTCTCACATATACAGAAAGTTTTCTCCTAAAAACCTTCTCAAAATCAGTGTTTCTTCATCGAGAATTCCGAACAACTTTCAAAACTTTCAAACTTAGTTTTCAAATCCAAATGAATTGTTTTCGGGGAGCAAGAAATGCCTAACCCCTTCAAAACATTTCCTCCATGGTTAGGACATCACTTGTCTTCCTTCCCAAAAATAAAAATCCGAGGCGGGGCACTGGGGTCATAACCTCCCTTGTCACAGTCTAGATCTCTTTAGGCGGGGCATTAGGGTGACAAACCTCCCCTAATAGCAGCCTAGTTTTTTACAAGGCGGGGTGCTAGGGAAGGAACGACCTTCCTAGTCGCAGCCGGGATTTTAGAATCGTCTAACTCCCTTCCACTCGATTTTGGTATTTTCGGCTTTTGATGTTTTAAAACCGGGAGTTAGAGACGTTATTAGGGTTTGACCGAGAACATCTCATTCATGGTGTTTCTCTCTGAATCCTATTTTTCGACATAAATTCATTGCCTCATCTTCGAGCCTCAGCACTTACCATTAATTAAGTGTCGTGTTCGAGGGGGTACATAGGGTAATCCCTTGGGATTATCCGCCCTTTTACAACAAAAATGATTGTTCGGTTTTAAAACTTTAAGAGAGACAATTTTGACAATCATTCCAACAAATAATTCAGTCCACCATCATCTCACTCTAAATTCGAAATATCCCAAACATCAACCCTTTCAGAATCTTAAATCCGAAAAACCCGGGATCTCTCCCAGCTTCTAATTGCCTCACTTACTCAAATCATCTTCAAAACTCCAAATCACTTCATACTCAAATCATCATTCAAACTTCGGATCACCTCAAACTCGAATCCTCTCCCTAATCCCAGCTTCTCTCAACCTCCAAAGTCCCACAGGCCCGAGCGCCTCACAGATTCGAACATCTCAACCTCTCTACCATATCAAAATTCAAATGTCTCACAGACCCGAGTGTCTCATAGATTTTGATATCCCATACCTCCCACTACATGAACATCTCAATTGTCTCATAGACCCGAGCGTCTCACAGACTAACCTCTCAAACATCTCAAAAACCTTCGCAACCCCAAGATCTCCAAAAACCCTGAACTACGTAAGGTTGATCTCAACAGGGAGTTGAGTACGTAGGCAGCCCATCTAGGGTGCGACCCCATTCCATACAAAAAACCCCTTTCCTCCTCTAAGGTGTTCTTCATTCCTCTCAAAACACTCAAATCTTCTTTGGCTCCCACAGACTTCAAACCATCAGATACTAAGTCTTGTCTATTCACTTAACCTCGGACTTTTCCCAATTCTCATTCTATACTCATCCGAATTCACCCATTCGTCTTCTTGGCGTTAGCTTGGCAGGAAAGCTCGCCTCATCCACTCTCTTTCTCTCTTCCCGTCCTAATCCTATCCTTTGGCTTTAATTGAATCTCTCTAATAAGGTTTTGAAAGAAGGCAATCCCAACAATTGGAGACCGAGGTTTCCTCGGGCACCAATCCGAAGTCGTGGTCGTTGCCACTTCTAAGGGGTGTAACCCAGTGCGAACCCACACATAATCTCTAGTATGATCAGATAAGTCCTATCCATAAGCAACAATTTTAGAGTCAACTAACGGTTCATAGAACCCTCTTCCTCCCTTCCTAGTTCCTTAGGTCAAACTAGGTGGCGACTCTAGTCAATTTCCGTCCTTAGGGCATAAGTCCGCGTGGAGCCCATTGAGAGCGGGTGTAGTGCTCACTAGCATTCCCTTTATGCTTTCTGGGAAAGACGGACGATGTAGTAGGTATTTGAGGGATGCCAGAATAACGGGTCTTCACCCTCCACAGAATGGCAATTTCTAGGATCTAGGCTTCTCAGTCATGACCATATTTAGATAGACCCCCCTCATACCGAAAAATCACCCTCCACAGTCGTCTATTAAGGAAGTAGCTCCATTAGAGGAGAAACACTCTAGGGGTAATGAATACCATGAGTGACTTATCAAATGAGGATGTGTTATCTGTTTGCTGAGCCCCTCGAGGCGAAATGTTATGTGTTGTGTGTTTACAGTTGCATGCATGATTTAAATATAATCAACCGCATGCTAAGACGACAATTGGTTGTGCGTGGCCCGGTAGCATGTGGGCTGCGGGATTACCATACCAGCAAAGGTGCTGAGCCCCTTGGGGGCCACCCTTTCTCTTTTTTCCTATTTCAGGTACAAAGAGCAGGAAGCCGTTCGAGAGTAGGACGGGGTAGTACGTCGTTGTACATGGGTAATCATTTAAGTTGTATATATACAATAGGTGTAGTAAGACCGAAATTGTCATCGGCATCAGTTTGTAAATACTCGGTACAGTTGGAAGGTATGTGTATGTTTGTTGTTAATGGAAAGGGATAATAATGTGTAGTCACTCGGGAATCTAGTCCATCAGACCGGTACAATGTTTATGTAATAGCCTTGTAGCCACGTGGGTGGTTAACGGCGTGTACACCAACGAGTTAAGTGATGTGAAGTAGTATATTTCCGCTGCAGAATGTTGTTATGTGTTTGTTGTTGGATGGGGTGTTACAGAAGGGGTCAGCTTTCGCTGAGCATGATAACCGCATACCCCGCGTACTAGTGAGGGTACGCCGACCACTTGGTCGAATACATGCGGTTGATTTCATTCAAACATACATGCATACATGCTCTTATACACAATGTTACAATACATTACACAATGAATACATACATACACTTCAATGCATACTCTTCAATACATACATGGTATATTATACAAGCCATCCGATACGTTCTTACCTTTCAGAAATCCGCAATACACAATACATATACAGTACATACGCAATACATACACAATCCACCATGCTTGTTAGCTCATGTTGGTCCACCCGGGTTAATCGGGTGGAGATTACTTCTTTTACTCGTTCCACAGTACTTCGCATACATACTCATACTCATACATACTTACTGATCCATACTTACTTACTTACTCTTACTCATGTTAAGTCGTCGGGACCTCCGGCCCGGGGACAACTCTCGTCCCACCACCGGGATTTACTCGACTCACCAATCCGGGATGCTACCCATTTAAGGGATTTGGGCCGCGGACCAGTTTAAGAGTCAGGAATCGGATCCAACCTCTTGTGTCTCCTCATCCTCACGCGTGGCCGAAGCTATATCGGACTTCTACTCATTCCAATTTACTCACTTAAGTTAGGAGTTAGGTAGTTAGGAATTAGCAGAAGTCATTCATTCAAGCCACATACACAAATACATTGCTCAATACACATTCATACGAGATACAATACCATACTTGAGTACAATACAAGATTTGAATACAGTTCATTCATCATCATTCATACATTTCATGAATTATACAAACTATTGTTCAAGACAAATATCAAGAACAATGTAAACAAGCACAAGTAAGTGCAATATAGTCCGATTCATGCATTTATCTTATTAGGTGATCAAATAAGCACACAAATCGGGGTAACCAGATTAGGATACAGGGCATGAAGAAATCATACCTCTATCTGCACTTTACTTTACCGGTGCCTTCTTGTTCCTTAGTCCTTATTTGTTCCTCGTGTCCTATTCTTGAACCCCCGGTACATGTCAAACGGTTCAATCAATACTACGCATTACATTACATACATAATTGCTACTCCCGTACTTACCCCCCGTTGCCCGTGTTTCGGTTTCACTTGCTGTTCTTACACTTACACATTGTTTACTTTCTTTAAGTTTGCTTTCTTACTTAACACTGGTTTACTTATGAAATACCCCTAAATAATTAAACGCTATTTTAATATATAAATAGCTATTTAAAGTATAAATGATCAAGCAAGTAATAACCTGCGAACAAACGAACAGTTTATTATTACCGTACTTATATACATACGGACATATATGTAAATGTACATAACGTTACAAGATTATAACGTTGTACATATAATCAAAACGCGACAAATAAAAATAGTCGTGTATACATACAACTAGTAACGCTACATCTTAATATAGTCTCTTATATACAATAAATAGGCTTAATAGGGCTAAGGAAAAAAAAAAAGAGCAACATGCTCTGGTTGGGATTCGAACCCGTCTCATACCTATCCCGAAACCTTAACCGCTTGAGCTATGCTCAAATTCAGTAGAAACTACTACCCTAGTTAAACTAATAATGAGACAACTGTGACTACAAAATAATAATATAACAACAGCTTCAGCAGGTATGTTGGTATCGCTATTTGAACTCGAGGGGATCCGACATACAAGTATGGTCATGATGCGTTGAACTCCCCACTCACCCACAACTCCTTTTAGTAACTTGTAATCCCCACCGGGATCGCCTTGAATGCAGTTAAAGCCACCGGCAACAACAGCAAACCATCAGACTTTGATGCTGTTGCAATTCCCACGCATCCAAATTGTTTCCCCCACATACAGAGAGGAACCACTGGTCCACTGTCGCATAAGGAATCAACCCATCCTTGGTTTCGATTCCCCTTTTGATTCTGTATACCTTGCATGTTCTCAAGCTCTTCACGTTGCCTTCAACACCCTTGCCCTTCCTGTTGCGAGCTTCTACACAACCTGGAGACCAGTCGATAGTAAACAGCAAGGAAGAAAAAGAAAACGGTGAGCAAACTTTTCCATTTCCGTTTCTTGTCTCCTTGTCCGAAGAATCCTCGCCTCTTAACGCCATTTCCTTTCTACTTTCCTACACAAGGCTCTCTGGAAATGCTCCTTGTAGTAAGCTGAAATCTTTCAGAAAACCCACTCCATCCTCCTCGGTTCCCAGCTCAAGGTAATGTTCCAAACTTGGCTCTGTTATTGCTGCTCTTGCTACTATGGTTCTTCCTGCCCGAGAACCTCTACTTGGCTCTCTCTAAATCTTTCTGCCTTCCCTCATGCATGGACTAGCACGTAGGCCTGCTAGCATAATCTCTGAATTTCTCTGGAACAAAGAAACTCACTCCTAGGATCTCTAAGGTGAGAACAGGCAACAGAAATTCTGTTTGTTAATCCCTTCTTACATCTGTTTTCTTGTGTCCGATAACATCATCACTTCTCACTCCAGTTCCTCTTCTTGTGCGGTGTGTGTGCTCCATGCTACTCCACAAATGGAGAGTCTAGTAACTCTCGGGCAACAAAGAGCCGCCAGAAACTGTCGTGAAGCACCACCAGAAGGTGAGACACTTAAAACTGATGTTCTGTCAACCTCAACAGTTTCTGCATCGTTGTTTTCTTCTGTATACTAAATTCCAGGAGAGATATGGTGTGGTATTGAGCTGATATGAACTTAAAACATTGTTTAAACCCCTACCAGAATATTGTCGATAACATGCAGATTAAATCCAAGAGAAAAGAGGTGAGATGTCTCTAAACTTAAGACATCGACAGAAAACAAAAGAGGATGAATCTGTCAATTTTAATCTAGTAATCATTTTAACCCTGTAACAAGGTCCCCAGTATTCCTTGCTGTCCTGGAATGGTATCGAGTTAATAATACATCTACAGCACTGTAATGCACTGGTCTAAGTTATTTAAATGCGAGAGCGTCTGAAAAGAAAAAGAAAAACAGATAGCAACTTGAAAGAACAGAAATAAATGCATCAGCTTACACCTTCTGTTTCTGTTGCAAATCCAGTACTAAACTATGTGATTATGGGTCTGTTTCAAGATTAAATACTTGGTAAGGAGGGAGAGTGGGAAATCAGATCAAAGGAACAGAAAGAAGAATAATCAGGGAGAGTGTATAAGTTCTGCTGTGCATTCGTGTGTTACAGTTTTGTTCTGTAGGAAATGGTCAGAGAGGTTGCCTAAATAATTTTGGGTGTGTATGGAGTTTAAAAGCTGAGTTGTACCGTAAACTACGTGGGTTGTTAATGAAGGAGTAGTGGAGGGCAGGTTACCAAGCAGAGGGAAAACAACAGAAAAGGGAATTTGAGCAGTTCATGGGTTCTGTTGTCTTTCCAGTTTTCAGTTTCTCATGGTGTCAGTACTAGGACATTCCAGTAGTGTGTCGAGGTTATTTTGGGTTGTTTGAGGTTGAAACCCTACTAAGACTCTTAACTCAGTAGTTATACAACCTAGGGGGAAACTAGAAACCCAAAACCATGAGCAAACAGAAAATAGACTAAAAGAACAAAAGAAGACACTAGCAGAAAAATGCACACCAGTTCAATTCTCAGGTTGTTATTAGTTATGTTCTGTACAGAGGATTAAGTGAGTGTTTATTGGGTAATTTTTGAGTTCAAAATGGAGATAGGGCACTTAACTGAGTAGGAAGTACTTGGAGATAAATTGAAAGACAGTTATGAGAGTAACAGAAGAGGCTAGCAAAAGGAATGTCAGATTTGTGGTTTCAGTTTTATAGATGTTCATGGAAGTTGAGTTTCGGTATAAACAAATTCAGAGGAATTAGGGAAGATGTAGTGGCTTGATAATGGGTCTACGATATTGCTAATATGCTCAACTAAGTTGGCACAGTAATTTGTGAAGAGGAGAGGCAGTGGATCTGCATAAGAAAAGAGAGAAGGAACAAAGAAATCAATCTATATTTCAGTTTCAGTTTGGTGATATATCAGTAAGGTAAGGTTAACAATGCTGCGTGAATTCTTTGTGAAGATAGAAACACATTGATACACCTAACCAAGAAGCTAAACGATTGGGTCACAGAAAACTGAAGCAACAGATTAGTAAGTAACAGAAGAAGAAAGAAAAAGAAAACAGCAGATAGTGTTTCAGTTTGTTGCAGTTCTCAGGTTGGTGTAAGAACCTGCAGGAGTGTAACCCTTAGTTGCTTGGGGATGTCTTCAAAGTTAAAACTATATTAAGCAACTAACTAGGTAACTAAACAACCGAGGAGAGACTGAAAGAAAAAAAAAATCAACTGCGTAAACAACCAGAATCATAGAAGCTCAAATTCATGCTTCAGTTTTATCAGTTGGTCAGTTTCAGTGGTCAACATAATCTGCAACATTATCCAAGTTGCTTTGGGTCTGTTCTTAAGCCTGAAACCTCGACAATACAATTAATTAAGAGGGTAAGGGTTTAGGAGTAGTATAGCTCAGTTTAAGGAACAGACAGATAGAACCATAAGAGCATACATTAATTTCTGTTTTAGTTGCAGTTTCAGAAATTTTATTTCTGTATAACTGAATTTCAGAAGATGTAAAGGGTGTTGTTTTGGCTTGATAATAAGTTTCAATCCTAGCTGAGACACTAAAATAGGATTGTAAACGACTAGAAAGAATCAAACAGAATACAAAAACAGAAAAACAACCATAAGACAATAACCACAACAGTTTCTGATATCAACTTCTGTAGGTTTTTGTACTTCAGTTGAGGGATACAGCAGTGATGTGGTCGAGTGTTTGGGTTACTTTAAATTCGAACACATGGGTGGAACTCTGGACTAAACCCAGTGAGTGTTTAGGCCTAGGTAGAAAGACAGATCATATTAAACAAAAAAAAAAAAAAAACAGAAGAGAACCACAGCATAAATACCTCAGTAATGTAGGTTGTTTCGGTTCCTGTTAAGGTAATTTTCTGTACAGGTAAGTGTAGAAGCTAGGAGTATGTTTTGGCGGTTCAGTTCTTGGGTTAAATCATCTATAATACCATAGAAGGTTAGGCAGGTATCGACAGGAAAAATTAAAAAGCACTTAGAGTAATTAGAAACAGAAACAGGAAGGAATAGAGGTTGCTGTTCAGATGCTAGTAAAATATGAGCTTCTGTGCCACCATGTTACAGGGGGTAATACTGAGTTATTGAAGAATCTAAAACATCCCTGATATAACTAAGTGAGCTTATGAAACTGTCGGTGGTATCATGCTACAAAGTGTTGAGGTTATGAGGTTAGGAGACGTACAACATATTATAAGTTAGGTGAAAGTTTTGTGAGTAATCAAATGGGGATTAAGATACAATATAGTGTAAAGTTTATAATGTATGATGAATGCATTATGTTATAAATAGGGGGTAAAATAGGAATGTTGAGAGTATGAGATTTGATGAGAATGGAGTCAAGATATACACTAGCGGTAACTATAACAAGGATTATAAAACTTTGGGTTATGTTCTAATACAAGTTTTGATGTTATAAACTTAAATATCTACAACACGTTATTAGTATGCGGATATGTTGTGATCCATGAGAATCATACAAACAAGGAGCACAAATGTATAATGTGGTTACACTATATTCGGTACGTACATATAGTACCAAAACTATATGTTATAAAGTTAATGACACATAAAATAGCGTATTGTATAACATTATGGAACCAATATAACACATAATAATATTATGTGGCTACGAGTATAGTTATTCAAACTGTTATGCTAGACGCATACACATATATAAACACGTATCAAGGAAATAAAATTATACAGTATAGTTACAATGAAATAAAATACCAAAGCTAGAATAAGACTTTGGTTTGATAAATAAACCCTAGTGAGGTATCATAAGCGAATAACGTAGGGTTTCATGCTCTAATGTAAACCGAGAATTAACTCACACAACGAGTAAGGGGTTTATAAAACATTAATAACGATACCTTAACTAGTGACAAATGTTAAGTTTGGGGACATAGTACTAGGATTTCAAACGTTATTCGGAAATACCGAATCTCAATGTCATGTGGATTGACATATAGTGTTCTTCGTATTGTTAGATCACTTGTCGGACGTGCGCGCTCGAGAAGCTTAGAAGTCCACATTTCGCATCCTTAGTCCACGGTGTACGGTATGTAAAGGGATTTGATCCGAGTTGTCCTGAGGAATTCCTCGGGCTCGGATTTGTTTGATAAATAACTTGTGTGAATGTATGTATGTGATGTATGTATGTGATGTATGTGTATGATGTGTGTAGTTATGTTCATTGCATTATTTATTTATGCACGAACGTCCTACGGGACTAATATTACGTCGACTATAGATCGACTTATATAAAACTACATATGCGAAATGTGTGTTGTGACCACTGTTGTCTGACCTAATGCGCTAAGTATTACAAGTATGTATTTATAACCTAAGTAAAATACTTAGGAACGGGACACGACATTGTCGGTCTCTAGAGCTTTGACTCAAACGTGAATGTTACCTAGAATAACTCTAGGCATGCGTAAGACCCATAGGGCAGCCAACAATTAAGTGATGTACTCTATAACAAAAACTGTAACTGACTATCTAACTAACAAAGCTAACAGTGGAGTGTGAAAGAATGTGATGTTGTACCTTAATCCAGACAGTCACTGGCTGCTGGTCGCGCGTAGAGATCTCTTGGGTTATCCCGTTTCGGGTTTTCCCTAGTTAAATCCTGATCGAGCCTAGATAGATCGTCAGGCGGAGTGTGCTACCGTTGGCACCAGGCCCTTGCCACCTAAATGGACGCCTCTACAAAGGCAAAGTGAAGAGCCCAGAGTCTTCGGATGATCAGGGCAGTGAGCACCTTGTGTGTACGTGGGACTACAGTCCAAGTGAATATAATTCGGGTTGTCCTAACTGACTCCCAACAGTGCTAACCAAAACTAATAATATGTGAGGGCCCGGGGGGCCGAATGTTGTACTGTGCTAACTAAAATTAATGATATGTGAAGGGCCGGAGGGCCGAGTGATGTACTATGTGATGATGTTAACATTCGATGAATGAGTTCTCAACACCATGTATTGTATGATGTGTGACAGTAATGTGAATATCCATATATGACTGTTTGGATTGGATGAATGATATATACTCATGCATGTTGTTACAGTATTTATCATATCTGTAAAATGACAAAGCATGAAATCAATCTAATATCAAGACGGTTTAAAATGACAAGTGACCAATAGGGTCCAGATCCGGCATACTCAGCGTCTATCGCTGATACTACACTTATTGTGCAGGTTGTTGAACACGTTGAAGCCGAAGTGCGGGATTGGGTAGTTAGGACATTGTTGATTTTGGATTTATTGTCATACCTCGTTATGTATTAAATGGTTCCACTGGGAAGGGGTTGTAAGACTTGGATTATATTTAGATGCTCACAGTAGTTGTGCTTTGATACTTAGATAGGAATGTAGGTGGTATCTCGTCGTCACTGCGGATTGTACCTTTATGTTTAATTTTGTTAAGATGTTGTACTGCTACATCACTTGCATGGGCGAGTGGTGGCAAGTAACACCCATGTGAGTTCTATTACTGTAATTACTTCCGCTGTGAGACGCCTTTATTTCCTGTTCACGTGAGCGACTATTACGTAATTATTATGAGGGGTGTTACAACTTACATATACGTACATTGTATATGTGGGTATACATATACATACATATATATATTATTGTTTTTAATTTAATTTTAATTTTTTTTTGTATGACTCGACCGACCTTACCCAAGTCCGGTCCCAAGGTCGGTCGAAGTCAGTAGGACCAATACGCTGGGAAAATTTCAGGGCCGACCGACCTTGCAATCGGTCCCAAGGGTCGGTCCATTCCAGTGAGTTACGGACGGAAATTTTTTAGCCCGACCGACCTTGCAAGTCGGGTCGCAAGGTCGGTCCATTCCATAAGTTATAGTACAGGCGAATTTTGAGTCGACCGACCTTGCAAGTCCGGTCGCAAGGTCGGTCATTCCATTAGGTTACATTACGGGAAATTCTTCTGGCCGACCGACCTTGCATGTCCGGTCCCAAGGTCGGTCCATTCCAGAAGGTTTCCGTCCTTTGTAAATCTGGGCTCGACCGACCTTGCAAGTCCGGTCCCATGGTCGGTCCGGCCCATTAATTGCATTTTTATTTCTGTTTTCAGTTTCAGTCCCTCTTCTTACCCATTCCTTCCCCATTGTTCCTACACTAATCCCACATGTTTTAACACTAATTAAACCTCCTAATACCCCTTAGTTCATCCACCAAGTTCCTTACTAAATCCATCAATCATCTTACACAATTTCCTCATTTCCCTTCCACACTTACAACAGATTTTCATCCTTCAATGCTACAGATTTTGTTCCAACTTCTTACGCTCAATACTCTTACTACCCATACCATCATTAGCATCCCAAATACATTTCCAAACAATTACACACCTATACCCAGTCCAACATTCACTTTACTAGGACTTGTACTCTAATTCTTCCTAGTTCCTCCGATGAAATCAAATACTTCTTGCTACATATTTTATACTCTCCTAATCACATACCACTACCACCATTCCATGGTCATTAACATCTCTACTATCTCCCAATACACACCTAGGTTCTCCCATTCACCAAGTCATCCACACATGCACATATTCCTACCAAAATTTTGCCATAGTTCATCTACTTTTCTTACTTAGCCACACTTACACATTCTCACCAAATTCATTCCTAATCTAGCCAAACACAAGGGTTCTACCAGCACTCATACAAATATAAATTCCTCAATACTGTCTCAATCCACAATTCCCATACACATACACATCACATTTGGCTCCAAACCCCTACAATTCAAATACTTGCTCTTAAATACTCAAACTTCACAATCCTCAATACTAGTACAAGGTTTTGGATTCTTTAAATATTTTACCCATTCCCCATTACTCTAATGCAATATAATTTAACATTAGAAGGAGCTCTTACCTTGAGCTTATACTTCCTTCTTTCTTTCTCATTTACATTTACCTCCTTCTTCCTTTCTTGCCTCAAAATCGGTTATGTGGGGAATGGAGTTGCAAACCTCCATCCCATCATCCAAAGCATGCAAAACAATTATAGTTAATATACTAACCTTAGATTTGTACTAACTCATTGGGATGTTTAAAACAAGTTTCTAGGGTTTACCTTTTGAAGCTTTTAGGAGGGGTTTTAGCCCTTGGTTCAAAAGGTGTTCTCACCACCATTGGAGGGTTGAAGCAAAGCTCCAAAACAAGAGGAAAAAAACAGGTAAGAGAGAGATACCAAAATCGGCCATGCCATGGAGATGGAGAAAAGTGAGGTCTTTCATGGATTTTTACCTTGTTGGAAAGAGGAGAGTCCAAGCTACCCATTGATGCTATTTGATAAGCGAGACATACTTTTAGGGCTTTAATTCTTAATTCTTCCTATTTCATAGCAATTTGTGTCGTATTTCTCACTTATCATATGATTTTCTAGATTTATGTTTTGATATGAATTGATATACTTTATGTGTTAAATGTAGGAACAAACCATGTAAATGGATAGATAATCTCATGAGCTTTCTAACGCAACAAACGGCGAGTAAAACGGACTTATAACGAAGAATCTGGAGCCGTTGAAGATTGCAGTCCACAACTCACGAGCACAAGGACACAACCGCCTGAAATGGCGTGGACAAGAGAGGCGGAGGCGTCCGCCTCATTAGGCGCGGAACAAAGGCAGGCGTCCGCCTCCATTTGCGCGGACAAGAGACAGAGGAGGAATTGTGAGACAACCGCCCCATTCCGGGCGGACGTGACCATCAGCGCACGCGAACAGTTTTCTTCCTTTCCGGCGCCGCAGTTGTTCTTCATTAATTGCAGACGGCACCTACCTTAATTCACTCACGCGTGACGCCGCCTGCAATCAATTGCTGCTCTCTGCAAATCTTCGCGGATCTGCTCACCAATTCCACCGCCATATCGACTCACCAACTGCACCGTCCCTGACTGCTCCGTTGTCTGCTTCTCATTTCTTCTGCCTATAAAAACCAACGCCCATCTTCATTCAAAACCATCCCTTCTTTAAATCCAAAGCAGTTCACCAACACTTCATCAGCTCTCCGGAGCACTCACCACGCACGCTCCACTACCGTACTACCATACGACCACATCCATTTCTCTTCTCCCCGTTTTCTCCATTTTTATTTGTTTTACCACCACACCACATCTCTGCCATTAATTAGTATTATTATTACGGACGACGTGGATACAGAGGCGGAGCTAGGATTCAGAGTCAACTTGCTAGCTGGAGTTTTCTCTACCCTTCTCTTATTTTGTTAAAATGTTGTTTATATATAGTTATGTTTAATTAATAAACTTAAGCCCTCCCAGGTTTGGGATGCGAGCCTATTTTATAATATGATTGATAAAATAGGTGAGCGGAACAACCCGGGATGTTTTCTTAAAACATAAAAAGATTTATAATTTCTATTTTTATTATTTTGTTTTTATTGTTTTGTTTGTTAAGTTAAGTTTTCGATTATTTCTTCTCCTTAAAAAATGATAAAATCGATTTACTAGAAGTCTCAGTAAATTTAATCCACTATCAGTTATCCACAGCGAGGTCCCCAAGAGTACGACAACCCCACGAATCCACTATCCCGCAAAACGATTAGTTACACTGCCTAAGTGGTAGAAGTAGTCACATATTTCTCCAACAAGTTTTTGGCGCCGTTGCCGGGGACCTCCAGCACGATTAATTGATAGTTTTTAAATTTTATTGGGATTTCTATTTTTATTTACTTTTATTTTATTTTCGCTTTATTTAATTTTACAAAAAAAAATATTTCTTGTATTTCTATTATTTCTTATTTGTTTTTCTATCTAGTTAATTTTGTTTATTATTTTTCTTTTCTGTTTCTATTTCTTTTCTACTTGGTATTTTTATTTTTGTTTTTATAGGATAATTACTGACAATGGAGAGCAGCCACGATGAGGTGAGAAGACTGTTGATCAATCTGGAATGGACACGAATGCAAGAGGAAATATCCTCATATCAAAGATTGGTCCAGGATTATCAACCACCTCAACCATCAAATCGAGAGCCGTATTGGTGGGAAGTCAACCAGGCTAACGCACAATACAACAAAGCTCAGTTGGGGTATTACTACTTCAATCAGAACGAGCAGCACTCTACACAAGGGCCAGATAAATTCCTCCCAAGTATGGTCGAGCCACCAGAAGAAATTCCAGTGGTGACTCCAAGGAGTGAAGAGCAAACTGAGCCAGATATTCATGACGCAGCAAGTTCTGATGAGGAGATAATGAAACTTCTCAAGACATTTTTCCCCGACGCAGAGTTGGAGCAGATGTCTGAGAGTTACATTTCCCCTCCATCCCCATCCCCAACACAAGAGGAGCAATTAAAATATGAAGATAAGTTGTCTGAGCCGGTCTGCGAGCTTGAGAAAGGTGATCCTATTGAGCCTCACCTACCGGAAGAGGAAATTTACATCCTCGAATCTGAGGAAGGAACACCACTACCACCGGTCTCTCATCAACTCCCATCCTGCCTCCATAAGCCTCAACAACGGGAGGAGGATGTTTACATCCTCCAATTTGAGGAAATGAAGCCAATCACACCTGGTCTCCTGTTAAAACTATGCTACCGGCAGTACCTCCTCAAACACCAGGTTTTGTGGAGTATTCATTCTCCAATTTTATATGCCGAAGTAACATTTTGTTTTGATCCAGGTGGTTTGTTTCTATTACTAACTTCGTTTTCCTGGCGAAGGTATTGTCTACTTTTATTTTTGATCCAGGATAACGAAGCAGGAGTCTAGCCAAAGACTAAAACTACGGGCAGCTTACTGGGAGGCAACCCAGTGGTTAAACTTTATTATCGTATTAGCTTTATCATTATTATTTTAATTTTGTACCCCACATTATTTCTATATCATGTTTTACAAAAAAAAAAAAGAAGTGGAAATGGTGTCTATGCTTTCACGCAACGCTTTTTAGCGTTTATTTTTGGGTAGTGTGTACAGGTGAAATTCTTATCATGGTATCTGAAGAACTCCAAGGCTGGACACTTGCTTGAACGCAAGTGTGAGGAACGCTACTACCCCCGTTGTTCGCACTTAAGTGTGAGGAAGGACACCTTCCTCAATCTACGATATCAGGGGAGTTTCAGTTTCTTTATTTTAAATGTTTGTGCCCAATCTATCACGCTTAAGAATTATTATTATATCAGTCCATGATTGTCCTGAATGAAATTCTTCATGAGTCTGGCATATTTTGAAAGGTCTTTTCTTGATTATTTTATGAACAATGAGGACATTGCTCCTCTTAAGTGTGAGGAAGTTTAGACCTTTCCCTGAAAATATGCCAGTTGCACTTAATGCCACACATGTTTTTAATTATCTTCTTGCATTGAGGGAATCACTGCTCTGAGTGCTTATAAATGTTGAATTCTTGGGTGAAAATTTTTGCATAAATTTTGAAGTGAAGCCAGGTGACCACTCAAGAATCTTTCTGCTTTAGGTTGTTTGTATATATAGTTTTATTCAAATGAATCTATTTTCCCAAAATTTGGTGGATTAAGTTGATTGGGGAAACTGAATTAGTTTATCTTGGGATTTTGGAAATGATATGAAAGTTTGGAATGAAAGGATAAGGCAAGGTACTCCACTGATAAAAAATTTTCCTAACAAAAGCAGGCCTCGTCTATCCGGTTATTAAGTCCTAGGGGTGCCTTAACACCTATCTACCTAAGGTCTCGTGATCTGGGATAGTTGGCCCAACACCGTTACAAGGATAGAGAGAAAAGTCTGGGTTACGAAAAAACTCTGCAATTCGCAATTATTCAATTGTGTTGTATATATTTCTTGAAGAAGAATGTTTTTGCATACGAAAAGAGTTAATTGCAGTTTAATTTTTGTTTTTGATCATGAGTATGTGGTGTGAAAGGTATCGCGGAATAAGGCGTTACTTCACACCCCTTGTCATCCAAAGGTTAAAGGAAAGAAATGGTGGAAGATCCCAAGTTAATCTACATTCAGATTTTGTAGTCTAACTTATCCATGCTTTAAAAAAAATTATTCTTTTTCACTGTTTGCGAAAACCTACAACCAGGAGCAGAACTATTCTTTTGATTGTCACTTTGCTTGCTCTGTTTTGCATCTGTTTAATCCTGAGGTTTGATACTACGGCCTTAGAGATATATTTATTCTCTATTTGCTTGAGGTCAAGCAAAAGCTAAGTGTGAGGAAGTTTGATAAGCGAGAAATACATCTACTTTTAGGGCTTTAATTCTTCCTATTTTCATAGCAATTTGTGTCGTATTTCTCACTTATCATATGATTTTCCTAGATTTATGTTTTGATATGAATTGATATATTTTATGTGTTAAATGTAGGAAAAAACCATGTAAATGGATAGATAATCTCATGAGCTTTCTAACGCAACAAACGGCGAGTAAAACGGACTTATAACGAAGAATCTGGAGCCGGTTGAAGATTGCTGTCCACAACTCACGAGCACAAGGACACAACCGCCTGAAATGGCGTGGACAAGAGAGGGCAGAGGCGTCCGCCTCATTAGGCGCGGACAAGAGGCAGGCGTCCGCCTCCATTTGCGCGGACAAGAGACAGAGGAGGAATTGTGAGACAACCGCCCCATTCCGGGCGGACGTGACCATCAGCGCACGCGAACAGTTTTCTTCCTTTCCAGCGCCACAGTTGTTCTTCATTAATTGCAGACGGCGCCTACCTTAATTCACTCACGCGTGACGCCGCCTGCAATCAATTGCTGCTCTCTGCAAATCTTCGCGGATCTTCACCAATTCCACCGCCATATCGACTCACCAACTGCACCGTCCCTGACTGCTCCGTTGTCTGCTTCTCATTTCTTCTGCCTATAAAAACCAACGCCCATCTTCATTCAAAACCATCCCTTCTTTAAATCCAAAGCAGTTCACCAACACTTCATCAGCTCTCCGGAGCACTCACCACGCACGCTCCACTACCGTACTACCATACGACCACATCCATTTCTCTTCTCCCCGTTTTCTCCATTTTTATTTGTTTTACCACCACACCACATCTCTGCCATTAATTAGTATTATTATTACGGACGACGTGGATACAGAGGCGGAGCTAGGATTCAGAGTCAACTTGCTAGCTGGAGTTTTCTCTACCCTTTCTCTTATTTTGTTAAAATGTTGTTTATATATAGTTATGTTTAATTAATAAACTTAAGCCCTCCCAGGTTTGGGATGCGAGCCTATTTTATATTAATATGATTGATAAAATAGGTGAGCGGAACAACCCGGGATGTTTTCTTAAAACATAAAAAGATTTATAATTTCTATTTTTATTATTTTGTTTATTATTGTTTTGTTTAAGTTAAGTTTTCGATTATCTTCTCCTTAAAAAATGATAAAATCGATTTACTAGAAGTCTCAGTAAATTTAATCCACTATCAGTTATCCACAGCGAGGTCCCCAAGAGTACGACAACCCCACGAATCCACTATCCCGCAAAACGATTAGTTACACTGCCTAAGTGGTAGAAGTAGTCACATATTTCTCCAACAAGTTTTTGGCGCCGTTGCCGGGGACCTCCAGCACGATTAATTGATAGTTTTTAAATTTTATTGGGATTTCTATTTTTATTTACTTTTATTTTATTTTCGCTTTATTTAATTTTACAAAAAAAAATATTTCTTGTATTTCTATATTATTTCTTATTTGTTTTTCTATCTAGTTAATTTTGTTTATTATTTTCTTTTCTGTTTCTATTTCTTTTCTACTTGGTATTTTTATTTTTGTTTTTATAGGATAATTACTGACAATGGAGAGCAGCCACGATGAGGTGAGAAGACTGTTGATCAATCTGGAATGGACACGAATGCAAGAGGAAATATCCTCATATCAAAGATTGGTCCAGGATTATCAACCACCTCAACCATCAAATCGAGAGCCGTATTGGTGGGAAGTCAACCAGGCTAACGCACAATACAACGAAGCTCAGTTGGGGTATTACTACTTCAATCAGAACGAGCAGCATCTACACAAGGGCCAGATAAATTCCTCCCAAGTATGGTCGAGCCACCAGAAGAAATTCCAGTGGTGACTCCAAGGAGTGAAGAGCAAACTGAGCCAGATATTCATGACGCAGCAAGTTCTGATGAGGAGATAATGAAACTTCTCAAGACATTTTTCCCCGACGCAGAGTTGGAGCAGATGTCTGAGAGTTACATTTCCCCTCCATCCCCATCCCCAACACAAGAGGAGCAATTAAAATATGAAGATAAGTTGTCTGAGCCGGTCTGCGAGCTTGAGAAAGGTGATCCTATTGAGCCTCACCTACCGGAAGAGGAAATTTACATCCTCGAATCTGAGGAAGGAACACCACTACCACCGGTCTCTCATCAACTCCCATCCTGCCTCCATAAGCCTCAACAACGGGAGGAGGATGTTTACATCCTCCAATTTGAGGAAATGAAGCCAATCACACCTGGTCTCCTATTAAAACTATGCTACCGGTAGTACCTCCTCAAACACCAGGTTTTGTGGAGTATTCATTCTCCAATTTTATATGCCGAAGTAACATTTTGTTTTGATCCAGGTGGTTTGCTTTCTATTACTAACTTCGTTTTCCTGGCGAAGGTATTGTCTACTTTTATTTTTGATCCAGGATAACGAAGCAGGAGTTAGCCAAAGACTAAAACTACGGGCAGCTTACTGGGAGGCAACCCAGTGGTTAAACTTTATTATCGTATTAGCTTTATCATTATTATTTTAATTTTGTACCCCACATTATTTCTATATCATGTTTTACAAAAAAAAAAGAAGTGGAAATGGTGTCTATGCTTTCACGTAACGCTTTTTAGCGTTTATTTTTGGGTAGTGTGTACAGGTGAAATTCTTATCATGGTATCTGAAGAACTCCAAGGCTGGACACTTGCTTGAACGCAAGTGTGAGGAACGCTACCCCCGTTGTTCGCACTTAAGTGTGAGGAAGGACACCTTCCTCAATCTACGATATCAGGGGAGTTTCAGTTTCTTTATTTTAAATGTTTGTGCCCAATCTATCACGCTTAAGAATTATTATTATATCAGTCCATGATTGTCCTGAATGAAATTCTTCATGAGTCTGGCATATTTTGAAAGGTCTTTTCTTGATTATTTATGAACAATGAGGACATTGCTCCTCTTAAGTGTGAGGAAGTTTAGACCTTTCCCTGAAAATATGCCAGTTGCACTTAATGCCACACATGTTTTTAATTATCTTCTTGCATTGAGGGAATCACTACTCTGAGTGCTTATAAATGTTGAATTCTTGGGTGAAAATTTTTGCATAAATTTTGAAGTGAAGCCAGGTGACCACCTCAAGAATCTTTCTGCTTTAGGTTGTTTGTATATATAGTTTTATTCAAATGAATCTATTTTCCCAAAATTTGGTGGATTAAGTTGATTGGGGAAACTGAATTAGTTTATCTAGGGATTTTGGAAATGATATGAAAGTTTGGAATGAAAGGATAAGGCAAGGTACTCCACTGATCAAAAATTTTCCTAACAAAAGCAGGCCTCGTCTATCCGGTTATTAAGTCCTAGGGGTGCCTTAACACCTATCTACCTAAGGTCTCGTGATCTGGGATAGTTGGCCCAACACCGTTACAAGGATAGAGAGAAAAGTCCGGGTTACGAAAAAACTCTGCAATTCGCAATTATTCAATTGTGTTGTATATATTTCTTGAAGAAGAATGTTTTTGCATACGAAAAGAGTTAATTGCAGTTTAATTTTTGTTTTTGATCATGAGTATGTGGTGTTGAAAGGTATCGCGGAATAAGGCGTTACTTCACACCCCTTGTCATCCAAAGGTTAAAGGAAAGAAATGGTGGAAGATCCCAAGTTAATCTACATTCAGATTTTGTAGTCTAACTTATCCATGCTTTAAAAAAAATTATTCTTTTTCACTGTTTGCGAAAACCTACAACCAGGAGCAGAACTATTCTTTTGATTGTCACTTTGCTTGCTCTGTTTTGCATCTGTTTAATCCTGAGGTTTGATACTACGGCCTTAGAGAGATATTTATTCTCTATTTGCTTGAGGTCAAGCAAAAGCTAAGTGTGAGGAAGTTTGATAAGCGAGAAATACATCTACTTTTAGGGCTTTAATTCTTCCTATTTTCATAGCAATTTGTGTCGTATTTCTCACTTATCATATGATTTTCCTAGATTTATGTTTTGATATGAATTGATATATTTTATGTGTTAAATGTAGGAAAAAACCATGTAAATGGATAGATAATCTCATGAGCTTTCTAACGCAACAAACGGCGAGTAAAACGGACTTATAACGAAGAATCTGGAGCCGGTTGAAGATTGCTGTCCACAACTCGAGCACAAGGACACAACCGCCTGAAATGGCGTGGACAAGAGAGGGCAGAGGCGTCCGCCTCATTAGGCGCGGACAAGAGGCAGGCGTCCGCCTCCATTTGCGCGGACAAGAGACAGAGGAGGAATTGTGAGACAACCGCCCCATTCCGGGCGGACGTGACCATCAGCGCACGCGAACAGTTTTCTTCCTTTCCAGCGCCACAGTTGTTCTTCATTAATTGCAGACGGCGCCTACCTTAATTCACTCACGCGTGACGCCGCCTGCAATCAATTGCTGCTCTCTGCAAATCTTCGCGGATCTGCTCACCAATTCCACCGCCATATCGACTCACCAACTGCACCGTCCCTGACTGCTCCGTTGTCTGCTTCTCATTTCTTCTGCCTATAAAAACCAACGCCCATCTTCATTCAAAACCATCCCTTCTTTAAATCCAAAGCAGTTCACCAACACTTCATCAGCTCTCCGGAGCACTCACCACGCACGCTCCACTACCACTACCATACGACCACATCCATTTCTCTTCTCCCCGTTTTCTCCATTTTTATTTGTTTTACCACCACCACATCTCTGCCATTAATTAGTATTATTATTACGGACGACGTGGATACAGAGGCGGAGCTAGGATTCAGAGTCAACTTGCTAGCTGGATTTTCTCTACCCTTTCTCTTATTTTGTTAAATGTTGTTTATATATAGTTATGTTTAATTAATAAACTTAAGCCCTCCCAGGTTTGGGATGCGAGCCTATTTTATATTAATATGATTGATAAAATAGGTGAGCGGAACAACCCGGGATGTTTTCTTAAAACATAAAAAGATTTATAATTTCTATTTTTATTATTTTGTTTTATTATTGTTTTGTTTAAGTTAAGTTTTCGATTATTTCTTCTCCTTAAAAAATGATAAAATCGATTTACTAGAAGTCTCAGTAAATTTAATCCACTATCAGTTATCCACAGCGAGGTCCCCAAGAGTACGACAACCCCACGAATCCACTATCCCGCAAAACGATTAGTTACACTGCCTAAGTGGTAGAAGTAGTCACATATTTCTCCAACAAGTTTTTGGCGCCGTTGCCGGGGACCTCCAGCACGATTAATTGATAGTTTTTAAATTTTATTGGGATTTCTATTTTTATTTACTTTTATTTTATTTTCGCTTTATTTAATTTTACAAAAAAAATATTTCTTGTATTTCTATATTATTTCTTATTTGTTTTTCTGTCTAGTTAATTTTGTTTATTATTTTTCTTTTCTGTTTCTATTTCTTTTCTACTTGGTATTTTTATTTTTGTTTTTATAGGATAATTACTGACAATGGAGAGCAGCCACGATGAGGTGAGAAGACTGTTGATCAATCTGGAATGGACACGAATGCAAGAGGAAATATCCTCATATCAAAGATTGGTCCAGGATTATCAACCACCTCAACCATCAAATCGAGAGCCGTATTGGTGGGAAGTCAACCAGGCTAACGCACAATACAACGAAGCTCAGTTGGGGTATTACTACTTCAATCAGAACGAGCAGCACTCTACACAAGGGCCAGATAAATTCCTCCCAAGTATGGTCGAGCCACCAGAAGAAATTCCAGTGGTGACTCCAAGGAGTGAAGAGCAAACTGAGCCAGATATTCATGACGCAGCAAGTTCTGATGAGGAGATAATGAAACTTCTCAAGACATTTTTCCCCGACGCAGAGTTGGAGCAGATGTCTGAGAGTTACATTTCCCCTCCATCCCCATCCCCAACACAAGAGGAGCAATTAAAATATGAAGATAAGTTGTCTGAGCCGGTCTGCGAGCTTGAGAAAGGTGATCCTATTGAGCCTCACCTACCGGAAGAGGAAATTTACATCCTCGAATCTGAGGAAGGAACACCACTACCACCGGTCTCTCATCAACTCCCATCCTGCCTCCATAAGCCTCAACAACGGGAGGAGGATGTTTACATCCTCCAATTTGAGGAAATGAAGCCAATCACACCTGGTCTCCTGTTAAAACTATGCTACCGGCAGTACCTCCTCAAACACCAGGTTTTGTGGAGTATTCATTCTCCAATTTTATATGCCGAAGTAACATTTTGTTTTGATCCAGGTGGTTTGCTTTCTATTACTAACTTCGTTTTCCTGGCGAAGGTATTGTCTACTTTTATTTTTGATCCAGGATAACGAAGCAGGAGTTTAGCCAAAGACTAAAACTACGGGCAGCTTACTGGGAGGCAACCCAGTGGTTAAACTTTATTATCGTATTAGCTTTATCATTATTATTTTAATTTTGTACCCCACATTATTTCTATATCATGTTTTACAAAAAAAAAAAGAAGTGGAAATGGTGTCTATGCTTTCACGCAACGCTTTTTAGCGTTTATTTTTGGGTAGTGTGTACAGGTGAAATTCTTATCATGGTATCTGAAGAACTCCAAGGCTGGACACTTGCTTGAACGCAAGTGTGAGGAACGCTACTACCCCCGTTGTTCGCACTTAAGTGTGAGGAAGGACACCTTCCTCAATCTACGATATCAGGGGAGTTTCAGTTTCTTTATTTAAATGTTTGTGCCCAATCTATCACGCTTAAGAATTATTATTATATCAGTCCATGATTGTCCTGAATGAAATTCTTCATGAGTCTGGCATATTTTGAAAGGTCTTTTCTTGATTATTTTATGAACAATGAGGACATTGCTCCTCTTAAGTGTGAGGAAGTTTAGACCTTTCCCTGAAAATATGCCAGTTGCACTTAATGCCACACATGTTTTTAATTATCTTCTTGCATTGAGGGAATCACTCTGAGTGCTTATAAATGTTGAATTCTTGGGTGAAAATTTTTGCATAAATTTTGAAGTGAAGCCAGGTGACCACCTCAAGAATCTTTCTGCTTTAGGTTGTTTGTATATATAGTTTTATTCAAATGAATCTATTTTCCCAAAATTTGGTGGATTAAGTTGATTGGGGAAACTGAATTAGTTTATCTTGGGATTTTGGAAATGATATGAAAGTTTGGAATGAAAGGATAAGGCAAGGTACTCCACTGATAAAAATTTTCCTAACAAAAGCAGGCCTCGTCTATCCGGTTATTAAGTCCTAGGGGTGCCTTAACACCTATCTACCTAAGGTCTCGTGATCTGGGATAGTTGGCCCAACACCGTTACAAGGATAGAGAGAAAAGTCTGGGTTACGAAAAAACTCTGCAATTCGCAATTATTCAATTGTGTTGTAATATTTCTTGAAGAAGAATGTTTTGCATACGAAAAGAGTTAATTGCAGTTTAATTTTTGTTTTTGATCATGAGTATGTGGTGTTGAAAGGTATCGCGGAATAAGGCGTTACTTCACACCCCTTGTCATCCAAAGGTTAAAGGAAAGAAATGGTGGAAGATCCCAAGTTAATCTACATTCAGATTTTGTAGTCTAACTTATCCATGCTTTAAAAAAAATTATTTTCACTGTTTGCGAAAACCTACAACCAGGAGCAGAACTATTCTTTTGATTGTCACTTTGCTTGCTCTGTTTTGCATCTGTTTAATCCTGAGGTTTGATACTACGGCCTTAGAGATATATTTATTCTCTATTTGCTTGAGGTCAAGCAAAAGCTAAGTGTGAGGAAGTTTGATAAGCGAGAAAATACATCTCTTTTACGGGCTTTAATTCTTCCTATTTCATAGCAATTTGTGTCGTATTTCTCACTTATCATATGATTTTCCTAGATTTATGTTTTGATATGAATTGATATATTTATGTGTTAAATGTAGGAAAACCATGTACATGGATAGATAATCTCAGAGCTTTCTAACGCAACAAACGGCGAGTAAAACGGACTTATAACGAAGAATCTGGAGCCGGTTGAAGATTGCAGTCCACAACTCACGAGCACAAGGACACACCGCCTGAAATGGCTGGACAAGAGAGGGCAGAGGCGTCCGCCTCATTAGGCGCGGACAAGAGGCAGGCGTCGCCCTCCATTTGCGCGGACAAGACAGAGGAGGAATTGTGAGACAACCGCCCCATTCGGGCGGACGTGACATCAGCGCACGCGAACAGTTTCTTCCTTTCCGGCCACAGCATTTGTTCTTCATTATTGCAGACGGCGCCTACCTTAATTCACTCAACTCACGACACGCGTGACCCGCCTGCAATCAATTGCTGCTCTCTGCAAATCTCTTCGCGGATCTGCTCACCAATTCCACCGCCATATCGACTCCCAACTGCACCGTCCCTGACTGCTCCGTTGTCTGCTTCTCATTTCTTTGCCTATAAAAACCAACGCCCATCTTCATTCAAAACCATCCCTTCTTTAAATCCAAAGCAGTTCACCAACACTTCATCAGCTCTCCGGAGCACTCACCACGCACGCTCCACTACCGTACTACCATACGACCACTCCATTTCTCTTCTCCCCGTTTTCTCCATTTTTATTTGTTTACCACCACACCACATCTCTGCATTAATTTATTATTATTACGGACGACGTGGATACAGAGGCGGAGCTAGGATTCAGAGTCAACTTG
This sequence comes from Limonium bicolor, assembly GCA_023374045.1. Lineage (NCBI taxonomy): Eukaryota > Viridiplantae > Streptophyta > Magnoliopsida > Caryophyllales > Plumbaginaceae > Limonium > Limonium bicolor. The sequence continues at coordinate 13,309,244 of CM041781.1, forward strand.
CTAGCTGGAGTTTTCTCTACCCTTTCTCTATTTTGTTAAATGTTGTTTATATATAGTTATGTTTAATTAAATAAACTTAAGCCCTCCAGGTTGGGATGCGAGCCTATTTTATATTAATATGATTGATAAATAGGTGAGCGGAACAACCCGGGATGTTTTCTTAAAACATAAAAGATTTATAATTTCTATTTTATTATTTTGTTTTATTATTGTTTGTTTAAGTTAAGTTTTCGATTATTTCTTCCTTAAAAATGATAAAATCGATTTACTAGAAGTCTCAGTAAATTTAATCCACTATCAGTTATCCACAGCGAGGTCCCCAAGAGTACGACAACCCCACGAATCCACTATCCCCAAACGATTAGTTACACTGCCTAAGTGGTAGAAGTAGTCACATATTTCTCCAACAAGTTTTTGGCGCCGTTGCCGGGGACCTCCAGCACGATTAATTGATAGTTTTTAAATTTTATTGGGATTTCTATTTTTATTTACTTTTATTTTATTTTCGCTTTATTTAATTTACAAAAAAAATATTTCTGTATTTCTATATTATTTCTTATTTGTTTTTTCTATCTAGTTAATTTTGTTTATTATTTTTCTTTTCTGTTTCTATTTCTTTTCTTTTCTACTTGGTATTTTTATTTTGTTTTTATAGGTAATTACTGACATGGAGAGCAGCCACGATGAGGTGAGAGACTGTTGATCAATCTGGAATGGACACGAATGCAAGAGGAAATATCCTCATATCAAAGATTGGTCCAGGATTATCAACCACCTCAACCATCAAATCGAGAGCCGTATTGGTGGGAAGTCAACCAGGCTAACGCACAATACAACGAAGCTCAGTTGGGTATTACTACTTCAAATCAGAACGAGCAGCACTCTACACAAGGGCCAGATAAATTCCTCCCAAGTATGGTCGAGCCACCAGAAGAAATTCCAGTGGTGACTCAAGGAGTGAAGAGCAAAACTGAGCCAGATTTCATGACGCAGCAAGTTCTGATGAGGAGATAATGAAACTTCTCAAGACATTTTTCCCCGACGCAGAGTTGGAGCAGATGTCTGAGAGTTACATTTCCCTCCATCCCCATCCCCAACACAAGAGGAGCAATTAATATGATAAGTTGTCTGAGCCGGTCTGCGAGCTTGAGAAAGGTGATCCTATTGAGCCTCACCTACCGGAAGAGGAAATTTACATCCTCGAATCTGAGGAAGGAACACCACTACCACCCGGTCTCTCATCAACTCCCATCCTGCCTCCATAAGCCTCAACAACGGGAGGAGGATGTTACAATCCTCCAATTTGAGGAAATGAAGCCAATCACACCTGGTCTCCTGTTAAACTATGCTACCGGCAGTACCTCCTCAAACACCAGGTTTTGTGGAGATTCATTCTCCAATTTTATATGCCGAAGTAACATTTGTTTTGATCCAGGTGGTTTGCTTTCTATTACTAACTTCGTTTTCCTGGAAGGTATTGTCTACTTTTATTTTGATCCAGGATAACGAAGCAGGAGTCTAGCCAAAGACTAAAACTACGGGCAGCTTACTGGGAGGCAACCCAGTGGTTAAACTTTATTATCGTATTAGCTTTATCATTATTATTTTAATTTTGTACCCCACATTATTTCTATATCATGTTTTACAAAAAAAAAAAAAGTGGAAATGGTGTCTATGCTTTCACGCAACGCTTTTTAGCGTTTATTTTTGGGTAGTGTGTACAGGTGAAATTCTTATCATGGTATCTGAAGAACTCCAAGGCTGGACACTTGCTTGAACGCAAGTGTGAGGAACGCTACTACCCCCGTTGTTCGCACTTAAGTGTGAGGAAGGACACCTTCCTCAATCTACGATATCAGGGGAGTTTCAGTTTCTTTATTTTAAATGTTTGTGCCCAATCTATCACGCTTAAGAATTATTATTATATCAGTCCATGATTGTCCTGAATGAAATTCTTCATGAGTCTGGCATATTTTGAAAGGTCTTTTCTTGATTATTTTATGAACAATGAGGACATTGCTCCTCTAAGTGTGAGGAAGTTTAGACCTTTCCCTGAAAATATGCCAGTTGCACTTAATGCCACACATGTTTTTAATTATCTTCTTGCATTGAGGGAATCACTGCTCTGAGTGCTTATAAATGTTGAATTCTTGGGTGAAAATTTTTGCATAAATTTTGAAGTGAAGCCAGGTGACCACCTCAAGAATCTTTCTCTGCTTTAGGTTTTTTGTATATATAGTTTTATTCAAATGAATCTATTTTCCCAAAATTTGGTGGATTAAGTTGATTGGGGAAACTGAATTAGTTTATCTTGGGATTTTGGAAATGATATGAAAGTTTGGAATGAAAGGATAAGGCAAGGTACTCCACTGATAAAAATTTTCCTAACAAAGCACGGCCTCGTCTATCCGGTTATTAAGTCCTAGGGGTGCCTTAACACCTATCTACCTAAGGTCTCGTGATCTGGGATAGTTGGCCCAACACCGTTACAAGGATAGAGAGAAAAGTCTGGGTTACGAAAAAACTCTGCAATTCGCAATTATTCAATTGTGTTGTATATTTCTTGAAGAAGAATGTTTTTGCATACGAAAAGAGTTAATTGCAGTTTAATTTTTGTTTTTGATCATGAGTATGTGGTGTTGAAAGGTATCGCGGAATAAGGCGTTACTTCACACCCCTTGTCATCCAAAGGTTAAAGGAAAGAAATGGTGGAAGATCCCAAGTTAATCTACATTCAGATTTTGTAGTCTAACTTATCCATGCTTTAAAAAAAATTATTCTTTTTCACTGTTTGCGAAAACCTACAACCAGGAGCAGAACTATTCTTTTGATTGTCACTTTGCTTGCTCTGTTTTGCATCTGTTTAATCCTGAGGTTTGATACTACGGCCTTAGAGATATATTTATTCTCTATTTGCTTGAGGTCAAGCAAAAGCTAAGTGTGAGGAAGTTTGATAAGCGAGAAATACATCTACTTTTAGGGCTTTAATTCTTCCTATTTTCATAGCAATTTGTGTCGTATTTCTCACTTATCATATGATTTTCCTAGATTTATGTTTTGATATGAATTGATATATTTTATGTGTTAAATGTAGGAAAAAACCATGTAAATGGATAGATAATCTCATGAGCTTTCTAACGCAACAAACGGCGAGTAAAACGGACTTATAACGAAGAATCTGGAGCCGGTTGAAGATTGCTGTCCACAACTCATGAGCACAAGGACACAACCGCCTGAAATGGCGTGGACAAGAGAGGGCAGAGGCGTCCGCCTCATTAGGCACGGACAAGAGGCAGGCGTCCGCCTCCATTTGCGCGGACAAGAGACAGAGGAGGAATTGTGAGACAACCGCCCCATTCCGGGCGGACGTGACCATCAGCGCACGCGAACAGTTTTCTTCCTTTCCAGCGCCACAGTTGTTCTTCATTAATTGCAGACGGCGCCTACCTTAATTCACTCACGCGTGACGCCGCCTGCAATCAATTGCTGCTCTCTGCAAATCTTCGCGGATCTGCTCACCAATTCCACCGCCATATCGACTCACCAACTGCACCGTCCCTGACTGCTCCGTTGTCTGCTTCTCATTTCTTCTGCCTATAAAAACCAACGCCCATCTTCATTCAAAACCATCCCTTCTTTAAATCCAAAGCAGTTCACCAACACTTCATCAGCTCTCCGGAGCACTCACCACGCACGCTCCACTACCGTACTACCATACGACCACATCCATTTCTCTTCTCCCCGTTTTCTCCATTTTTATTTGTTTTACCACCACACCACATCTCTGCCATTAATTAGTATTATTATTACGGACGACGTGGATACAGAGGCGGAGCTAGGATTCAGAGTCAACTTGCAAGCTGGAGTTTTCTCTACCCTTTCTCTTATTTTGTTAAAATGTTGTTTATATATAGTTATGTTTAATTAATAAACTTAAGCCCTCCCAGGTTTGTGATGCGAGCCTATTTTATATTAATATGATTGATAAAATAGTGAGCGGAACAACCCGGGATGTTTTTCTTAAAACATAAAAAGATTTATAATTTCTATTTTATTATTTTTTTTTATTATTGTTTTGTTTAAGTTAAGTTTTCGATTATTTCTTCTCCTTAAAAAATGATAAATCGATTTACTAGAAGTCTCAGTAAATTTAATCCACTATCAGTTATCCACAGCGAGGTCCCCAAGAGTACGACAACCCCACGAATCCACTATCCCGCAAACGATTTTACACTGCCTAATTAGACAGTACAATCATTTTCTCCAACAAGTTTTTGGCGCCGTTGCCGGGGACCTCCAGCACGATTAATTGATAGTTTTTAAATTTTATTGGGATTTCTATTTTTATTTACTTTTATTTTATTTTCGCTTTATTTAATTTTACAAAAAAATATTTCTTGTATTTCTATATTATTTCTTATTTGTTTTTCTGTCTAGTTAATTTTGTTTATTATTTTTCTTTTCTGTTTCTATTTCTTTTCTACTTGGTATTTTTATTTTTGTTTTTATAGGATAATTACTGACAATGGAGAGCAGCCACGATGAGGTGAGAAGACTGTTGATCAATCTGGAATGGACACGAATGCAAGAGGAAATATCCTCATATCAAAGATTGGTCCAGGATTATCAACCACCTCAACCATCAAATCGAGAGCCGTTTGTTGTGGGAAGTCAACCAGGCTAACGCACAATACAACGAAGCTCAGTTGGGGTATTACTACTTCAATCAGAACGAGCAGCACTCTACACAAGGGCCAGATAAATTCCTCCCAAGTATGGTCGAGCCACCAGAAGAAATTCCAGTGGTGACTCCAAGGAGTGAAGAGCAAACTGAGCCAGATATTCATGACGCAGCAAGTTCTGATGAGGAGATAATGAAACTTCTCAAGACATTTTTCCCCGACGCAGAGTTGGAGCAGATGTCTGAGAGTTACATTTCCCCTCCATCCCCATCCCCAACACAAGAGGAGCAATTAAAATATGAAGATAAGTTGTCTGAGCCGGTCTGCGAGCTTGAGAAAGGTGATCCTATTGAGCCTCACCTACCGGAAGAGGAAATTTACATCCTCGAATCTGAGAAGGAACACCACTACCACCGGTCTCTCATCAAACTCCCATCCTGCCTCCATAAGCCTCAACAACGGGAGGAGGATGTTTACATCCTCCAATTTGAGGAAATGAAGCCAATCACACCTGGTCTCCTGTTAAAACTATGCTACCACCGGCAGTACCTCCTCAAACACCAGGTTTTGTGGAGTATTCATTCTCCAATTTTATATGCCGAAGTAACATTTTGTTTTGATCCAGGTGGTTTGCTTTCTATTACTAACTTCGTTTTCCTGGCGAAGGTATTGTCTACTTTTATTTTGATCCAGGATAACGAACAGAGAGTTAGCCAAAGACTAAAACTACGGGCAGCTTACTGGGAGGCAACCCAGTGGTTAAACTTTATTATCGTATTAGCTTTATCATTATTATTTTAATTTTGTACCCCACATTATTTCTATATCATGTTTTACAAAAAAAAAAAGAAGTGGAAATGGTGTCTATGCTTTCACGCAACCGCTTTTTAGCGTTTATTTTTGGGTAGTGTGTACAGGTGAAATTCTTATCATGGTATCTGAAGAACTCCAAGGCTGGACACTTGCTTGAACGCAAGTGTGAGGAACGCTACTACCCCCGTTGTTCGCACTTAATGTGAGGAAGGACACCTTCCTCAATCTACGATATCAGGGGAGTTTCAGTTTCTTTATTTTAAATGTTTGTGCCCAATCTATCACGCTTAAGAATTATTATTATATCAGTCCATGATTGTCCTGAATGAAATTCTTCATGAGTCTGGCATATTTTGAAAGGTCTTTTCTTGATTATTTTATGAACAATGAGGACATTGCTCCTCTTAAGTGTGAGGAAGTTTAGACCTTTCCCTGAAAATATGCCAGTTGCACTTAATGCCACACATGTTTTTAATTATCTTCTTGCATTGAGGGAATCACTGCTCTGAGTGCTTATAAATGTTGAATTCTTGGGTGAAAATTTTTGCATAAATTTTGAAGTGAAGCCAGGTGACCACCTCAAGAATCTTTCTGCTTTAGGTTGTTTGTATATATAGTTTTATTCAAAATGAATCTATTTTCCCAAAATTTGGTGGATTAAGTTGATTGGGGAAACTGAATTAGTTTATCTGGGATTTTGGAAATGATATGAAAGTTTGGAATGAAAGGATAAGGCAAGGTACTCCACTGATAAAAAATTTTCCTAACAAAAGCAGGCCTCGTCTATCCGGTTATTAAGTCCTAGGGGTGCCTTAACACCTATCTACCTAAGGTCTCGTGATCTGGGATAGTTGGCCCAACACCGTTACAAGGATAGAGAGAAAAGTCTGGGTTACGAAAAAACTCTGCAATTCGCAATTATTCAATTGTGTTGTATATATTTCTTGAAGAAGAATGTTTTTGCATACGAAAAGAGTTAATTGCAGTTTAATTTTTGTTTTTGATCATGAGTATGTGGTGTTGAAAGGTATCGCGGAATAAGGCGTTACTTCACACCCCTTGTCATCCAAAGGTTAAAGGAAAGAAATGGTGGAAGATCCCAAGTTAATCTACATTCAGATTTTGTAGTCTAACTTATCCATGCTTTAAAAAAAAATTATTCTTTTTCACTGTTTGCGAAAACCTACAACCAGGAGCAGAACTATTCTTTTGATTGTCACTTTGCTTGCTCTGTTTTGCATCTGTTTAATCCTGAGGTTTGATACTACGGCCTTAGAGATATATTTATTCTCTATTTGCTTGAGGTCAAGCAAAAGCTAAGTGTGAGGAAGTTTGATAAGCGAGAAATACATCTACTTTTAGGGCTTTAATTCTTCCTATTTTCATAGCAATTTGTGTCGTATTTCTCACTTATCATATGATTTTCCTAGATTTATGTTTTGATATGAATTGATATATTTTATGTGTTAAATGTAGGAACAAACCATGTAAATGGATAGATAATCTCATGAGCTTTCTAACGCAACAAACGGCGAGTAAAACGGACTTATAACGAAGAATCTGGAGCCGGTTGAAGATTGCTGTCCACAACTCACGAGCACAAGGACACAACCGCCTGAAATGGCGTGGACAAGAGAGGGCAGAGGCGTCCGCCTCATTAGGCGCGGACAAGAGGCAGGCGTCCGCCTCCATTTGCGCGGACAAGAGACAGAGGAGGAATTGTGAGACAACCGCCCCATTCCGGGCGGACGTGACCATCAGCGCACGCGAACAGTTTTCTTCCTTTCCAGCGCCACAGTTGTTCTTCATTAATTGCAGACGGCGCCTACCTTAATTCACTCACGCGTGACGCCGCCTGCAATCAATTGCTGCTCTCTGCAAATCTTCGCGGATCTGCTCACCAATTCCACCGCCATATCGACTCACCAACTGCACCGTCCCTGACTGCTCCGTTGTCTGCTTCTCATTTCTTCTGCCTATAAAAACCAACGCCCATCTTCAATCAAAACCATCCCTTCTTTAAATCCAAAGCAGTTCACCAACACTTCATCAGCTCTCCGGAGCACTCACCACGCACGCTCCACTACCATACTACCATACGACCACATCCATTTCTCTTCTCCCCGTTTTCTCCATTTTTATTTGTTTTACCACCACACCACATCTCTGCCATTAATTAGTATTATTATTACGGACGACGTGGATACAGAGGTGGAGCTAGGATTCAGAGTCAACTTGCTAGCTGGATTTTTCTCTACCCTTTCTCTTATTTTGTTAGAATGTTGTTTATATATAGTTATGTTTAATTAATAAACTTAAGCCCTCCCAGGTTTGGGATGCGAGCCTATTTTATATTAATATGATTGATAAAATAGGTGAGCGGAACAACCCGGGATGCTTTCTTAAAACATAAAAAGATTTATAATTTCTATTTTTATTATTTTGTTTTATTATTGTTTTGTTTAAGTTAAGTTTTCGATTATTTCTTCTCCTTAAAAAATGATAAAATCGATTTACTAGAAGTCTCAGTAAATTTAATCCACTATCAGTTATCCACAGCGAGGTCCCCAAGAGTACGACAACCCCACGAATCCACTATCCCGCAAAACGATTAGTTACACTGCCTAAGTGGTAGAAGTAGTCACATATTTCTCCAACAAGTTTTTGGCGCCGTTGCCGGGGACCTCCAGCACGATTAATTGATAGTTTTTAAATTTTATTGGGATTTCTATTTTTATTTACTTTTATTTTATTTTCGCTTTATTTAATTTTACAAAAAAAAATATTTCTTGTATTTCTATATTATTTCTTATTTGTTTTTCTATCTAGTTAATTTTGTTTATTATTTTTCTTTTCTGTTTCTATTTCTTTTCTACTTGGTATTTTTATTTTTGTTTTTATAGGATAATTACTGACAATGGAGAGCAGCCACGATGAGGTGAGAAGACTGTTGATCAATCTGGAATGGACACGAATGCAAGAGGAAATATCCTCATATCAAAGATTGGTCCAGGATTATCAACCACCTCAACCATCAAATCGAGAGCCGTATTGGTGGGAAGTCAACCAGGCTAACACACAATACAACGAAGCTCAGTTGGGGTATTACTACTTCAATCAGAACGAGCAGCAATCTACACAAGGGCCAGATGAATTCCTCCCAAGTATGGTCGAGCCACCAGAAGAAATTCCAGTGGTGACTCCAAGGAGTGAAGAGCAAACTGAGCCAGATATTCATGACGCAGCAAGTTCTGATGAGGAGATAATGAAACTTCTCAAGACATTTTTCCCCGACGCCGAGTTGGAGCAGATGTCTGAGAGTTACATTTCCCCTCCATCCCCATCCCCAACACAAGAGGAGCAATTAAAAATGAAGATAAGTTGTCTGAGCCGGTCTGCGAGCTTGAGAAAGGTGATCCTATTGAGCCTCACCTACCGGAAGAGGAAATTTACATCCTCGAATCTGAGGAAGGAACACCACTACCACCGGTCTCTCATCAACTCCCATCCTGCCTCCATAAGCCTCAACAACGGGAGGAGGATGTTTACATCCTCCAATTTGAGGAAATGAAGCCAATCACACCTGGTCTCCTGTTAAAACTATGCTACCGGCAGTACCTCCTCAAACACCAGGTTTTGTGGAGTATTCATTCTCCAATTTTATATGCCGAAGTAACATTTTGTTTTGATCCAGGTGGTTTGCTTTCTATTACTAACTTCGTTTTCCTGGCGAAGGTATTGTCTACTTTTATTTTTGATCCAGGATAACGAAGCAGGAGTCTAGCCAAAGACTAAAACTACGGGCAGCTTACTGGGAGGCAACCCAGTGGTTAAACTTTATTATCGTATTAGCTTTATCATTATTATTTTAATTTTGTACCCCACATTATTTCTATATCATGTTTTACAAAAAAAAAGAAGTGGAAATGGTGTCTATGCTTTCACGCAACGCTTTTTAGCGTTTATTTTTGGGTAGTGTGTACAGGTGAAATTCTTATCATGGTATCTGAAGAACTCCAAGGCTGGACACTTGCTTGAACGCAAGTGTGAGGAACGCTACTACCCCCGTTGTTCGCACTTAAGTGTGAGGAAGGACACCTTCCTCAATCTACGATATCAGGGGAGTTTCAGTTTCTTTATTTTAAATGTTTGTGCCCAGTCTATCACGTTTAAGAATTATTATTATATCAGTCCATGATTGTCCTGAATGAAATTCTTCATGAGTCTGGCATATTTTGAAAGGTCTTTTCTTGATTATTTTATGAACAATGAGGACGTTGCTCCTCTTAAGTGTGAGGAAGTTTAGACCTTTCCCTGAAAATATGCCAGTTGCACTTAATGCCACACATGTTTTTAATTGTCTTCTTGCATTGAGGGAATCACTGCTCTGAGTGCTTATAAATGTTGAATTCTTGGGTGAAAATTTTTGCATAAATTTTGAAGTGAAGCCAGGTGACCACCTCAAGAATCTTTCTGCTTTAGGTTGTTTGTATATATAGTTTTATTCAAATGAATCTGTTTTCCCAAAATTTGGTGGATTAAGTTGATTGGGGAAACTGAATTAGTTTATCTTGGGATTTTGGAAATGATATGAAAGTTTGGAATGAAAGGATAAGGCAAGGTACTCCGCTGATCAAAAATTTTCCTAACAAATGCAGGCCTCGTCTATCCGGTTATTAAGTCCTAGGGGTGCCTTAACACCTATCTACCTAAGGTCTCGTGATCTGGGATAGTTGGCCCAACACCGTTACAAGGATAGAGAGAAAAGTCTGGGTTACGAAAAAACTCTGCAATTCGCAATTATTCAATTGTGTTGTATATATTTCTTGAAGAAGAATGTTTTTGCATACGAAAAGAGTTAATTGCAGTTTAATTTTTGTTTTTGATCATGAGTATGTGGTGTTGAAAGGTATCGCGGAATAAGGCGTTACTTCACACCCCTTGTCATCCAAAGGTTAAAGGAAAGAAATGGTTGAAGATCCCAAGTTAATCTACATTCAGATTTTGTAGTCTAACTTATCCATGCTTTAAAAAAAATTATTCTTTTTCACTGTTTGCGAAAACCTACAACCAGGAGCAGAACTATTCTTTTGATTGTCACTTTGCTTGCTCTGTTTTGCATCTGTTTAATCCTGAGGTTTGATACTACGGCCTTAGAGATATATTTATTCTCTATTTGCTTGAGGACAAGCAAAAGCTAAGTGTGAGGAAGTTTGATAAGCGAGAAACACATCTACTTTTAGGGCTTTTATTCTTCCTATTTTCATAGCAATTTGTGTCGTATTTCTCACTTATCATATGATTTTCCTAGATTTATGTTTTGATATGAATTGATATATTTTATGTGTTAAATGTAGGAAAAAACCATGTAAATGGATAGATAATCTCATGAGCTTTCTAACGCAACAAACGGCGAGTAAAACGGACTTATAACGAAGAATCTGGAGCCGGTTGAAGATTGCAGTCCACAACTCACGAGCACAAGGACACAACCGCCTGAAATGGCGTGGACAAGAGAGGGCAGAGGCGTCCGCCTCATTAGGCGCGGACAAGAGGCAGGCGTCCGCCTCCATTTGCGCGGACAAGAGATAGAGGAGGAATTGTGAGACAACCGCCCCATTCCGGGCGGACGTGACCATCAGCGCACGCGAACAGTTTTCTTCCTTTCTGGCGCCGCAGTTGTTCTTCATTAATTGCAGACGGTGCCTACCTTAATTCACTCACGTGTGACGCCGCCTGCAATCAATTGCTGCTCTCTGCAAATCTTCGCGGATCTGCTCACCAATTCCACCGCCATATCGACTCACCAACTGCACCGTCCCTGACTGCTCCGTTGTCTGCTTCTCATTTCTTTTGCCTATAAAAACCTACGCCCATCTTCATTCAAAACCATCCCTTCTTTAAATCCAAAGCAGTTCACCAACACTTCATCAGCTCTCCGGAGCACTCACCACGCACGCTCCCTACCATACTACCATACGACCACATCCATTTCTCTTCTCCCCGTTTTCTCCATTTTTATTTGTTTTACCACCACACCACATCTCTGCCATTAATTAGTATTATTATTACGGACGACGTGGATACAGAGGCGGAGCTAGGATTCAGAGTCAACTTGCTAGCTGGAGTTTTCTCTACCCTTTCTCTTATTTTGTTAAAATGTTGTTTATATATAGTTATGTTTAATTAATAAACTAAAGCCCTCCCAGGTTTGGGATGCGAGCCTATTTTATATAATTATGTTATGTTAAGCTTTCCACTATGATTTTATCTAAAGTAGTTTAATTCCAATTCTTTATCTGCTTTAATTCTCTGATCAATTATTAAAGCAATATTTGTAGTTTTCAAATCAACATGCGAGAGCTGAGATAGATAACAAGACGTGGGAAGATAAACCTGATTAACAGCTAGAAGCCTCATCCGGCCTATAGGTTAATTAGTCTCAAATAGAAGCTGTTCTTTATGCGATTGGTTGTGTCCGGATTAGAGCATTAGTCTGCTGCTAGTTCTAGCAACTGGTTAGGGTTCGTTAGATTTAGTCGTCAACGAATTATTTATAGTTTCTGAGTTTATTACTTAAGTGGTAAAGTTTATATTAATATGATTGATAAAATAGGTGAGCGGAACAACCCGGGATGTGTCCAATGGGAGTAGAGTACAAAAAAATTCACGCGTGTCGAAACAACTGTGTGTTGTACAGGGGTGAATACGAACATCTAGACAATTGCCCGAAATGTTCGTTGTCCCGGTATAAGCATAAAGATGGTGAGTACTCCTCCGTTCAGAAAAAAGCCCTCCAGCAAAACTAGTTTGGTATTTGCCGATTATACCCAGATTCAAACGGTTGTTTGCGAATCCGAAAGATGCAAAGAACTTACGATGGCATGCGGAGGGTAGAAAGAGTGATGAGAAACTAAGACATCCAGCAGATGGGCCTCAGTGGAGAAACATCAATAGACGGTACAAAGAACATTTCGGACGTGAAGATAGGAATTTGAGGCTTGGGTTATGTACTGATGGAATGAACCCGTACGGCACATTGAGTAGTCAACACAGTACATGGCCTGTTCTGCTAGTGATCTACAATTTGCCCTCATGGTTGTGTATGAAACGAAAGTACATCATGTTATATCTCCTGATATCTGGTCCCAAGCAGCCAGGTAATAGCATTGATGTGTACCTTGCCCCTCTGATCGACGATCTGAAGCTATTGTGGAATGAGGGGACCGTGGTATATGATGCTTATGCAAGAGAGAATTTCACGCTCAAGGTTTTGTTGTTCTGTACCGTCAATGACTTCCCTACGTATGGGAACTTGTTCGGTTACACGGTTAAAGGAACATTTGCATGTCCCATATGCGAGGAAGATACTGGTTCGGACCGTTTAAAACATTGTGGGAAGAATGTTTATATGTGTCATCGACGTCTTCTCCCCGAAGATCACCCTTATCAAGTAACGAAGAGAAAGTTGTTCAATGGTCAAGCCGAAACTCGTGTGGCCTGTCTACCTCTGAGCTCTGAGGAAGTGTACGAAAAGGTTAAGGACATTGCAAATGTATTTGGAAACACATCAAAACCGGCGAAAAACATTTGGAAAAAGTGTTCTATCTTTTGGGAACTACCTTATTGGCGTCATCTTTCTGTGAGACACTGCTTAGACATCATGCACATTGTGAAGAACGTTGGTGAGGCAGTGAGTGGGACTTTACTCAATATACCCGGCAAAACAAAAGACGGATTGAAAATCAGAAAGGACATGCAAACCATGGGTATACGAAAGGAGTTACACCCACAAGAGAATGGGAAACGAATCTACATACCTCCTGCATGCTACACGCTCTCAAAGGCTGGAAATATTAGTTTCTGCAAATGTCTGCACTCGGTAAAAGTACCGTCTGGGTACTCTTGAAACTAGAAGAACATTGTATCGATTAAGGATTTAAAACTTTTAGGCATGAAATCTCACGATTATCATGTACTGATGTTACATGTTCTTTTGGTCGCAATTCGAGGGATATTGCCATCTGATGTCCGAAATGCTTTAACTCGGTTATGTTTCTTTTTCAACGCTGTTTGCTCCAAGGCAATTGACGTTACCTCTCTAGATGATCTACAACGTGAAATTGTTGTCATATTATGTCAACTTGAGATGTATTTCCCACCATCTTTCTTTGATATAATGGTGCATCTAATTGTGCACATCATTCGAGAGATACAGTTCTGTGGTCCGGTATACTTACGGTACATGTACCCTTTTGAACGGTACATGGGTATTCTAAAAAGTAGAATGAAGAATAGGTATCGACCAGAGGGGAGCATTGTTGAAGCAACAGTGACTGAGGAAGTCACGAAATTTGTGACCGATTATTTGAGTGAGGCAGAGTCTATTGGTATCCCAAAACCACGACACTATGGCAGGTTTATGGGTAAAGGTGTTATTGGTAGAAAGATCGTGCAAGTTTCGCGTCTACTTATTCATCAAGCACATTTGTTTGTCTTACAACATCTTGAGGTTGTTAAATCTTATTTGGAAACCCATATGGTTGAGTTAAGGCATCAAAATCCTTTGAAAGGCCACATTTGGCTGACAAAGGAACAAAACCGAGTTTTTATCCAATGGTTCAAAGATCATGTGTTGACATTAGCATCATCAGATCCAGAAGCTGAAGCGAAGAGATCAAATGTTTGGCAATCGGACCAGAAACTAATATTACATCATTTGAGGGGTATGATATTAGTGGGTATACTGTTGGGCAAAATAGTAGTTAAACTATCTTGCTAACTATGGGCAGTGAACCCAATCTTTGTAGTACAACAAGGTCGTATCCACAGAGACTTCCCAACTGTCTAATTAATTATCCAGTTTAGTAAATGTACAAAAGATAAATTAAAGTGCATAAAATATAAATTGGGGTTTAGCCGGAGGCAAGCTTGATTTTCAGTATTAGTACAGAAATAATAAATACAGTAAAATAAAGTAAAAGGATGGATGTAAAAAGGTATCCTAGGATAGCGGGGGAATTTCCTAAATTACTTAAACAATTTTATAATCCTGTCTCAAATATTTATTGTCTATTAGAGTTAATAATTGTCAGTTACGAACTCCTATTAATAGCCTTAGTATTTTCCTGCTCAATCCGGAGTGTAAATACCAAGCTTAATTCCTTTGTGGTACTTTAACTATCTCAAAATCATATATTGATAGCTACCAAATAAATGCAGTATTTTGTCAGAATAAGCATTTAACAATATTTGCTGAAAGGAATTAAAACAAGTTTAATAAGTGAAACAGGTGATAAATATTTATTTAAGTACAGACAATAATTATAATCCTAATTTGCTCTTATTTGTCTGTTTAAGAATTAATCTTGTGGCCTTCCTAAATCATAGATAAGGACAACTCTTAATTAAATCAATAGACTTTTTACAATCAGAGAAAGTCTAAAATCATTAATTAGCTTTAAGTGAGAATTCTTTTTATAACAGCGATGGATTTTATCTGCTAATCAAGGAGAATAATATCTAACGTTTATCTCTCTTTGTGGTCTATTCTCAGATTTACAAAATCATTGAAATAAGAGAAACCGTAAATGCATAAAAATGATCAGTTATTAAGCATTTAATAATTTAGAGAGACAAAACAAATATTTATAAGCAAACTTGGTATTAATAATAAGTCTGAATTATTTAGGGTCAAACCCCACCCTAGGATATGAGTAAAATCACTCAGACATTAACAGTAATAAAAAAGAAACAGAAATAGCCATTAATTTGGAGACTGCCGGCGGAGACTGGACTGCGATTCGCTTCTGCTCCAGCTCCCTTTTTTCTGTTCTTCTTATCGTGTTTCTGCTTCGTGGTGGAATGAAGAATAAAACTAAAATGGAGAAGTGGGAGATAAGAGGATGGAATGGATCGTGGGAGTGAGCGATTATTTACTGGATGGGATGATACGTCTACTGCTTTGGATT
The DNA here is from genome assembly GCA_023374045.1 of Limonium bicolor. Lineage (NCBI taxonomy): Eukaryota > Viridiplantae > Streptophyta > Magnoliopsida > Caryophyllales > Plumbaginaceae > Limonium > Limonium bicolor. Next base: position 13,324,710 of record CM041781.1, read on the forward strand.
GTGAGGAAGGGAATGATTTTATTGAGCAGAGGGCGTGGGTTTATATAGAGGTTTGGATCCGTACGATTGCAGATGAAGAAGAGCAGCTTCATTGATTGCGCAGGGGACAAAGCTCACGCGTGAGGAAATTAAGGTAGGCGGTGCGTAGTAGATAGATATGGCAGTGGACGAGTTGTGCGAGTTGCAGACGGCGAAGACGGGCGAAGAAAACTGGTCGCGACTGATAATTAGTCACGACCGCCGGTTCTGCTTGTGTCCGCCTGTTGGTACCGCCCAATAAGTGGCGGTTCCCTCCTACTTGACCGCCTCCAAGACCGCCCAAGAAGTGGCGGTTCCCTCCTACTTGACCGCCTGGACAACCGCCAGATATGAGGCGGTAACATGTGTGGTGTCCGCCTGGCGGTAGCCTAGGTGTTGTCCGCTAGTTAAGTGGCGGACAAGAGTGGAGCGTCCGCGAGGAGGTTGCTATGCCTTGTCCGCCTCTTATCAGGAGGTCACTTGTGTCTTGTCCGCCTCTTATCAGGAGGTTGCCTATGTCTTGTCCGCGAGGAGTTGCTATGCCTTGTCCGCCTCTTATCAGGAGGTCACTTGTGTCTTGTCCGCCTCTTATCAGGAGGACATGCCTTATTTCTTCCACCGGCTCTAGATTCTTCGTTTGGACTCCGTTTTCTGAGCCGTTTGCGCCTACGCGTTCGTCTCTTCGTGTACTTTGCTCCCAGCTTGGTTTTCCTCATGTTTAACCAATAATTTTGTGAGATAAATAATAAAACATAAACTAGAGGAAAACTAACCGAAGTGGAGAAATGAGCAAGAAAAGTGCTAATATTATATATGAAATACACCTATAAAACATGCTCATTTAGACACTTATCACACCCCCACACTTATCTTTTTGCTTGTCCTCAAGCAAAACTACGTACCCAAGTAGGGAATGCTCAATACTAACAAATATTATTATGAAGGGTAGGATAAACATGATCTTTTTAACCTATTGAGGAGTGTGAAAAATTAACTGCTGGTGGCATAGGTGTGCTCAGGGTAAAAATAAAATATAGAGTTTCGGGGTATGATCTAAGGCACTTCAATGTTTCTTTTTAGGTGACTCTGAGAACTTTTACCATGGCCAACTTCTCTCAAGAATGGGCATTTGAGGAGAAAAACAAAAGGAAAAATAGATAGATGCATTTGTTTCACTTTTGCATAAGGGATGAGAAAATATAGGCATCACGCCTTTGTATTTAAGAACACTCAACTCTCTTTTGTTGGTTACCAATGGCGTCCCGCAAGTCTCTTATTTTTGTATTCTTTTTTTTAGAGAAGTATCCCTTAGCAATCCCTAAGAGAGAAGACAGAAAGAAACCCTGAGCAATAAAATCCAACCTTTTGCAGATTATTTGGTCACACCGCATATAAAATGCTCCTCAAAAGTAATCAAAATTTAAAATTTGTACATTTATCCCACAATTCATAACAATATTTATTCTTAAAGAGAACAACCCACATATAAAGGGTCCACAATATTGAATTGGACAAACGCAAGATAAGTAGAGAGATTAAACATTTAAGCACAAAGTGTCACCGAAAAGGGCACACTCCCCCACACTTAAATTGAACAATGTCCTCATTGTTTACCAGAAAAACAAGGGAAGCTTTCAGAAGACCTTTTCGGTAAGTAGATAAAATAGAGAGAACACGAAGCTCACGAATATTCATGTAAGCATATAAACTCTCCTCTGCAGACTTTATTTAAATAAAAACATAAGTAAGGAAACTGGTACTCCCCTGATATTATTTTTGCTAGGTGTCGAAAAAGCTCCCCCACACTTGAGCTTCAGCCTCAAGTAGCGTAGCTTGGTTGCGGTGTAGACATGAAATTGCACCTGCATAAGACACTAGAAGCAACCATACTATAAACGGGGTTAAAAAGTTAGCAAAAATAAAATTTAAAGGGAACCAGAAAATTAAAACAGCATAAAGGCATATAAAAGATAAGTTCGTCCGGGTTGCCTCCCGGAAAGCTGCCCTTCTTTAACGTCTTTAGCTAGACGCCTGATTCGTTATCCTGGATCAAAAATATAAGTAGACAATAGCTCTGCCAGGAAAACGAGGTTGGCAGTAATTAAAAACAAACCACCTGGATCAAAACAAAACGTTACTTCGGCAAATATAATAGGAAAATGAATACTCCACAAAACCTGGTGTTTGAGGAGGTACTGCCGGTAGCGTAGTTCTAACAGAAGACCCGGCGGTGATGATTTTTCTTCCTCAAATTGGAGGATGTAAATATCCTCCTCTTGTAGGTGAGGCTTGTAGAAAGAACGCTTGATATCATCTTCAGAGAGAACTGATTCTTTGAAAGTGATAGTGGCGTTTTGTTTGGATATTTTGGTGGGAGGTGGTGGCAATTCCTTCTCTTTATTTTCGAGGATATAAATATCCTCATCTTCTGGATAGAGCACAGAGAAGGAGGGGAAATAGTAGTTGACTTCAGAGGGAGGAAACTCCATGAAGTCTATGGAGAAACTCTCTTCTGAGGGGTTGTCTTCATAATCAAGCTGATGGTTGTTTGGTGATGGATTCTCTAATTCGAATAGTGGAGGAGGTGGAGAGTAGCTTATGTCCTCAGCAGGTTGTTCCTCCTCATGAACCACTTCATTCAGTTGTTGAAACGGTTGTTCCATGCGTTCGATCTGATCTAGCGTTCTTTGCTGGATCCTTTCAAACGTTGAGGTAAAATTTGCCATCATTTCTCTTAAAATGGCGTTGTCTCTCTCTATTGCAACCATAGGACATTGGGAACTTTCATGGTCTCCTCCACACTCTTGGCACACAAAGATGGGGATAGGCTTGAGAGATGACTTGTAATCCTCCAAGAGAGCTCTCAATTCAGCATTTGGGTCTGAACATTGGGGGCTTTCATGGTACTCTCCGCACCTTTGACAGACACTCCATTGATTGTAGTCCTCTGCGCCATAGGGGTAACCATACCAATCTCCTGCTTGATCGTAGTGACTATCCATCAGAATTAAGTACCTTTAAAAACAAAACAAAAAAAATTATACACAAAAAGGGCAAATAACGAAAATAAAAAAAAACTAAACAGATAATAAACCAGATAGTTGGACCGAAGTCCCCGGCAACGGCGCCAAAAACTTGTTGGGCAAAATAGTAGTTAAACTATCTTGCTAACTATGGGCAGTGAACCCAATCTTTGTAGTACAACAAGGTCGTATCCACAGAGACTTCGCAACTGTCTAATTAATTATCCAGTTTAGTAAATGTACAAAAGATAAATTAAAGTGCATAAAATATAAATTGGGGTTTAGCCGGAGGCAAGCTTGATTTTCAGTATTAGTACAGAAATAATAAATACAGTAAAATAAAGTAAAAGGATGGATGTAAAAAGGTATCCTAGGATAGCGGGGGAATTTCCTAAATTACTTAAACAATTTTATAATCCTGTCTCAAATATTTATTGTCTATTAGAGTTAATAATTGTCAGTTACGAACTCCTATTAATAGCCTTAGTATTTTCCTGCTCAATCCGGAGTGTAAATACCAAGCTTAATTCCTTTGTGGTACTTTAACTATCTCAAAATCATATACTGATAGCTACCAAATAAATGCAGTATTTTGTCAGAATAAGCATTTAACAATATTTGCTGAAAGGAATTAAAACAAGTTTAATAAGTGAAACAGGTGATAAATATTTATTTAAGTACAGACAATAATTATAATCCTAATTTGCTCTTATTTGTCTGTTTAAGAATTAATCTTGTGGCCTTCCTAAATCATAGATAAGGACAACTCTTAATTAAATCAATAGACTTTTAACAATGAGAGAAAGTCTAAAATCATTAATTAGCTTTAAGTGAGAATTCTTTTTATAACAGCGATGGATTTTATCTGCTAATCAAGGAGAATAATATCTAACGTTTATCTCTCTTTGTGGTCTATTCTCAGATTTACAAAATCATTGAAATAAGAGAAACCGTAAATGCATAAAAATGATGAGTTATTAAGCATTTAATAATTTAGAGAGACAAAACAAATATTTATAAGCAAACTTGGTATTAATAATAAGTCTGAATTATTTAGGGTCAAACCCCACCCTAGGATATGAGTAAAATCACTCAGACATTAACAGTAATAAAAAAGAAACAGAAATAGCCATTAATTTGGAGACTGCCGGCGGAGACTGGACTGCGATTCGCTTCTGCTCCAGCTCCCTTTTTTTTCTGTTCTTCTTATCGTGTTTCTGCTTCGTGGTGGAATGAAGAATAAAACTAAAATGGAGAAGTGGGAGATAAGAGGATGGAATGGATCGTGGGAGTGAGCGATTATTTACTGGATGGGATGATACGTCTACTGCTTTGGATTGTGAGGAAGGGAATGATTTTATTGAGCAGAGGGCGTGGGTTTATATAGAGGTTTGGATCCGTACGATTGCAGATGAAGAAGAGCAGCTTCATTGATTGCGCAGGGGACAAAGCTCACGCGTGAGGAAATTAAGGTAGGCGGTGCGTAGTAGATAGATATGGCAGTGGACGAGTTGTGCGAGTTGCAGACGGCGAAGACGGGCGAAGAAAACTGGTCGCGACTGATAATTAGTCACGACCGCCGGTTCTGCTTGTGTCCGCCTGTTGGTACCGCCCAATAAGTGGCGGTTCCCTCCTACTTGACCGCCTCCAAGACCGCCCAAGAAGTGGCGGTTCCCTCCTACTTGACCGCCTGGACAACCGCCAGATATGAGGCGGTAACATGTGTGGTGTCCGCCTGGCGGTAGCCTAGGTGTTGTCCGCTAGTTAAGTGGCGGACAAGAGTGGAGCGTCCGCGAGGAGGTTGCTATGCCTTGTCCGCCTCTTATCAGGAGGTCACTTGTGTCTTGTCCGCCTCTTATCAGGAGGTTGCCTATGTCTTGTCCGCGAGGAGTTGCTATGCCTTGTCCGCCTCTTATCAGGAGGTCACTTGTGTCTTGTCCGCCTCTTATCAGGAGGACATGCCTTATTTCTTCCACCGGCTCTAGATTCTTCGTTTGGACTCCGTTTTGAGCCGTTTGCGCCTACGCGTTCGTCTCGTGTACTTTGCTCCCAGCTTGGTTTTCTCATGTTTAACCAATAATTTTGTGAGATAAATAATAAAAAATAAAACTAGAGGAAAACTAACCGAAGTGGAGAAATGAGCAAGAAAGTGCTAATATTATATGAAATACACCTATAAAACATGCTCATTTAGACACTTATCAATGTCTATGGACGGGTTTCTGAAAGTAGAAGTCTATACCATTGGGACTAAATCAATGTTAACCAATTTTCACTGATTTTGGGATGAGGTCTCATTGCAACTTAAGGTAGATTTGTGCTTAATGCTTCCGATTGAATTAGAGACTTGAACTAACATTTGGTTTCCGTCTAAATTGGTTCGGATTAATAGACCTATATTTGGCTATTAATTAACTTCCCGTTGTTTAGCTATTAATCGAAGATTCGACAATTGGTAGTAAAGGGTTGCGGGTGCAATTTTCCATCCCGAGCTACACCTATCCTAGATTAGTTAGTTTAGTTTTATTGTTTTCTTTTATTTCTCCAATCACAACAAAAAACCCAAAACCCCCAAATTTACATTCATGCACTTTTGTTTATATTCTTGCACAAAAACTAAGCTTATACTTGATTAGATAGTTGTGAAGTCCCTGTGGATACAACCTTGTTGAGCTGCAACGACTGGGTTCATTGCCCATAGTAAGTAGGAAAGTTTCACGATTATTTTGCCCAACAAGTTTTTGGCGCCGTTGCCAGGGACTTTGGTCCAATTATCTAGTTTATTATTTGTTTAAATTTTGTGCATATTTTCATTCCGTTTATTTGCCCCTTTTGTGTATAAATCTTTGTTTCTTTTCTTTTAAGGAACTTAATTCTAATGGACGGTCATTATGATCAAGCAGAAGGGTGGTATACCATGGGGACTTATTGCCTCTGCCCACCAACTAGGGTGCTGAGATAACTTATAGATTACCAAGGGGACTTATTGCCACTACCCACTAGTTGTTTCTCCCTAAAAAGTTGACATGAAGATGGGGACTTATTGTCACTGCCCCCGCCAACTTGGATCATGCACTGAGCATGATACTGGGTCTCGTACTGGTCTCGCACTGAAGATGATACTTGGCTCATACTGGTCTCGCGCTGAAGATGATACTTGGTCTCGTACTGGTCTCGCACTGAAGATGATACTTGGTCTCGTACTGGTGATGAAAATGCTGGGTCTCGTACTGATGATGAAAGTGTTGGGTCTCGTGCTGAAGGTGATGTTAGGTCTTGAACTAAAAATGATGCTAGGATTCGAACTAAAGTGGGGTTGGATTCTTGCATATGAGGTGGTGGAAAGATAATGGTCTCGTGCAAATGACTGTGGTGAAAACCAATTGTAAAAATTCTAAAGGTGGCAACGATGAGGTGTGAGCAGAAATCAAAGTGTTTAAAGGAAAATTGTCTAAAACAAGAAACTGCTGAAAAAGGTGCCAAACATGGCAATGTTTGAAGAAAATTTGTCTACTAATAAAGGAAAGTGAAATTATCATTTCCTGACTGTGAATTTCAGACCTGCAATTTGTTTCTTAGAAGATGAACATGCTGCTGGTGGGAGTGTGTGGTGTTTGTTGTGGGGCATTTTGAGTGGTGGCAGGGCTTATGACGGGCTATGAAATTTATGTGGAGGTTAGGGCCTATGACGGGCCTGGGGTGAAGTGGCATTTGTGTGATTGTGGTGGTTAAGCTTTTGGATTTCAGTTGATGTTGCCATAGCAATTGTTGGAACCAACAATTTCCCCCGGTATTTTTCTTTAAGACAATCTGAGCTAGAGTTCATGGCAATCAGTATTTTCTTTGATTAAACATGCGAACAAGTCTCATCCTCACAAGGCAAGGCTTATGTTTTGATGTGATGCTTCCTAACCTACACTCGACGTGTTTGGTGTTTGCACTCGTTTCTTGCTTACGGTCACAACTTCTAGACCATTGAATTCGATCCTCGTTGGATTTACACATTCGACCTGTTACTTTCACGTGATTAGATACACAACTACTAGGTCGGAAGTCTTTAAAGCTTATAGAGTGGCCATGGGGTGTGATGAATGACAACGGGACCATGGGGGAATATTTAGGGTATGTGGAGCTGTTAAGGTGACCATAGCTGCCACTTGCATCGTCTTTACTTTTCCTCTAAAGCCGTAGTATTAAACTTTTGGGATCAAACAAGCGCATCAGGAAATCAAACTAAATGATAATAAAAAAGTCAAGTTGCTCTTAGCTGTTAGTTTTCACAAACAGTGAAAAAGAATATCTTTCTTAAAGGCATGGAGAAGTTTAATTGTAAAAACTAAACGCGGTATAGCTCGGGACCTTCCACTAATTTCATTTCTTTTTCCCTTTTCTTTTGGATGACAAGGGGTGTGAAGTAATGCCTTGTTCCGCAATACCTTTCAACCCCACGTACTCATGATCAAAAACAGCAATTATCCTTTTACGCATGCAAAATTTTTCTTCCTTTAGGAATTTCATAACAAACGATTTTATGGTAAATTGCATGATTGTTCTGTCACTCAAACTTTTCTCTTTATCTCTGTAGCAGTGTTGGGCCAACTATCCTAGATCCCGAGACCTTAGGTAGATAGGTGATAAAGCACCCCGAGGGCTAAATAACTGGATAAACGAGGCCTTTTTGTTTCAGAAAATTCATGATCAGAGGAGTACCTTGTCTTATTATTTTGAACATCCGTATCCTTCCCAAGGTCGCCGAGCTAAATCAGTTCGTTTCCACAATTAGCTAAACCACCAAGTTTTAGTGAAAATATAATGGATTTGAAGAAAACGATACAATTTGATAGCTTTGAGCAAAAAGATTCTCGAGGTTATCATCAGGCTTGGTTTTCTAAATATTCACAAGAACTATTACCCAACAAATTTAACATATCATCGTCTGAGAGCCGGGTTCCTTGTTTCCTTTGGTCACCGAGTCGGTTGTTCATCATTGGCTGGCTTATTTTGTGGAGCTTATAATATCAAAAAAGGATATATGAAAGGCTCAGCAGGGGTACCTAGGGTTTAATGTCAGGGTTCACAAGCTTTTGGCTATGTGGTGCTGTACCTAGGTGCTTCATCATTCTTGGTAGTTGTGTATCCATTCTTAGTTACTTTTCATAGGTCTAAGAGTAAATCTACAAATTATTTCCTTCAATCGAAGTTATGTCGCTTACCTTAACTTTGAATGTGGTCTCACCGGGGTCGTGTGAAAATGACACGCTCGTTCGCTCATGGTTTTTCCACTCAAGACACTCTCGCGAAATTCTCACTTAGAGACTTGTTCACACGTTTAAATGAAAGATTAAAGATGACGAACCTAAACTCAGATTGCCCCCAGTATTGATTTGGGGTTTATGACGACACTTAAACAAATGTGGAATTTGAACTGCTTTGTGGGTTGCTTTGGATGTTTTTGAAACTGGCTAGTGCTCCTGATGCGTCCTCGACCGGTCGTGGACATGCATGTCGTTGTCCTAGGTGAACTACTTGATGGTTCAGGGAAGTACTTGATAAACTCAAACTGGAAACTCCTTTTTGATTGAGAATTTACACACACAAATTCACTTAATCTCCCTCCGCCTACCTACGGACTTCGGGACAGTTTAAGACTTTTTACCTAAGTTCTTTACCCTATCCTGACAGCAGGCCTATGGTTCCCCAACCGTTCCCCGACTGGTCAGTCTACCAAATACACAAAGTATTAACTCACCAACACAGTCCTATCCAGATCACCAACTCCCTAGTACTTACACACACTCAGTTTAACTCACACTTGCTCTAGTTATCTCTCTTCTTCATGTATGACCAAAAAATTGTCTTACATAAGACGTTATACATCGTATTTATACAGGTAAGTTTAGACGTGTAACAAACAACCTACGATCTCCTAGACTCTAGGAGTCATTTGCTTCTTCATCCTTAGCAGAATAGCGAAGCTCGAATATAGGCTGATCTTCAACTTGCTTTGGAACCTCCAGGACACATGTCACCCTGTGGTTGGACACGTTGGAGGTGAGTACTCAGGTGGTCGGTCACCACTTGTACTCTCCACTTGCCTGATCTTGTTTGCCTCATTAATGCTCTCTAAGGCTTCATTTAATGCTGCGTAATGAGTGCCTTTTAATAGCCCTGGCCCTTTCTTGTTATCTTGTTCATTAATGAGCAAGACTTTGACGTGAGCAAGTTGCTTGTGTGGATGCATGAGTCTGCATGAGTTTGTCGGCACACTTGATTTATTTTGTCCTTCTACTGCGTCTAATGCATGAGAGACATGGTTGTGTAGTGCTTGACTTCTTGTGTTGTACTAGAAGTTCTATCGAAGCTCTCAGACAGGTGCCCGACTGGATGGACATATGTCATGAATGGAGTGCGCTTGAAACGTTGCGTGCTAAGCCACTCCTCCACCTGTTTATCTGAACTATAAGCTCAACAAACACATTAGATAAACAATACAGGTTTGCTATCATCAAAACTAAAGGATCTTGACTTAACAATTTCCCCCTTTTTTATGATGGCAACCGACACAAAATTGATTTTGGACATATGTACTTGGCGTTTGCTATTAGCTATGGAAGTGAGAATTCCCACTAAGAAGGATTCCCCCAGAGTTTGTTAAGAACGTGAAAAGAGATGATAATCAACAGTAAACAATAACAACATACTTATACCGGCTCATAGAGTAAAGAGTTTTTCATTAAGAATACATGTATTACACGGACGATAGTCATAAGTCACAAGTACATATCTAGTACATATATCTAGTACATATCTTTTCCCCCTTTGCCATCCAGCAAAACAGGGAGCAACTGCACGACTGAAGTTATTGAAAAGACCATAACATTTTATAGATTAGAAACTACAAGATGATGGAGACATTTTAGATGCTATGACGGTTGGGTGTGTCGGAGTTTGAGACATCTAAACCATAGACTTCATCGGAGTAACCCTGGAACTTGGGAGACTCAGCTGTGGTTGAAGTTGCTAAGACAAGATCCTTTAGTTTTGATGATAGCAAACCTGTGTTGTTTATCTAATATGTTTGTCGTGCTTATAATTCAGATAAACAGGTAGAGGAGTGGCTTAGCATGCAAGGTTGCAAGCGCACTCCGTTCATGACATGTGCCCATCCAGTCGGGCACCTGTCTGGGAGAGCTCCGATAGAACTTCTAGTACACACAAGAAGTCAAATACTACACAACCATATCTCTCATGTATTAGATTCAGTAGAAGGACAAAAGACATCAAGTGTGCCGACAAACTCATGCACACTCATACATCCACACAAGCAACTAGCTCCAGACAAAAGTCTTGCTCATTAATGAACTAGATAACAAGACAAGACTAGGGCTATTAAAAGGCACTCATTACACAACATCAAATAAAGCTTGGGAGAGCATTAATGAGGCAAACAAGATCAGGCAAGTGGAGGGTGCAAGTGGTGACCGACCACCTGAGCACACACCTCCAATGTGTCCAACCATAGGGCGACACGTGTCCTAACGGTTCCAGAGCAAGTTGAAGATCAGCTTATATTCGAGCGTGGCTATTTTACTGAGGATAGAGAAGCAGACAACTCCTAGAGTAGGAGATCATAGGATGTCTGTTACACATCTTAACTTGTATAAATAAGAGTATAACATCTTATGTAAATCATCTTGGTCATATACAAAGAAGAGAGATAACTAGAGCAGGTGTGAGTCAGACTAAGTGTATGTAAATACTAGGAAGTTGGTGAGCTGGATAGGACTGGGTCTGTGAGTTAATACTGTGTGTATTTGGTAGACTGATTAGTCGGGGAACGGTTGGGGAACCGTAGGCCTACTGTCAGGAGAGGGTAGAGGACTTAGGGATAAAGTCCTAAACTGTCCCGGAGTCCATAGGTAGGGCAGAGGGAGATTGAGTGAATTTCTGTGTGTAAATTCTCAATCAAAAAGGATTTTCCAGTTTGAGTTTATCAAGTACTTTCCCCATTTATCAAGTAGTTCACATAGAATAACGATACGTCCGCGACCGGTCGGGGACGCATCAGGAGCACCAGCCAGTTTCAATTGGTATGAGAGCAGGTTTCTTCTAGAAAGCTAACTGCTTTGGAAGACGATCAAAATGTCTCATTCAAATCTACTGGCGTCAGAAGAAGGTTCTGTACCAAATCGACCACCACTTTTCAATGGAGACAACTACACCCACTGGAAGAACAAGATGGAGTTCCATATTAAGTTTGATGATCCAAGGATGTGGAGGGTTGTATCACGTGGTGAATACACCTTCCAAGACACTCAAGGACAAGACATATCAGTCGACAACATGACCGATGATCAAATCAAGAAGTTGATATTCAATGCTCGAGGAGTAAGAATCCTACATTATGCATTACTAACTGAGCAGTACTCTAAGGTGGCCTCAGCTAAAACAGCCAAGGAAATCTGGAAACTTTATAAGTTACCTATGAAGGAAATGGTGAGATCAAGTTCAACCCTTAGTCCAATCCAACATCTATTCTAGGTGGTGACGCGTTCCGCAACCCCCTTGCCATTGTCATCAATACATGCGGTCAGAAAAGTACACAACAACACACAAAAGGGATCGCACAAATCAAATAAACCGAGTATACCACTACTTCGCAGTGTAAAATTCATTTTATTTGGAAAGCACTAAGTTTTAATTCCACACAACAGTTGAACATAGAGCAATGTCTAATACTCCAATACAACCATTATCACAACACAATTCAGTACATGGGATCCTTTCACCGGCAACCAAAATATCCACCAACGGACACCCAATAACGGGGCTGCAAATTCCACCAATGGACACCTAACAAAGTAGGGCCGTAAAACTGAATCCCACCTCACTCTAAGTTCTTAAGTGTGCAAACCCTTATAAGGGTACTTCTAACTTCAGAGAAGTAGATCTATAGAGCTTAAACTACAATATAGCAGTCGTAGCGTAATGTGTTTAATTCCAATGTACCAATGTGTATGAATAATCCAAGTGAAAGTCTTCCATGCCAAATATCACCAAATCTAGATATAATATTCAGCTTATTCCACCAGATTCCCAATTGTAACCAAAATTCTAATTTCCTTATCCATTCATAAAATAATCTACCGACCAGAAAAGTAATTCATTCGACAATCAATCAATGTTCACACAGAATAGTTTAAGCGAACACAGTAGCTTACCTGGGATCCACGTTCAACCACAATCAGAGATCACGCAGAACCACCAGCAACCCCCAACGATGAATTCGGCATCTAGGAGTTAACACAACCACTTCAGTAATCCATTCACCAAAATAATCAATCCACAAATTCGTAAACCCTAACTAACATAGACACACTTACCCTTTGAATTAATCTGAGCCAACAATGGAGAAGAAGAATTTTGTGTGAGAGGAAGAAGAAGAAGTTGAAGAGAGCCATGGAAGAGAAAAAAATGGTAATGGCATGATTGGCCAAGAAGGAGAAAGAATAAGGAAAAGAAAAGAAGGAAAATAAAAGGAAGAAAAGAAAAGGAAATAAAATATGATTAATTTCCTTTTTATCCCAATTCACTTTCTTTCTCTCACTTAAGAGTAACTTCCATATCTAGATTATTCAAATCATTATTATTCTAGAATCCATTGATTAACAAACCATAGTTAACCAAAATAAATGTATAATATATATACTTATAATTTATCTAAATTTTATGGGTATTTCAAACAATACTTAAGACATTAGTGGTTAAACCTTGCAAATATGAGCACCTTCTAGTTCTCTTTCTCTTCTTTGTAACACCGGTGACTCATCGTTTCCCTGCCGCGGGAGTGTCTGCGATTCTTTGCTCCTTCAATTTTGCTGCATTGGAAACACAAGGGAATGATTTTCTTGGCCTTGAGAGAGTGAAGAAAATATCCTACATCGACACCTACTCTCGACTTTGTTCCCGTGACACATCATCATTTTCTCTTGATTCTTGTAGCATTCATGCTACATGTAGCCGCAAATCCTCCCCTCCTCCCCCTCCGGATTTTCCTGGTTCTTTCGATCAAACCACAGGCTAACCTCAACCCACTTGCAAGTCCTTCCTCGACTTGCTCTCTGTTTTCTGAAATCTCCCCCTGCTCATCACTAATCTGAGCCCCATCAAAGGATAATGTCGAAGTTAATGGAGTCCAACTTGTCACTCACCACTGTATTATTGCCCACCTCTTTTCCGCTACCCCTAGCTATTTGCGCAACCACCCTTGTCGTTCTCCTCATGGCCAATGGAGTGAGTTCGGTGGGTTTTGATTCACCAAAGCTAGCCACAATATCTTTGTTTTTGAGTTTGAAACAATCTCTACCATGCAATCCATCCTGTGATAGGCCACAATGACAGACTTTTCGCCACCCAATTTCTTGACCCTCTGCTTCCTATCTCTCGACATAAGTTCACTTGTATTCCTTTCTGGGTCCGAGTGTACGACGTGCCAACAGCCCTCCCCAATCGGGAGTTTGCGAGATGTGCACCAATAAAGATTGAGCGGTTCATAGGGATTGTTAAAGATAGAGCTTTCTCGAGCATTTGTTACCTGCGCTTCAAAGTCTTGATGAGTGTTCAACTTCCGGTTCTCAAGTCTCTTTCAATGATGATTGGCGGACACGTTCTTGTCTTTTCTATCTCTTATGACAACATGCCCCTCATTTGCTCGAAGTGCGGCCTCTTCCTCCATGCTTCTGAGGTTTGCTCAAAGCCCAATCTGGAGGATGTGAAGGATGTGCCTTTCAGGATGTGGCTAAGTATAGAACATTACTTGGCCAGTACGCGCACTCGGACTTACCACTCACCCCCTGATGCCTGGTTCTACCCATCGGCTCCTACAGAACAGCTAAGCTCCCTTCCTCTTTGCACGTCTCGATATGGGCGGACAAGCGAAAAATGAAACAAATTCGGGACAAGCGGCGCAGCAGGGGAACATGTGATGAAGCCCGCAACTCTCTGGAGTGGGGCGCGCAAGCAGAAGTTTGATGACCTCCTTCTTGAGGCATCGAGGATGGAGTTTTGGGACCTCTGTTTGTCGTAGGCAAGGAGAAGAAGGCTGGTGACAAGGCGAGAGGTAGTTCGGAAGAGGATGACAGTGGTGATGGTGGTAGTTCGGCGATCAATGACAAATGAAAGGTGATCCTTGGTTTCTCTCAGGATCGCCATGTCGTCTCACGTGATTCTGGCTAGCGGCATGAGTGGGAGCACAACCTATGTTGCTATCCTTGATTGTCCTTCAAATGTGCCCCTTTTGGTTGATGCATTTTGGCAGCACAATTCTGATTTTAGCTTTGTTCTAGTACATTACGTCTTTAGTTTTGATTGTCTTACTTTGTCCCTAGATTGGTTGCCACCCATGTCTTTTGAATGTAGAATTTGGCTGTCTATGAAGTGGGATATGCTTAAGCAAAATGGTGCTCTTATCTACTGGAAACTCAAGCTTTTCCAAGGGACTCTTTGTGTACGGTTAGAGATGATCAAACGAGCGGGCGGGTCGGGTTCAGGCAGGGCCGATAATGAATTTTAGGCCCGAACGGGCTTATATTTTTGTCCAATCCCGTTTTTAAATTTTTTGGGCCGGGCCAGGCTAGGCCGGATTTATTTTAATCTTTGTCATTGCCCGGTCTGATTTTATAATTTTTTTAATTATTAATTTTTCTTGAAAAAATATATAGATTATATATAATATAAATAAATAGTAAAAGGTATTATGTAAATTAAATCAAATATATACTCCCTCGTGTTCTAATACTTGATGTTCTAGCTCTATGCACAAGAATTAAGGAGGAAAAAAATTAGATTACTTTACCCTTACTTTTTGCATTGGGAATTGAAATAATTTGAAAAGTAGAGTTGTGAAATAAAAGATGAGGATAGAATTGGAAAGTAGATGACAAAAAATACTAGAGCATCTTATATTTTCAAAATGGTGAAAGAACTCAAAAAATCATATATTGAAAACAGGAGAGAGTATTATATTATATTTATAAAAATATACATATATATTAATAATAATAAACCGGGCAGGGCCAGGTTTAGTAGCGGGGTCTAAAATTTTATCGAAGCCCGGTCCAGTTTTTCATTCAAGTTTGATTTGTTGTCCAAGCCCGTCCGAATTTTTTTTTTGACAAGCTATTTGTGCTTTATTTCCGGGCCGGACCGGGTTGGGCCGCCGGGTCAGATCAGTGTTGATCAGCTCAGAATGGTATATAGTTGGGTTTTAGGGTTAGTGGCGCATTTGTTTGTTTCGGTAATAGCTGGACTTTTAGGGCTGTAGTGCTCCTCTTATCTTAATCAAATATCTATGGTTTAAAAAACACTCAAGACAATAATACATAGTACAATACCAGACAATACACAACACAGACAATCTATGGACTTGCATTTGCATCCCAAGATATAGAAGAAAATAGTCATTATTGAGAACATCCTTCATCCCCTAATGAGGGAATTCAAATTGTGAACCAGGCTACAAGAATGTCGGCAACACTCATAGGTGCATCAGAAGGGCAGTGGTTTAGTAGAGACCTTTAAAGGCAACGAAAAATTTGCAATCTATGCTCGACTTCAATCAAGATCTCGTGATTTGAGACGTCTTTCAATATATTGCTTCCTGACGCAAAAATAAATACAACAAGATCACTGAAAGGGAGAATCCTTTCTCAAGGTCTGTACTGAATATATCACACTACGAGGAGCTGCAGTTGGATAACTGTCCCACCAATTGAGCTAACTGCTCACCATCAAGCGCACAAGCAAGTTCCAATGAAACAAACTTCTGACGCATACCTTGAACCTCATCTTCACCAATCTCGTGTAAGGTTTTCAGCTGCTTTGCTGCTGAATCAGCAGCCTCAGCTTCTCCTAGAAACACATTAGCTTCTTCTTCGTCACCTAACTCCAAAGCAGCTTCTCTCTCGGCAATGGCAGCAGCAGCTACTAAACGGAACCTCTGGAACTGTGTCAGAGCCACTTCTCTTTCCTTTGATGTGACAAGTGATTCATTCTCTCCTATCTTTCTAGTCAACCCCTTGATTTCTTCTTCAATCTTCTCAAGCTCCAAGGCTGATTCGTTTACCTTTGTCTGCTGGGTCTCCTTTTCGTTGCTTAATGTCTTTGATTCCGCAGCAACTCGAGCAGCTTCTTTAAAATTCCTTGTTGAAGCAGCAACCTTCTTCTCTGATTCAAGCTCCGGTAATCTTTTGTCAATGTAGTACACACGCTGCTTGAAGGAGGCAATTTCTTGCTGAATGATTGATTTCCTTGAAGATAATTCCTAGAGAGAAAAAAAAAAAAACAACACCACCAATTAGTGACAGGTCGTTCAAAGTACGTCCCCACATTTATTTTCCAAACTATAACTACCAATGCATCCAAAAAAAGGAGAACATAGAGAGAAGAGCAACCTGAAGCGATGCTCTAGTCGCTGCAACCTCCTGCTTGAACTGTTGAACATCATCCAAGATTTTCTCCTCATTTGTAGCAAGCCTTACTTTTTCATCCCTTAACTCCATAGCTAAGAGCCTTAAACTCCTTCTTAACTCAGCATTTTCTTGATACTTGCTTGCTTCATCTTGACAAACTTTGGCAAGCTCCCTAATATTTGTGCCTCTTTCTTTCTCAAGAGACAAAAAGTTATCGATCTCCTCCTTTTTGTGGGACAGAGACTCAAACTCCGATTCCATCTCTGAAATATCAGATTGCAACTCTTTAAGTTTTGAAACAATTCCTGATTGCATCCCCTCAAAGCCAGAGACAGCTTCATTGATTCTTTTATCGACTTCTTCAATCATAGAATCGTTTTCTGCTATTTCTGCTTCCTTTTCCCTCACTAATCTCAAAAGATTCTCAAGCTCCTCCACTAATACCGTCTTCTTGTCCAGCAGAAGCGCCTTTTCTCTTTTGTCCTTTTCAACTATTTCATCAATCGAAGTGCTAACTACTGATTGAGCTTCATTTACAATATGTGATTTTACCTCCAGTTCCAGCTTCTTGACCTCCACAAACTCAACAGCTGCAAACCACTCTTCCATTTCTTTTAGGGAATTTACTTCAACAGATTCTAAAATTTGTTCCGCATTGCTTGCAGCATCCTACAAAGATGACATATAACTGTTTTACTTCTTCAACAAGCAAGATTAATAACCATAAAGGTAAAATTTAGCACAACTTGTTCGCACTATATTGTTATCCAATATGAGCAAGCCTATTAATCTATGATTAGAGTCACCACCCGACTTTTTCGTAATATACTTGGAGATAGTTTATAGATAGACCTGCACCAACATGAGGAGTCTAAATATATCTTTTACTAAGATCCAATTGAAACCCTCATGCATTAACCCCCCAAAAGTTTTTTTTCAACAGAATAGTAATACACCGAGAAAAAAACTGTCGTGAAGGGCAGGGGAGACCTTACATAGCTCAGGATGCCTATAGAATAGCTAGTTGTTTGGATAGGAATGTGATATTCTAATATGGATCATTATAATCTGCAGTAACCCAGGAGGTTTGCTGCTTAAGTTGTTGGGTTGCATCATAGTTTGTAAAGTTAGTTAGCTTTAACTTCAAGTACAGTTATATCACAAAACCTGTCAGTCAAGACGATGCATAGGGTCACCCAAGATGAAACAGCAGGCCTGAAGCCTCAAAAAATTTGGGTTCATAATCATTTTTTCTTCATTGTCTTCTCCCATCCATCTTAAATAATAGGATTGCTACATGTTAGCGTAGATCAGCATTTTGAAGCAAAACCCATGCTTATCATTGATGTTTGCAAAGGGTTATCACAGATAGCAAATACGGTAATCTGAATCAGGGGATGCAGTTTTTATTGTGTACTTCAGACCAAAAGAAGAACTATTTCAGCTTGTTTAAGCAGATCAGTTGAACTCTGCTAAGATGAAAGTAATATGACTAAAAAACCCTTACAAGTTTATATGTACTGGTCCGGTAAGTGAGTTTCTAAGCTTGGTAAAACCTGCTCTCTTTCTCGTCATCTAAGGTTTCAATAGGCAGCTACTATCTTCCAAACCCCCCGGCCCAGATAGAGAGACAGATAGATAGAAAAAAAAGACTGAAAGTGAATCTAGAGTAATGCTATCGTCTAGTACTGTACTGCAGAGCTTGATCAACATAGCGATTTCAGCAGACATCTTGGTGAGATTAACAGAGTTGTCAAACAGGAAATTTAGTTAGAACTGAATACTCATGATACAGTGAAAACATTCTTCGTCTAACTCATCTAAAGATAACCACCCACAAATCAAGTTGTCTATCTCAAGGGATTTACAGAAAAGCATGAGCCTGAAGAAGTAGAGCTTCAACTTCAGAATAGCTTTAAGATGGTAACCAAGTATTCAAGACCCCTAATGTAACTCATGCATCACTTTGAACATGTGAGAAGAGAATTATGGCAGCAATGGGTACTAGTGTGTAGTTACATGATCTTATACTGACCGTTACAACAAGATGCGGAAGAAATGAACCAAATAAAAGGAGATGACACCAAAATTACAACATTAAATAAAGGACATCAGTTGTTAAACAATCCCAAACATCCTGAATAGTAAAATTTCAGCCCAATCAAGGAGTCAAAGGACTAGACTTTCTCCTCCCTTTCCACGGTTAGGTGAGACCAAACAAGATGTAGGTAAACGATAGATGAAAAGAATAATCACTCCGAGATGGAAGCAACTAAAAAATCTATTCAAATTGAGAAACTTGGTATAGATAAAACTTCTTTTGCTTGTGATAGTGAGGGACACATCATTTCAGGAACGGTTCAATGCTGGCCATGAACTGACTGCATGAGAAATTCGGGACAGATTTTTTTTAATTATTATTGCTATTTCCTATTTCCTTCAATATATTTTGTTGTTTCTAAGACCTTAGTCTCACACTGATTGTCCATTAGGGACCACAACAGTTTATCTTAACTTAAACTAGTGACTTAATAAAATATGCTATTTATGACACTAAATTTAGGGATACATTATTTGTCAAAAAAAAGGAAAAAATTACAAAATTACACTGAAGAGCAAAATTGTGCTATTGTCCTCACACGACTACTCAATATATCAAGACAATATACCGAACTTATCCTTTCCCTCCTTTTACATTTAGACTCTTTCTCTCTCACTCTATCTCTAAATCTCTCTCTGATTTATTAGTCTAACAGTTTGACATCCCAAAATTTTTGAACCAACTCTAGTGAGGTGTGAACATCAACTAATGTTTCTCAGATTTTCTACTTTTTGGAAATTTTCTGCTGAGAGTATCAATAGGAACAAGCATCAATCCTGAGTAATCAAAGACGCGGTAGACTCATCATTGAGTAGTGTTAACCATGGGTCCTAAATGTTCTGTGAAAGCTATTAGATTTAAGACAAATTCTTCCTACCCTTTTGATTTTTAAGGGTACAACTTTCATGCCACCAAAACACCTTCTATTGATGGTGTCCATTTAAAATGATTTATAATATCTCTTTACCCCAAGGGCCAAAATGTGTGGCAGATAACCAAATAGTCGCCAAAATAGAAAGTCAGACAGCTTCAAGCATTAAACAACTTTATACTTACCACAGCAAATTCTTGTAACAAGGATATACACTCTCCCTCAGAAGCTATTTGAAAATCAAGTGCTTCCTGCATCTTGGAATCTATGTTGTCACAATCAGCTTCTGCTTCACGTAGAACACTTAGCAACTTTGCCTTTTCCTCATTGGCAGCAGCCAGCATTCCACTCAGCCTATCAGCGGCTTCAAAATCTTCAGCCTCGCAGGCTTCTTCTAGCTGCACCTCAATCTCACTGTATCTCTTGACCGCTTGATCCACATCCAGATAAGCTTTTCTTCTGCGACTCCTGGAGTCCTTCCTTTTGGAGGAGATAGAAGAAGCCATTTCTCTAGCATGTCTCAATCTCTCAGAGACTTGCTCCTTGATCAGGTCATACTTTTGCTCATAGGTTCCAGCAGATTCTGTTACTTCCTCTTTGTCACCAGAATCTTCCTTTTGTTCTTGGTCCCTTGTTCTTTCTCTGGATTCAGAGTTTACCAGGGTAGCATCAGTTTTTTTCATGGATTCTTTCTCAGCGGCAGCTACTGAGGGCGATTTATCGTATTGGGTAGAATTCAGATTTGTATCCTGATTAGTTTCATAGAATGAAGATTCCTCATCCTTTTCCACGCATTTGTGGGTCAACTCAGTTATGGGTGGAGGTAAACCTGACGCAACCTGCTTGCTTTGTGAGTCAAGAGAAGCCAGTTCACTGAAAGAGGCATGGCCTGAATCTTCTTCTCCTTCTCCTCCAGCCTCTAGGTCTGTCCTACTGGAAGATGATTTTCTAGCCACATGGCTTGAATCATTAGAAGTCGAAACAGTAAGATGATCATTCAATTGCTGTGGATCCCTCCCATACCCAATCCTTAAACCGGCCCTTTTCTTTTTTCTTGAAGGCAATCGCAAAAGAGAAGCAAGTGTCTCCCTTTCCGGTACAGGAGCAGATGTTGTAGTAGAAGAGGGTTGATTGGTTTCCATCCCAGATTCAACCAGAGGAGTGATGACTGTGAGATCTGAGAAGAGGTTTTCATCAAGGGGTTGCAATGTTGAAGATGCAATTGACTTCTTCTCTTCAAATTCTTCATCCTTCGCCGCAGAGGTGGGATCTGAACTGACAATAACACTTTTCACATCATCAGTTATCATCTGGGATGGGTTGAAGAGAACCATGCCCTCAAACAAAGAGCCCATGTCATCTTTCTCTGGGTCCTCCATTTTCATCCGCGACAAGAAGCTGCGCGAATGTCACAGCCTACTTAATGCAGTCGGCCAGAGCTATTCCGCTCCAAATCACTCCAAATCTTGATGTTGAGAAAACAAAAAAAGCACAAAGGTTTGCGTTTTGGCGCTAAGTTTCTCCAACCTACAGCACAGCATCAAGTCAATTGGAAATATTGCATACGTCGATTGCCACAACAGAAATTAAGATGCCGAAACTCCTAAAATTTTCTCAAACTATCTTTATTGGGCACTATGCAAATAGACCGAAGCATTCAAAACTGAGATTTGCTAATTGATCGCGAACAGTTAAGATCCGTTATAAATAGCTGAAGAGATCGGCAATCTACAACTCCCTGAGTCCTCGGGGTTTCACTGACAGACACATGGTTGAGCGATATACACAATTCCGAATTGGTTAATAAAAGATTAGATTCGTAACTGATTTGTATGACGAAGACTAGAGAGATTGAGAGTAAGCAACATGCACCTATGATGGTGATGAGACTTCAGCAGTGCACCTATACTGAGAACACACGAAGCCGTCTAAGTCTGAGCAGACAAAGGAGAAGAGATGCTACAAGAATTCAGCACTTTTATCATGTCCAACTCTGCTGCTGAATTGCATAAACAATAGAACCGGATCAAACATACTCCACTTCTTCAACAAAAAAAAAAAAGTTTAACACAAGCTCAAATACTGAATCGGCAACATATTTTTTAAAAAAATTGGCTAAAAAAAGTTTTAAAATTTACCATATATTCTAATTTTAAGCCGTATGAATAAATTTCATAATTCACAATATATTACTATTTCGTGAAATGACCTTGAATAATGATTATTTTACTCCGACATGACATATCGTATTTCAAGTTCAAAATATGTCACTTTTTTCACGGTCATTTTGTGAAAACTTTCATATAAACTTTAAAAAATAGGGAAAATTCACAATATGCTACGATTTGAGTTGTAATTCACGATATACCCCTTTTTGGAAAGTTGTCCCTAATATGCCATGATTTGAGTTTGGAATTCATAATATGTCACTATCCGGTAACGGACATTAAATTCATCGTTAACCCTCTCTTGAAAATAACCAAAATGCCCCTTACGAAAAGATTGATTTTTTTTAAAAATAATGGCACTAGTTTAACTGCGCAATAGCTATTTTTTAAAACAACTTTAAAAGTACACAAATACCCTTGTTTGGTTTTATAGTTTACAATATGCCACTATTTAAGTTTTGTAGTTTACAATATGTCACTGTTTAAGTTTTGATGTTCACAAAATGCCTCTGTTTTTCCTGTAACGACTAGTTTTGAGTGCAAACGACTAGTTTGAGTCCAACAACTCTTTTTTGCCTTTATAAAGACGAAAAAAATTCTGAAATAACACAAGGGGAGTGAAAATGTTCCCGTATTAACCTCTGTCTGAAACTAATTCCTGAAATAACATTCCCGGAAGAAATCGTCTCTTGCAGAGACGATTTCATTAATTATCAAAGTTGAAATCGTCTCTTCAAGAGACGATTTCAACGTTTTCCCGCGCCACGTTGGCGCTGATTTGGCATGGAATCGGAAGAAGGCAAAATCGTCGCTTCAAGAGACGAGTTGTAGAAATCGTCTGTTCAACAGACGATTTCTTTATTTATTTAATGAAATCGTCTCTTCAAACGACGGTTTCATCTGTGATACGCAGCGGCTTAAATAAACAAGGGTGAAATCGTTTCTTCAAACGACGATTTAGACAAATCATCTTTTAAAAAGACGACTTCACTCGTCGTCCGATTCCAGCCAAGTCATCGCCAACGTGGCGCGGGGAAATGTCAAGAGACGATTTCATCCGGAAACGTTATTTCAGTAATTAGTTTGGGGGAGATGTTAATATGGGTACATTTATACTCCTATTACGTTATTTCAGAATTTTTTTCTTATAAAGACCTTATCATATTAACAGAGTACAAACACCATACTAAAGCCATGACCATGTTTACAACTACAATTAATGAAAAGTTTTAAACAATATATTGCAAATGTGGAGCCCATCAAACCTTACCCTCTCCCGTAAAGACACTTCGGTTGGAACGGCGCACTACAACTACTGAGCTTGTGATTTCTTCAAGGGGAGGGCACTGGTGATGCAGGATCAATACTCTCCTCATCCCAGGGTAAGACATCTCAGGGTAAGACCCATCACTTGAAGAAATCACAAGCCCAGCAGTTGTCATACGCCCTTCCAACCGAAGTGCCTTAGCGAAAGAGGGTAAGGTTTGATGGGGCTCCACATTTGTAATGAATTGTTTGAAACTTTTCATTAATTGTAGTTGTAAAGATGGTCATGGCTTTAGTATGGTGTTTGTGCTCTGTTTATATGATAAGAAGGTCTTTATAAAGGCAAACAAAGAGTTGTTGGACTCAAACTAGCCATTTGAACTTAAAACTAGTCGTTACAGGAAAAACATGGGTATTTTGAAAAAAAATCAAAACTTAAACAGTGGCATATTATAAACTACAAAACTTAAATAGTGGCATATTGTAAACTACAAAACCAAACAAGGGTATTTTGTGTACTTTTAAAGTTGTTTTCTAAAAATAGTCGTTGCACAGTCAAACCAGCGATATTAATTTATTTTAAAAAAATTCAAACTTTTCACTAGGGGCATTTTGGTCATTTTCCAGAGAGGGTTAACGGTGAATTTAACATTCGTTACCGGACAGTGGCATTTTGTGAATTTCAAACTCAAATCGTGGCATATTAGGAACAACTTTCCAAAAAGGGGTAATCGCGAATTACAAACTCAAATCGTGGCATATTGTGAATTTTCCCTTAAAAATACTACTCCCTCCGTTCAATAATATGTCATTTTAGGATGTGAATTTTGTTAAAAAATATAAGGTATTCTAGCTTTTTAGCATACTTTTTTCCACATTTAACCCTACTATCTAACACAAAAGTAATTACTACTATTTAGATAGAAAAGTTAAGAAGTAAGCGTATATGCATCATTTTTTACTTTGTTAAATAAGTGTGCAAGTTTCTAAAACGACTTATATTTTTGAACGAGGGGAGTAAATATAAATAATTTATAAAGATTTAAAAGGGGTAATGAAATAACTAAAAAAAACTAAAAAGATATTTTGTTTGTTGATTGAAATTTATATTCTTAATTATAATATCTAATCATTATTTTATAACCATAATAGCTAATTTTGTGATGAAGATGAAAAATGATAATTAGTTGAAGTAAAAAACAAAAGAAAGAAGAAATTAATTTGTTTCAAGTTTTGTGTTGACTTAATATTTAAAAATTATTTTTTTAATAATTTTGTATACACTTAGTTAGTTTTTCAAAATTTTATTATCCTTTTTAAATATCTCCGTAACTATTTCAATTTCTGTAGTACTTTAAAAATTGAAAACTTTCACAAAATGCCCACAAATAAAAAATGGCATATTGTGAACTCGAAACATGATCTATAATGTTTGGGGTAAAATAGTCATTATTCAAGGTCATTTCACGAAAAAGGAGTATATTATGAATTATGAAACTTTTTCATGGCATATGAAGAACGAGTTTCAAAATCGGGGTATAACGTGAATGAAATACCCCTAAACATTATATAATTAATAAAAGAGTAATTAATGAATCATAGAGGCTAATGAGCCCTAGTTCATCAAGGAATTATGGAACCACGAATACATATTTATTCCACAAATCATACCAAGGTATGACTATAGACTATAAGATTGTAACCAAAGGATTACAATGTTTAACTATAGTCACTTATTGACAGGGTTTGGTCAAACAGTTTCGGAAAAAAGGAAGCAAGTAGCTATATCATAAGACGTGCAGGTAGTTCACCGTTTAGGTAGTCCTGCTTGGTCATACAGTTTCAAAAGAAAGGAGGCAAGTAGCTACATCACACGGCGTGCAGGTAGCTCCCCGTTGTGTTGCAGGTAGTCCTGTACAGGATAGCCCATATGATTAAAAAAAGGTTATTATAAGGAGAATTCAACTAATAAAGTTGATATAACATGTAACATATCAATACATGAACTAAGAGCACAAATCATGTGAGAGGATTATGTGAATACTTTACATAGTCACAATGAATAGCAAAGTATACTAATCACTCAAAACCACAAAGGAATACACCTTAGGACAAGGTAACTACACAAGTTACAACCTAACACAGGAAATAAGTCCAGATATACAACTTGTAAGTCTTTAATATTATAAGGCACAAAATGACAAAATCATCTCAGAATTCTATGAGATCCAGCGCCAGAAACAAGAATAAGGAGTTGCGACAAGAACAAACAAGAAAATGAAGAGGAACTAAAGGAGAGAACTTTTATTGAAACCCTAAAGAAAACCCAGAACCAAATTGTACTGTTCACTTAAACTTCTAGCTACTTAAAACCTTTGTTCATTTACAAAGTGAAACGCAGCACCTAGTTTAACCACAACAAACCAAACACTGCGCTCAACTAAAGGAACTAACCAAAACACAAAAGGGAATAATAAGAACATAAGTACAGAGATAAATACGTTATAGATACAGAACCATATGTGTTACACAGACACATATAACACTAATAGGCCCTCTCGAAACTCACATGTAATGTGAGTTTTGAACCCTTGAATTTGACACCCCCATACACTTCAAGACATCAGAATACACACACCTAGGTAATACTTTTGTGATAATGTCTGCTAATTGAAGTCATGAAGGAACAAACTCTATGGAAATCAGCCCCTTTTGCAAATTCTGCCTCGCAAAGTGTGCATCCACTTCAACGTCTTCGTTCGTTCATGCATTACTGGGTTTTTAGCAATATAAATTGTGGACTGGTTGCCTGATTTCACAGGAATAGGTTCTATTTCTTCTACCCCGAGCTCAGCTGAAATACCCCGGACTTAAATATGGTGATTAAATTATTCTAATATAGTATTTAAGGGCCTAATAGTGCCTAAATAATATTGGTGAAGAAAGTAAAACCAAAAGAAAAGAGAAAACGCGTAAAAAGCATAAAACATAAAAACATGTGTTACGCAACCATAGGGGTATGTGACCTCGACTAGGGTCCTAGATGGATTCCTAGGGCTTAATTACGCCTAAATAATATGTGGGAACAAATCCCGAAGAAAACGGATCCATATAGTGGGTTAAAAACACAAACGAGGCTTTAAAGCACGTTTTTCGAGAAAACCTAGAAACGTGACTTTGAGTGGTCAAACGGACTCGTATAAATTATAGTTGACCAAATAACTATAATTAAACATTAATGGAAACTTAAGAACCATTAAAATTAAATAAACGAGAAAAATCCGGAAAACGGGCCCGGTTAGTGAATAGTGTCAAAACCGGGAATTTAACGAGAGTTCTTGCGAAAAGACGAAACTACCCCTGTCTAGTAATTAGTGGGGGTCAGTTTTTTCTGAGTCACCCTCCCCTCTCAGCTCTATTAATTCACTAATAGAAAGATAAGACCAAAAAAGAAGAGAAAAGCAAAAAGTAGAAAAAAGGTACAAAAGTGCTTTTGTGCTCTCTCTCTTCCATCTCCCCCATTCTCCCACGTTTTCTTCCTCCCATTCAGAACTCTCTATTCCCTCTCCTTGTCCACCGATTTTGAAGCCCTCTTCAATGGCTTCCCCACCTTTCCTTGCTTGCCCAAGCTACACCAAAGCTCCAAATCAAAAACAAATTACATATTCTTGCTCCTCTCATCAAGAGCTACCTGTCCCTCTTTTCAAAATCTCAAATGGATGAAGTTGACCACCATGGGTATAGCACCATTGAAGAAGAAAATCAGATTTGTTGGAGCTAGGGAGTCTCCTCTTTCATTCAAGGTAAGAAAAATCCAAGAAAAACTCATTTTCCTCCTTTTCCTTGCCTTGCCAATTTTTACCCTCGCAAATGCCTTGTTCTTTCTTTGTTTGAGCAATTGTCCAAGCCTCAAATGGTGTAACACCCCTACCGTTAATCCTATGCTTAACGTCTAATCGTCCTCATAATCCTACTACGTCGCAGCGGAAATACTACTACTACGGCGGATGATACAACGCCGCTAACCGCCCATACGGCTAGCAAGGCTTACACTACCTACAGTGACGGTCTGATGCCTAAGTATACCGAGCTACTACATACCATACCAATTACAAAGATAGCATACTTACTGTAACACCCCAACCGCTAATCCTATGCTTACCGTCCAATCGTCCCATAATCCAGAGTTACTCGCAGCGGAAGTACTACTTACTACGGCGGGTGATACAACGCCGCTAACCGCCCATACGGCTAGCTAGGCTCATTCCACTTACAGTCACGGTCTGATGAACATAATATACCGAGCTACTATATTACTTAGCAAAATACCATATACCAAATACTTACATCAATGGATCACCGAGTGTTTAAGTGTATTCAATTACATCCCAAATCAAACTTCCCAAAGAATGCGTTTTCACCGGCTACTCATCTATACCAATGCTCCATTCTATCCATGTCCAAAAGGGTGTACCCCATGGTACACCGGCTAACAAAAACTCACAGCCGTGTACTACTTAGTACACCATTCTCAAATTCATTGTTTACAGACAAAAAGAAATCAAGGACTAGCTACATCTCTTCATGGCCTTCATCCTTCTCGAGTACCTGCGTGTAGTAAAAATGGTGCCCCAAGGGGCTCAGCAAACGCTGCGTATAAACTCCGCATATACCGCGTGCTAGCTAGGGCACGCCGACTATTTGACGTCCACTAAACATGCTGTTCATTTATTTCATACATACATGCTTTGCATACATCATACAATCATGCTCAATACATTACACATTCCAAGGCAACAATACAATAACACGCATCTTACTTACCTTCACAAGGTTAGCCAAAGTATGCATCCGGGTTAATCGGAATGCTTTTACTCTTTTACTCATTACTTACTTTTGCTCAATTACACTTACTTACTTTCATGTACTTTACTTACTCATTCTTACTTACTTACTCATACTCAAGTTAAGTCGTCGGGACCTCCGGCCCTGGGGACTACGCCGTCCCCCCGGGATTTACTTGACTCACCAATCCGGGATGCTACCCACTTAAGGGATTTGGGCCGCGGACCAGTTTAAAGTCAGGAATTGGAGCCAACCTCTCGTGACTCCGCATCCTCACGCGTGGCCGAAACTATATCGGACTTCTACTCATTCCAATTTAATTACCAATTTAAGTTAGAATGGTTAGCTTGTTAGGAATAAGTAGAAGTCCATTCACAAATAATCGGTCACGATGCAATACAACACTACACACATTCATTATCATCCATACATTTCATGAATTATACAAACTGAGATTTAAAGAACATATACCACAATATACAACACTACATATTCACAAGTAAACATGATAACTCCGATTCGTGCATTTATCTTATTTGGTGATCAATTAGCACACAACACACAAATCAGTAACCAAGATAGCATACGGGGCATGAGGAATCCATACCGTTCACCGTTGTACGTGTTCCCAAACGTTCTTCCGGTGTCACAACCAAATCCTATTTTATACTATACAATTGAGTGATTAATATAGCCATCATTACTTAACTCATTACTCTTACGCTTACTATCCATACTTACTAAGTCTTTGCATTCCCAATACTTACATTTTATTTGTTTACTCCTAATTACTTAACAATGGTATACTTACATTTATATGCACATATGTATAGGTGGGTATACATACATACATATATATAATTATTATTTAATTAAATAATTTTTTTCTTTTTTTTTGTATGACTCGACCGAACTTGCAAGTCCGGTCGCAAGTTCGGTCCAAGTCAGTAAGGAATTACGCTGGAGAATTACAGGGCCGACCGACCTTGCAAGTCCGGTCCCAAGGTCGGTCCATTCCAGTAAGTTTCGTATGTGAAAATTTTAGCCGACCGACCTTGCAAGTCCGGTCGCAAGGTCGGTCCATTCCAGTAGCTTACTCGAAGGAAATTTTTCTGGCCGACCGAACTTGCAAGTCCGGTCGCAAGTTCGGTCCATTCCAGTAGGTTACAGACGGAAGAATTTTCTGGTCCGACCGAACTTGCAAGTCCGGTCGCAAGTTCGGTCCATTCCAGAAGCTTTCCCGTCTTTGTAAATCTGGGCTCGACCGAACTTGCAAGTCCGGTCGCAAGTTCGGTCCGGCCCATTTGCATTTTCATTTTGTTTTCAATCCTCTCTTTTACCCATTACTTCCCCATTGTTCCTACACTTAATCCCACATGTTTTAACACTAATTAACCCTCTTAATACACTTAGTTCACTCCTTAACTCTTTACATAATTCTATACTAATCCACTCACATAATTTTCAAGGTTTCAACTCAACACTTACACTAGTTTCTTCCTTTACTACATTATGCTACAGATTTTGACAATCACACTCCTCTTCTATATCTCCCTCTTCTATTGACATTTCTAACACCTCTAATACATTACAACTATATTAACTATCTCTCCTAATCCACCCTCTAACTATCCAATCAAAGTCGTTACAACCTGTTTTTCCACCTAGTTTTTAATTCACTAAGTGTTCTAATCCTACATAAATTTTGACATAACTCCCCTATATTTTTACACTCTCACCACAATGTTTCATCACACATTAACATCATCTCACCTGTTTATACACAACAACAATACACAAACTCTCATATACCATTTCCAACACTAAACACTACCAAAAATTTCTGCACTCAACATCTCATTCCCAATCTGTTTGTAACAGTTTTTAAAATTGTTTCCAAGGGTTTAAAACACTTACATTCTCTTATACATTACTCTACTACTCAATACCATTTTCATTACTAAATTCAAACTTCTAAAATCTGTTACACATACATATACAAGACTACACAAAGGTGAGCATCCTTACCTTGTTTTTCTTCTAGGTTTTCTTTGTTCTTCTTGCTTCTCCTTCCTTCTCTCTACCGGTTTTAGCCTCTCAACCAATCTAACTCACAACCCATTCTTAAATACACCATTCGATACTAAAAAACCCTAACATTATTTAAGCTTTTAATGTGGGTTTTAGGGTTTAGAAAATTCATTACCTTCCAAGGGTGTAAATGAAGCTTGGAGTGGCTCAAGAACAAAATTCCAACTCCACCAACAAGGCCAAAATCGGCTGGGTACAAGAGGAACCAAACAAGGTTTAGCTAGATTTTCGTTTTGCCTTTGAGGCTAGAAAAAGATGGAGTTTTTAAGAATATTTTTACCTCAATAGAACAAGGAGAAGGAGGGCCTTCTAATGGTGGCCTTGAAGCTCCAAATGGGACATACCCATAAAAACGAAAATGTTGGTTTTCGAATTTTGAAAGGATGGAAATGTAGCTCTTGATGAGAGGATTCCAATGGTGTAGTTTTTGTAATTTTTGGAAGAGATTTGAGGGGGTTACAAGAGGAGAGAAGTAGAGTTTGTGTGGGTTTTGCTCATTTTCTCCATGGATGACCGATGAGGAAGAAGAAGAAAAGAGAGTGAGTGAGGGTGAGTGGTATTACGTGAGTGAAGAGAATGAAATAGGAGGAGAGAGAATTGTGAGTGAGGGAGTAAAGTAATAAAGGGGGTTACTTTATTGTTTTTGTCTTTTGTAAATAGAGGAGATAGGTGAGTGTGTGAGGGGGGAATAAAATCGGACAGCACCCCAGCCCACATGGGTTTTTAAAATTCTTTTTACAATATTGGACACATAAGTTCGTGTTATTTATGTTTCTACCCCACAACTTCCGTTTTTGACAGTTTTTACTAATTCCTCGTTTTATTGATTTTATTGGTTCTAAAGCCTCACTAATATTTATTAATGATTATTTAGTTGACCAAAATTGTTACGAGTCTATTTGACCCGCTTAAAGACACGTTTTCCCGGTTACCTCGAAAAACGCGATTTAAGGTTCGTTAGTGATTTTAATCCGTTTTAAGGATCCGTTTTCTTCGGGATTTGTTCCCTCATAATGATTTATACTTAATTAAGCTTCTAAATTATTCATTAGCCTAATTAATCACTATTTTTAATTACGGGGTATTTCAATCTACCCCCCTTAAGAAACTTTGCCCTCAAAGTTGCTCAAGGTTAATGGTTTAGGTAATTCTACTCATTAGGCAACCAATGGCCCTAATGTGTCTTACTACACCAATGAGGTGTTTACTTCCTTTCCACATTGCAAGCATACACTTCAAGCATCATACACAATTCGCATACACAATCCACATTTTCCATTCATACCATTCCACCATACACATTGCAATTCACGATACACATTACACAGATACATTACACATTACACATACATACATACACATACCAAGTTCACTTGCACTACATGTGCCATACAAAACCTATTACAATACCTACACACTATGCAATGCTTACCCCGAAGCAATGCAAAAGCAAAAGGGCT
Source organism: Limonium bicolor (assembly GCA_023374045.1). NCBI lineage: Eukaryota > Viridiplantae > Streptophyta > Magnoliopsida > Caryophyllales > Plumbaginaceae > Limonium > Limonium bicolor. Next base: position 13,356,022 of record CM041781.1, read on the forward strand.
CTACCCCCCTTAAAAGGGGTACGACCCGTACCCGTATTGCTAAATGCTAGACTCTCTAGTCTATGAACAGCTGTGGGTACTTAGCCTTCATGGCATCTTCCAACTCCCATGTCGCTTCTTCGACATCATGGTTTGACCATAGGACCTTCACCATTCGTATAGACTTATGACGAGTGTCTCTGGTCTTCCTATCCAGGATTCTCACTGGGGTTTCAACATATCTCATGGTTGGCTCAATGGATAATCTCTCGGGCTCTAGCACATGAGAAGGATCAGCAATGTACTTCTTGAGTTGTGACACATGAAATACATCATGGACACGTCCCAAGTCCTCAGGTAATGCTAACCTGTAGGCTACGGCTCCAACTCTTTCGGTGATAGCATACGGCCCTACGAACTTTGGGCTTAGTTTGCCCTTTGACCAAAAAACGGAGACACCCTTCATAGGTGAAACACGCAAGAACACTTGGTCGCCCACGGCGAACTCAAGGTCGCGTCGTCTCACATCCGCATAGGATTTCTGTCTATCTTGGGCTGCCTTCATATTCGCTCGGATCTGCTGAACTTCAGCTTGCACTTGTTCAAGGTACTCTGGTCCTATGATGAGCTTCGCTTGACTCATCCCAACACAAGGGTGTACGGCAAGGTCTACCGTATAGAGCTTGGAAAGGCGACATCTTAATCGAGGCGTGATAACTATTATTATACGAGAACTCGATAAGATGAAGCTTATCTAACCAACTCCCCTGAAAGTCTAAGGCACATGCCCGAAGCATGTCCTCCAGTGTCTGGATGGTCCTTTCTGTCTGACCGTCGGTCTGAGGATGGAAGGCGGTACTCAACTTTAATTCTGTACCCACGCTTCCCTTGTAGCTCTCCAGTATCTCGAAAGAAATCTGGTGTCGCGGTCAGATACTATTGTTTTCGGGACTCCGTGATGTCTGATAATCTCCTTGTCGAATAGCTCAGCTAGCTTTACTACCTTCCAGGTGTCCTTCATCGGTATGAATCTGGCAACCTTGGTAAGGCGATCGACTACAACCCAGATCATGTTGAGTCCTCCCCTGGCAGGTGGGAGTCCTACAACAAAATCCATGGAGATATCATGAAATTTCCACTCCGAACTGGCATAGATTGTACCATTCCGCCCGGTCTACGATGTTCAAATTTCACCTTTTGGCATGTTAAGCATCTCAATACAAATTCCGTCACATCTGATTTCATTCCAGACCACCAGAAGTACCTCTTCATGTCTTTGTACATCTTGGAGGCTCCGGATGGACTGACAATGTGGAACAGTGTGACTCTGCAGGATGCGATCCCTTAGCTCAGCATTGCTTCGGGGGACGCATAGCCTGCCATTCAACCGAATCAAACCATCTTCATGTAGCTTGAAGTCATACTTCTTCTTCTCAAATGTACCATTCTCGATCTTGCGTCTGATTTCGGTTAGGTAAGGGTCGCTCAACTGAGCATCTCGCACCTCGTCAACCAAGCTAGAAGAAGCGAGTAGCGAATGGAGCGAGTGTGCTCGACGGCTCAGGGCGTCGGCTACAATGTTTGCCTTCCCTTCCTTATACTGCAAGTTGATGTCATAATCTGAAAGAAATTCATCCATCTTCTCTGTCTCAAATTCAATTCTTTCTGCGTGAATACATACTGTAAGCTCTTATGGTCGGAGTAGATGGTGATGCTTACCCCATAGAGATAGTGTCGCCATATCTTCAAGGCGAAGACAATGGCTCCTAACTCTAAGTCGTGAGTCGGGTAATTCTCCTCATGCTTTTTCACTGGCGGGAGGCATAAGCTACAACCTTGCCATGCTGCATGAGTACGCATCCCATTCCTTGCCTGATGCATCACAATATACCTCAAATCCCTCTGTGCCCTCTGGAAGAGTAAGGATGGGCGCTGAGGTCAATGAGTCCTTTAGTTTCTGAAATGATAACTCGCACTCGTCTGTCCATACAAACGGTGCATCTTTCTTCATCAACGTAGTCATGGGCTTAGCGACTTTCAAGAAGTCCTTTACAAATCTCCGGTAGTAACCGGCTAGACCAAGAAAGCTCCGAATGTCGGTAACAGTCTTGGGTCTAGGCCATGATCGTACAGTTTCAATCTTAGAAGGGTCAACTGAGATGCCTGCGCTCGAGATGACATGACCAAGGAATGATACCGATCTAGCCAGAACTCGCACTTGGGAACTTCGCATACAGCTGGTTCTCGCGCAGTGTCTCAAGTACTTTCCTCAAATGAATTTCATGCTCCTCTGCTGATTTTGAGTACACATGGATGTCGTCGATGAAGTCAACAACTGAAGTGTCCAACTGCTCACTGAATAGTCGATTCATGAGGTCCATGAATTTTGCTGGTGCATTTGACAAACCGAATGGCGTCACTGTGAATTCGTAGTGGCCATATCTGGTACGGAATGCCGTTTTCTCAATTCTTGTTCTTTGATTGCAATGATGATACCCAGAACGGAGGTCAATCTTGGAGAAGACTAATGCTCCTTTCAGCTGGTCGAATAGGTCGTCGATGCATGGTAATGGGTATTTTATTCTTGACTGTGACCGCATTCAGCTCGCGGTAGTCAATACAAGTCGGAGACTACCGTCCTTCTTTTCACAAAGAGGACCGGTGCTCCCCAGGGTGATACGCTCGGGCGTATAAACCCTTTGTCGAGTAGGTCACAATTGTTCTTTCAATTCTGTCATTTCCACAGGTGCCATGCGGTATGGTGCCCTAGCAATGGGACCGGTACCTGGCAAAGATCAATTTCAAATTCCCTGCTCTCTGTGGTGGCATGCCGGGTAGCTCCTTAGGGAATACATCGGGAAATTCGGATACAATCGGTACATCTTCACTGAACTCTGGACTCTCTCCAGGTCTTGTACATAACACAGATATACTTCTTGGCCTTTCTGAGCTCCCGGTACATAGCCATGGCAGATATAGTGTGGTCGAAGGCTCTCTCGGTCTCTGGCGGTAAGATACGGTAACCCCAGAAGGACTCTTGAGCAGCAATCGATGCTCGGCGCAGAGGATCCTACCCTTGTGCCGCTCCAACCATTCATTCCAATAATTAAGTCGAATCCCAATCCATTGAATTCGATGAAGGAAATGGGAAACGCTTCACTTTTGATTTCGATGGTGGCTGATTGATAATATTTGGTGCACTTTACTCGCTCCTTCGATGGGAGAGTAACCATGAAGTTCGGTAGCTCATCCGCAACTAGCTTCAACCTCTTCACAAAGGATGGTGATAAAAGTGTGAGAGGCGCCGAGTCGAATAACACACTGGCATCAATGCCGTTCACTGGGAAGGTTCCCGTTAAGATGGTGCCGCTTCTGTCTTTGTGCTTCGGTGAGGATGCTCAGGTTACCTTCGGTACCGAGTCCACAACCTATTGGATTCACAATTGGATAAGTATTGATGGTGGACACAAGTGGAATTAAATCGACACTGCTCTTTATTGATAAACCAACCATCATACATACCGTGTCTCTAATACACGTTACTAATAGATTACATGATACTATGCTTTAATACTTTCTAAAGGTAAGGTTCAGGCGTCCTGGTTTCATGTGTGTGGCATTGATTATTGCCGGCGGTGCCGTATTCAACTTGATCTTGTTGATCCCGTGATACAGCATCCTAGAGTTTCCACCCATGATTAGGACATCTCCTGATCTCAATACCAGTTTCTGTGCGAGGTCCACACGCTTCTGCTCGCTATACAAAAATACGGCGTCATCACCAATGGACCAAGACACTACGGGCACTCCTTGTTCAAGAGATTCCGCTGTCTCGTCCTTGTCTTGGTGTAACCCAAGTCGTCCTTCTTTCTCATAGAAGTTGACGATACAGAGGTCCGCTTCAAGTGCGGGGATCGGTTCATGTTCGCATTGTTGTGCAAGTTCTACTGCTTGTGTGACGAGTGTCTGAACTCTGGTGGTATTGTCGGTGGCATCGCTCCATCTTGTGTTCGTGTCTCCTGGTATGTCTTGGTATAAGGATTCCAGTCCTTTCCCAAGCACATCATTTTTAGCTTCATCTTCGCTCCACCGGGGAATTCGGGTGTATAAAATCCACCTTGACCCGTTCCTAGTTCGTTGCATCGCCGAATGATTGAGATTTGTGCTTCGGGTGTCAGGTATCCCCTTAATAAGATCATACCTGGTCGGATGACCTGACACTGTTTGTTGGTGTAGTAGTGGTTGGTGATGTCGATCTCTTCTTGATTCAAGTTTACCGGTATCGGGTAACATATACTAAAGTTTCCTAAGGTTATAAATTTCATCTACGGTGAGTACTAGTTTCAACTACTTCATTCCATGCTGAATACACACTTCATTTTATTTACTCATGCATTCATTCAAACAGTTACTCTACTACTTAGACATGCTACTTCAAGGATTAAAGGTTTAGATTATTACCTGGGCCAATTAGAACCGGACCCATCACGGTCAATCACATGAAGGACAGGCTGCCTCTGAGGTGCACCCCTCGGAGGTCCCCGGGATCCCAGTCCCTGTGGTGCCTGCTGGGTCGGTGCATCGCCAGATGCAACCTCCTTGCCTTCCCTCTGCCTGTAGCTTTGGTAGTTCCCCTTTGGCTTCCCATTCTCTGGGCACTTGTTAGCTGTATGTCCTAGCTTCTGGCAATTGTAGCATTTGATCTCTCTCCCATAGCAATCTTTGTCGGGATGGTCCTGATTGCACTTTCTGCACACATAGGCGCGGCCATCGGAGAAGGTTTTGGTGACACCGGAGCCAGAACCTAAGGTTTAGAGGGTTAGCACATGTGTGCGTGGATATACTAGGTATGATACTGATACGAATACGAATTAGAAATAGAAGTTTACCCTTAGGTGGGTATGATCTCAGTGGCTTTGCTGCCACCGGTGCAGATGAACCAAGTTGAAGAAGTTCAACCGGTTTGCCCTGCTCAGCATGGGCACTGCTCTCACTTGGGAATTTCTTTGGGATTGCTGAAAGAAATTTCCCTTCTTCTTTTTCCAGCTTTTACCCTGGTTCTGCTCCTCGCCATTGGTGTTCTTGTTGTTGGCCTTGCGCTTCAGCGCGGTTTCTTCATCCCTTAGTTGGCAAGTGATTTCAACGCGAGAAGCCGCGTGATAACACTCCTGGAGTTTCAGGTATTAGCCGGGATTCTCATTTAAGAAGGATAAGGGAAGATTCAAAGAATTCAAGGAATTTTAAAGAATTGAAATGGTACTAAGGGTTAACCGGTATTTACCTGAAGGGAGGTAAATCTAGTGTAGCCCATACCGTACCGAAGGCGATGGCTCAGACCGCCATAGAAGCGATCGACCAACACCTGGCCGGTGTATCCTAGATCAGGGAGAAGACGGAGAATGGAAGTGAAGGTGCGGTAGTACTCATCCACAGACATCTTGTCTGTCATCTTCAAGGCGTCCAGCTCTAGCCTTTTCTTAGTCTTTACATGCTCCGGATAGTACTTGGATCGGAGGAGTGATGCAAAAGACTCCCAATCGAATGTGGGGTCATTGACGTGCTCGTGCTTGACTAGCTTCCACCAATCCATGGCTGCATCTTTCAGGTAGTAAGCAGCAACTCTGACTCGAACTCTAGCAGGAGCTTCGAGGGTTTCGAACGCCGTCTCCATCTCGGAGATGTAGGCTTCGAGCTTAGCCGGATCACTCTCACCCCTAAAGCAGGGAGGGCGGAGTTCCGCTACAGCTTTTACCCAGTTCGCTTCTCTGGGTGGCGGGGGAGGGATTGGTCCCGCTTGGTTCTGTTGGTTTTGCTGAGTTTGTTGCATAGCTTGGATTACTTGGGGTAGCATCTGCGCTACCGTGGCCGCGACGATTTCAACTATCGTCTGCGTGCCGGGTCCGTCATTGCCCCCTCCTCTAGGGCGACCTGGACCTCTTCCTGACATCTGAATATGTAACATTCACATTAGGCTCCGCAAGATATGACTCAAAGGTCTTGGAATTTAAATAAGGTATCGTTCCTAAGAACGTCAAGGGTATCCGTTGTTAACAACGGTAGTTCCTAGTTAGGTTTCTAAGTATCCGTCTTAAGACGGTTGAATCCTAACTCGGTAATCCCCTATGCTCGGTACTATGGACATCAGAGCGTAACTACGCTCTGATACCACTTTTTGTAACACCCAACCGCTAATCCTATGCTTACCGTCCAATCGTCCCATAATCCAGAGTTACTCGCAGCGGAAGTACTACTTACTACGGCGGGTGATACAACGCCGCTAACCGCCCATACGGCTAGCTAGGCTCATTCCACTTACAGTCACGGTCTGATGAACATAATATACCGAGCTACTATATTACTTACCAAAATACCATATACCAAATACTTACATCAATGGATCACCGAGTATTTAAGTGTATTCAATTACATCCCAAATCAAACTTCCCAAAAGAATGCGTTTCTACCGGCTACTCATCTATACCAATGCTCCATTCTATCCATGTCCAAAAGGGTGTACCCCATGGTACACCGGCTAACAAAAACTCACAGCCGTGTACTACTTAGTACACCATTCTCAAATTCATTGTTTACAAAAAAAGAAATCAAGGACTAGCTACATCTCTTCATGGCCTTCATCCTTCTCGAGTACCTGCGTGTAGTAAAAATGGTGCCCCAAGGGGCTCAGCAAACGCTGCGTATAAACTCCCTATAACCGCGTGCTAGCTAGGGCACGCCGACTATTTGACGTCCACTAAACATGCTGTTCATTTATTTCATACATACATGCTTTGCATACATCATACAATCATGCTCATACATTACACATTCCAAGGCAACAATACAATAACACGCATCTTACTTACCTTCACAAGGTTAGCCAAATTATGCATCCGGGTTAATCGGAATGCTTTTACTCTTACTCTTACTCATTACTTACTATTTCTCAATTACACTTACTTACTTTCATGTACTTTACTTACTCATTCTTACTTACTCACTCATACTCAAGTTAAGTCGTCGGGACCTCCGGCCCTGGGGACTACGCCGTCCCACCTCCGGGATTTACTTGACTCACTAATCTAGGATGCTACCCACTTAAGGGATTTGGGCCGCGGACCAGTTTAAGAGTCAGGAATTGGAGCCAACCTCTCGTGACTCCGCATCCTCACGCGTGGCCGAAACTATATCGGACTTCTACTCATTCCAATTTAATTACCAATTTAAGTTAGAATGGTTAGCTTGTTAGGAATAAGTTAGAAGTCCATTCACACAAATAATCGGTCGCGATGCAATACAACACACATACACACATTCATTATCATCCATACATTTCATGAATTATACAAACTGAGATTTAAAGAACATATACCACAATATACAACACTACATATTCACAAGTAAACATGATAACTCCGATTCGTGCATTTATCTTATTTGGTGACCAATTAGCACACAACACACAAATCAGAGTAACCAAGATAGCATACGGGGCATGAGGAATCCATATCATTCACCGTTGTACGTGTTCCCAAACGTTCTTCTGGTGTCACAAACCAAATCCTATTTTATACATATAGAATTGAGTGATTAATATAGCCATCATTACTTAACTCATTACTCTTACGCTTACTAATCCATACTTACTAAGTCTTTGCATTCCCAATACTTACATTTTATTTGTTTACTCCTAATTACTTAACAATGGTATACTTACATTTATATGCACATATGTATAGGTGGGTATACATACATACATATATATAATTATTATTTAATTAAATAATTTTTTTCTTTTTTTTTGTATGACTCGTCCGAACTAGCAAGTCCGGTCGCAAGTTCGGTCCAAGTCAGTAAGGAATTACGCTGGAGAATTACAGGGCCGACCGACCTTGCAAGTCCGGTCCCAAGGTCGGTCCATTCCAGTAAGTTTCGTATGTGAAAATTTTAGCCTGACCGACCTTACAAGTCCGGTCGCAAGGTCGGTCCATTCCAGTAGCTTACTCGAAGGAAATTTTTCTGGCCGACCGAACTTGCAAGTCCGGTCGCAAGTTCGGTCCATTCCAGTAGGTTACAGACGGAAGAATTTTCTGGTCCGACCGAACTTGCAAGTCCGGTCGCAAGTTCGGTCCATTCCAGAAGCTTTCCCGTCTTTGTAAATCTGGGCTCGACCGAACTTGCAAGTCCGGTCGCAAGTTCGGTCGGCCCATATTTGCATTTTCATTTCTGTTTTTAGTCCTCTCTTTTACCCATTACTTCCCCATTGTTCCTACCCTTAATCCCACATGTTTTAACACTAATTAACCCTCTTAATACACCTTAGTTCACTCCTTAACTCTTTACATAATTCTATACTAATCCACTCACATAATTTTCCAAGTTTCAACAACTCAACACTTACACTAGTTTCTTTCTTTACTACATTATGCTACAGATTTTGACAATCACACTCCTCTTCTATATCTCCCTCTTCTATTGACATTTCTAACACCTCTAATACATTACAACTATATTAACTATCTCTCCTAATCCACCCTCTAACTATCCAAATCAAAGTCTGTTACAACCTGTTTTTCCACCTAGTTTTAATTCACTAAGTGTTCTAATCCTACATAAATTTTGACATAACCTCCCCTATATTTTTACACTCTCACCACAATGTTTCATCACACATTAACATCACCTCACCTGTTTATACACAACAACAATACACAAACTCTCATATACCTTTTCCAACAAACACTACCAAAAATTCCTGCACTCAACATCTCATTCCCAATCTGTTTGTAACAGTTTTTAAAATTGTTTCCAAGGGTTTAAAACACTTACATTCTCTTATACATTACTCTACTACTCAATACCATTGTCATTACTAAATTCAAACTTCTAAAATCTGTTACACATACATATACAAGACTACACAAAGGTGAGCATCCTTACCTTGTTTTTCTTCTAGATTTTCTTTGTTCTCTTCTCTTCTTCCTTCCTTCTCTCTCTCTCTACCGGTTTTAGCCTCTCAACCAATCTAACATCACAACCCATTCTTAAATACACCATTCGATACTAAAAATTAACCCTAACATTATTTAAGCTTTTAATGTGGGTTTTAGGGTTTAGAAAATTCATTACCTTCCAAGGGTGTAAATGAAGCTTGGAGTGGCTCAAGAACAAAATTCCAACTCCACCAACAAGGCCAAAATCGGCTGGGTACAAGAGGAACCAAACAAGGTTTAGCTAGATTTTCGTTTTGCCTTTGAGGCTAGAAAAAGATGGAGTTTTTAAGAATATTTTTACCTCAATACAAGGAGAAGGAGGGCCTTCTAATGGTGGCCTTGAAGCTCCAAATGGGACATACCCATAAAAACGAAAATGTTGGTTTTCGAATTTTGAAAGGATGGAAATGTAGCTCTTGATGAGAGGATTCCAATGGTGTAGTTTTTGTAATTTTTGGAAGAGATTTGAGGGGGTTACAAGAGGAGAGAAGTAGAGTTTGTATGGGTTTTGCTCATTTTCTCCATGGATGACCGATGAGGAAGAAGAAGAAAAGAGAGTGAGTGAGGGTGAGTGGTATTACGTGAGTGAAGAGAATGAAATAGGAGGAGAGAGAATTGTGAGTGAGGGAGTAAAGTAATAAAGGGGGTTACTTTATTGTTTTTGTCTTTTGTAAATAGAGGAGATAGGTGAGTGTGTGAGGGGGGAATAAAATCGGACAGCACCCCAGCCCACATGGGTTTTTAAAATTCTTTTTACAATATTGGACACATAAGTTCGTGTTATTTATGTTTCTACCCCACAACTTCCCGTTTTTGACAGTTTTTACTAATTCCTCGTTTTATTGATTTTATTGGTTCTAAAGCCTCACTAATATTTATTAATGATTATTTAGTTGACCAAAATTGTTACGAGTCTATTTGACCCGCTTAAAGACACGTTTTCCCGGTTACCTCGAAAAACGCGCTTTAAGGTTCGTTAGTGATTTTAATCCGTTTTAAGGATCCGTTTTCTTCGGGATTTGTTCCCTCATAATGATTTATACTTAATTAGCTTCTAAATTATTCATTAGCCTAATTAATCACTATTTTTAATTACGGGGTATTTCATAAATAACAGGGGGAAATAAGGAACATACAGAGTTATTGTGCAACGAGTATAAACGCTACAGTGACAACACTGTAATATTTAGTGAATAGTTATATTAATATTACCCGGTATTGCATGTTTATATAACAGCGTACGGGAAGGAACTACTGAACAGGAATTTGTGAAGCTAGCAGTTACTTGGTGAACGATATGTTAATTGTGTGGTCTGAATGTCCTAAGGATTATCCTAAGGTCCAGATATTATGTGTTAATTGTTTAAGAGCGATATCTGTGATTTTATGTATATGATATTGTATACTGTATTGCTCAACATTGTTGCGTTGCATTTTTACGCGAACGTCTTATGACTGGAAGTTATACATCTAAACTGGAACAAGACTAACTGACCTTTAGGTATTATCAAACCTAACTGATGGTCAACTGTTATAGTCTTAACTCAAGGATTGGTTATTATGTCGCTGACAAAAAGGGCTAACTTATAAAGAGAGGAATCCAGACTGTTTTGACTTTCTGGTTGCGCATCGTGATCACTACGAGAGACTTCAATGGGGAGTCACTCAAGGGAATCCATCAGCCACATACGGGGATGGTGGAGGGCACTGCCGTTGGTGCACAGGTTCGACCGGATCGTCAAAATATTTATCCAGGGCCATAAGCTCAGCTGGTAACGGTTCCATTGGAACCTAGGGGACTATCGTCCATTAATGAGTTTTTAAGGGTTGTCTTGACATGACGCCTGAGGTGGAAATTAATTGGAAAAGGTTAAGTGATTGGTTTAAAGGATAAGGGCCAGGTGGCCAACTAACAAGTACAGTTTAATACGCGTATCTTGTTTGGATTATTGATGTGTGATTATTGGTTATTATTATTGATGTGAGATTATTGGTTATTGCTATGGATTATTGATGTGTGGTTATAAGTGTTGTGTACTGCTGTACATTGATGTTTACAGGTGAATTGTTATGTGAGTGTTTAATGTTTACAGTCATTACTGTTATTATTGTAAACCGGTATTTCATGTAAAGAATCTAATATCAAGATGGCTAAAAAGACTTAAGGAATCTAGATGATTTAAGACTACATTTAGCATACCAGCATTTCGATTGCTGAGCCCTTCAATGTGCCAAACATTCCAGGTTATTGAAGAAGACTCAAGCCGGAGTGCGGGACACGGGGGTAGCTGATGTGTTTTCAACAAACACCTTTGGTTTTATTTTGTATTGTATTAAGGAGGTTGTTGTATTCAGTTAGTTGCTCATTTAGTTGGATTTGGTTTGTAATAATTAGAGTGTCAGTATCTGTTCATCACAGCGTGAGGAGTTGTATTGTTGGAAAGAGTAAGGATGCCTTGTTACTCACAAGGGTGAGTAACGGCGTGTAACACCGAGGTAGATAGTTTTATTTTCCGCTGCGAATTGTTATTTATTATGCTACGACTTGCGACGTTATTACAGGTTTAGGAATAGGGGTGTTACAAAAAGTGGTATCAGAGCGGAGTACCGCTCTGATAAAGGATACTGAGTCAAGAATATGAGCATAGGATATTTGGGAATACGGGGAAACGTTTGTGAGGATTTGTGACCTAGAAAAATCTAGGAATATCTTTATTGCTAGTGGTTAACTTTCTTATATATTTGTGATTGTGTATGTAAAACGGTGTAGCAACCTAGTAGTAATAATAATATACTATAGATGTCGACAAGAGGAAGACCAAGTGGAGACAGCAGTGGACGCGGTGGCGAGACACCGGCGGATGTTCCAGAGGTACCAGGCTTAGCAGCAGCCATGGCGGCCTTCGCGCAGCAACTAGGAGCTCAACTTACGGGAGCCATACCCCGCCCGCCGCAGCCCAGGGAAACCAACTGGTTGAAGAGCGTTGCAGACGCGAGAGTACCGACTTATTCAGGGGAACCGGACACCGCTGCACTGGAGAAGTTCGTTGAAGAGCACTAGAAGGCGTTCAAGGCTGTCAGAGTTCCAGAAGACCAGAGAGTCGACATCATCGCGTACAACCTGAAGGACGCAGCTGACATTTGGAGGCGGTCTGTGGAGGGCCACCGTAGAGCTACACCAGACTTTGGATGGACAGCGTTTGTAGAAGTGTTGCGGGAGAAGTTCTACCCCGAACACCTAAAGTAGAGAAAAAGGCAGGAGATCGAGACCTTAATCCAAGGGAGTCAAATAGTTGACCAGTACTACGCGTGGTTCACCAGTTTGTTGGACTACATACCAGGAGTCGACTACTCCGACACTGTGAAGATTCAAAAGTTTAGGGGAAGAGGCGCAGGAAGAAAGAAGAGAAAGAGTACTGAAGGAGATGATGGTGGAACAACCTCTGGCGGTTACTACAAGAAGGGGAAGAAATTCTTTGACAGGAGGAAGGGGCGGAAGGATTTCCATGGTCAGAAGACGAAGGAGCAGGTCCCTCGTCTGACCGGCCCAGCCATCAATGCTCAACCACTAAGATCAGCACCACCTAGAGGCAATAAGCCAACCCAACGTCACTATTACTGTAAACGCTGTGGAAAGGATCACCCAGACGTAGATTGCTCGGGAAGAAAGGTGGAGTGCCGCTATTGCAGAAAGGAAGGTCACAGGGAGTATGAATGCTTTTCCAATCCAGGGAGCCGAGTATACAAGGGGGCTAGAGGTTCGCAGAGAACACCAGCTATTGTGGCGGGAGGACCAAGAGGAGGCCAGACGCCGCAGAACAACACCTATACTAGAGGACCGGCAGGACAGCCGTCCTCATCCGGGTCGAAGGGAAAAGAGATAGTACCATGAAGAAATACTCTGTACACAGTGGGAACTTCAAGCACTGAGCGCTCAGCGCGAAACTGGTAAGCCTAGAACTTAAACCAAATGCATAATGCATGAATGTGTGTTTATAATTATCAGTCGATGAGACTTGTATGTGTTAGTAAGTATCAAAATTTTAGAGAGACCTAACTTAGGTAACCTCTCACCTAATAGGATACTTCGATATTTGATTTCCCTTATCAATGAGACCGAGGTCACCTGAGCCTATGTGCGAAGGTCGGGAATATCTAGAGGCAGAATGCCAAGTACTTTGACCCGGCATGACCCTACTCAAGAAATATTTAACTATAAAGGAACAAATAGCCATTGAAAATGAATGTAGAACTTTGGGAATAGGCCTTGGAGGATTTTACACTCTAGGATATGAGAAGGGATCAAAACTTAAATTATATATGATGTGTATGGGTAAGGATTGGGATCCACAGGCTAGGATATATAGTGGAGTGAGAAAGGTAGATGGAGCACGAGTTCCTAGGATACCAGTTGTATCATTCTCCATAGGAGATGATGCTGAGTTTTATACGGTGATAAGAAGAGGATGGATAAGGCGAACAAGATTATTTTGAAGTCTGGAGACGCGTTGATATTTGGTGGAGAATCCGGATTGGTGTACCATGAGATTAAGAATGTTAAACTGAATACAAAACCGAGATTAGCCTTGGGATAAAGGGTGTGAGAATAGTATAGTGAGGAATAGTAAGTTAGATCTGCTTGGACCGCCGAAGGGCGTTATCAACTGTCCAATCTTATAGTAACTACAAGTATGACCTGCCTAAATGACGAGCAGATGTCATGAAAAGGAATACATTAATTAATATAAAATACTTAAAACTACTTGAACTGTAAAAAGGGTCTGATGAAGACCTGCACGGGAAAAGCAAACACTGAAATTTTATGGGATACCCAGGCACCGAGCTTACCGCTCAGTGCGGGACTAGAAAATCTTACAATCCTTATTAACTTCGCGAGAAGATAGTACGAAACCTTGAAATATGACAATAGAGAAACAGAATCTCAAAAAATAAAACTAAACATCCATAACGGAAAAGCACGGGTTTTAAAATACCTGAGCAAATACCAAGGGTCTCAGCTAGTATCAATATAGTGACTGTGCTGGACTCCTAATTAATAAAGGGGAGGGAACAAACTTTGAACCTATATTTTCTGAAGTCGGGAGAACTACCTAATTAACAATACCAAATGCTACATATATACACATAATTTGGAGGTTGTAAACCTAAAACGTTGAGGAGTATTGATACATTTCAGGGGGCTAAGTATCATTAAATATACCTACCCTATTTTAGGCTCACGCCCTACACTATCATTATGGTTCTATACGAGTATTGTCTTCTATGACAACTCAATTTATGAATGCGAATAAAGAGCGCAAGAAATCAAATAAGGTTAACCCCCTAAGTAATATGAATTTTAATATAAATGAAATACCCCGAACTTAAATATGGTGATTATAATATTTTAATATGGTATTTAAGGGCCTAATAGTGCCTGAGTAATTTTGGTAAGGAAAGTAAATCCAAAAGAAATGGGAAAAACGCTTAGAAAGTGGAAAACGCTAAAATAAGCGTTAAATAACCATAGGAGGTACGAGACCTCGGTTATAGTATCGTAAGGATTCCTAAGGCTTATTCATAGCTAATTAGTATACGGGAATGATTCCCGAAGAAAACGGATCCAAATAAGGTATTAAAACGCTAAAAGAGCTTTAGCGCACGTTTTTTGAGAAAACCTGAAAACGTGATTTTAAGGGGTCAAACGAACCCATAAAAATTATAAATCATTAAGTAACTATTATTAAGACTAACGGAAGCTTAATAACCAATAAAAATAAAGAAATGAGAAAATTCCAGAAAACGGGCCCAGTTAGTGAATAGTATCCAAACCGGGTAAAATAACGAGCGTTTTCTGTAAAAGACGAAAAACGCTCCAACTTACTAATATAGTGGGGCCGGTTTTTATTTTGGGAGTCAACCCACTCACACACACTCTAAGCTAGTAATAAAGAAAAGAAAGAAAGAGAAGGAAGAGAGAGGAAAGTAAAAAGCAAAAGCATAAAACATTTCCCTCCCTCTCTCCTCTCACTTTTCTTCTTCTCTTCCTCACCTCCCTCCACCGATTTCCTTCCATCTCTCTCGGTCTGGGCAAAATGGAGCCCCTCCATGGCTTCCTCTACTTCCTCTCCTTGTACAAGCTCCATTCATGCTCCAAACTAAAAAATAATTACATATTTGTAATCCCCTCATCCTCCTCTATCATTCCCTCTTTTCAAAATTCGAAAAGGATGAGTTTCATCTCCATGGGTTTCCCCATTTGAAGAGAAAAGCACACCATTATGGAGCTTGGAGTCTCCTCTTTCCAACAAGGTAAAAATTTCCATGAAAGACCTCACTTTTCTCCATCTCCTTGGTATGGCTGATTTTGCCTCTCTCTCTTACCTTGTTTTTTCTCTTGCTTTGGAGCATTGTTTCAACCCTCCAATGGTGGAGTAACCCCCTTCTTGATTCAAGGTCGAGAATCCCTCTCAAAGATCTCCAAAGGTAAAACCCTAACTTGTGCTCTAAGCCCTTTTTAATGAATTAGAATTCTCTAAGGGTTTAGAAGGATAATTAAAATGCATTTTTGTGTCTCTTGGGTGTTGGGATGGAGTTTGACAACTCCATACCTATTTGACCGATTGGTGCAAGGAAGAGAGGAAGAAGAGGATTGGAAAAGAAAGAAGGAAAATATAAGCTCAAGGTAAGAGCTCCTTCTCAATGCTCAATTTAATGGATTAGTGTAATGGGAATGGGTAAGCAAATAAAAGAACCTAAACTATTGTACTAGTATTGTAGTTGTGGATGTTTGAGTATTTGTGAGCAAAAATGTGGATTTATAGGCCTTGGAGCCAAATGAATGGTGTATGTGTATTAGTGTGCTATTTGAGGAAGTAATGATGTGTTGGTATTGTGGTTGAGGAAATATTGGTGTATTGAGGTTTTGTATGAACCTTGTGGGCTGGTAGGACCCTTGTTGGGTGTGGCTAGCTTTAGGTTGAATTTGTTGAGAAAAGATATTTGAGGATGTAAGGAAAAGTAGGTGAACTATGGCAAAATTTTGGTAGGAATTGTGCATTAAAGAATGACTTGGTGAATGGGAGAGCCAAGGGATGTATTGGGGATAGTAGAGATGTTTAATGACCATGGAGTGGTAATTGGAGAATGAGGATGAAACATGTAAAAATTTGGAGCAAGAGGTATTGGATTTCATTGGAGGAATTAGGAAGAATGAGAGTACAAACTTAGTAAAATGAATGTTGGACTTGGGTATAGATGTTGTAATTGCTTGGAAATGTATTTGGGATGCTAGTAATGGTATTGGTAGTAGAAGTATTGGATGTGAGAATTGGGTTTTAAAATCTGTAGCATAAGCGTAACAAAAACTATTACAAGTGTTGGAAAAGAAATGAGGGAATTGTGTAAATTGATTGATGGATTTAGTAAGGAATTTGGGGGATGAACTAAGGCAATTTGGAGGGCCTAAGTAGTGTTAAATCATGTGGGGAAATATCGGTAAACATTTGGAAACAATGGGTAAAGAAACCAACAGAAAACAGATTTTGAAACTGAAGTACTGGGCCGGACCGGACTTGCGACCGGACTTGCAAGTTCGGTCGACCAGAATCCCGACGAAACCTTCTGGAATGGACGGACTTGCGACCGGACATGCAAGTTCGGTCGGACCAGAAAATTTTCCCGTCCGAAACCTTATGGGATACCGGACTTGCGACCGGACATGCAAGTTCGGTCACCAGGAAATTTTCCCGTAATGAGAGCTACTGGAATGGACCGGACTTGTGACCGGACTTGCAAGTTCGGTCGGGTCAAAAACAAAAAAAAAAATGTTTTATAATATGATTATAGTAATCATATGTATGATATATATGCCTATATACATACATGCATAAATATGTAGTAGTACGCTATAAATGAAGTAGTAAAGGTAAGAAAGTAAGTATATGAGTAGGAAAACAAGTATAAAAAGTAACCAAGTAAGTTGAGAGTATGAGAACATTAAGTACACCGGGATAACGGGGTAAGTACGGGAGTAGCAATTATTTGTATCGTAAGAGTATAGTATTAATAATAATGTTGGAACATTATCAGTGGAACAAGTGTGAACCAAGGAACGAGGGAACACATGGTAGAGCTAACCCGGTGAAAGGTATGAATTTCTCATGCCCCGTATGCTAACCGAGTTACGTTGATTTGTATGCTGTATGCCGGCTAATCAAGACTAAAGCATGGAAACGGTTTATTGTCCTTTCATTGAATGTCTTGTTGTATGTTGTATGAGCTAACTCTTCTGATTGATTGTGTGGCTTCACTTAGTGCGTAGACCGACTCATAGATGAGTCTTGTTGTGTATTGACTCGTAGTAAGAGTCATGTGTGAACTAATGGAACCGTAGCAACGCACTAAACCAACGAATCAATAAACGATAACGTAAACCAATGAACTCACTAGAATGTGAGAGAGTGTACGAGAGTATAACCTTCGATAACGGTAGGAGAACCGAAATGATTCAACCACAAACAATAAGTAGGGGAGTATATGAGAACCTTTATTAGAGGAATTAATCTTGGTGCAAGACATGAACCATGAGAGTAGTAAAGAATAACGAGGGATCTCCAAACCCCTTAGTAATTAGTCGACCCATTATGAGAGGACCCGACTGATGTAAGTAATGTTCCGAACATGAGAGTATTCGATACGTTGGGGAAACCCTTAAATCTGAGGATACTAGTCGGTTATTCCCTAAGCTAGTGGAGGTTATCAAGAGAGATACTTCTAGGCTAATCCACGAGATTGTATTATACTCTGAGAGAAGAGTGTCGGGAATTTGAGTAGTCCGGTAAAAACAGGCATTGGGTATTTGAGGAGCTAAGCGTATAGCCCTCGTATTGTAGGTCCGGCGGCGAGCCTTGTGTATGACTCTGCCCAGAGGCCAAGTAACGAGTATTGAGTATTGCGTATGTATGAGTAAAGCAATGAGTACTGAGTATGAAGTGAGTATGAGTATGTAATGAGTACCGAGTATCGAGTATGCATGAGTAAGTATTGAGCATTGAGTACGTATGAGTAAGTATGGAGTATTGAGTGTGCATAAGTATAGCAACGAGTACGAAGTAAGGGTCGTGTGCGAGTAAGGTATTGAACATGGAGTGATGAGTATGCAAGAGCAAGGAGTGAGTATGAGTGAAGTAGCGAATATCGAACACAGTACGAACAGAGTAGTGAATTACGCAACGAAAGAGTAATGAATAAATAACTAATACGAACAGTTGACTATCGAATGGTCTTCCTCAGTAAGTATTGAACCTTGTATGTGTATGTAGGTATTGTTGATTGTATTGTTGTAGCATGAGTATGTATGTATGTATGCTTGTAAAATGAACTCCATGTATATCCGACCCAAAGTAGTCGGCGTACCGCGGTTAGCACGCGGTAAATGCGAAATTCATATTCAGCGTAAGCTGACCCCCTAGGGGGAACGTTTTTAGTGTGCAGGTACTCGAAGCTGACCACCGTTCGAGAGAGTAGGACGGGGACTGCTACGTAAGCATGGGTAGTTGTATAATAGGGATTGTAATTGTAATGTATTGCGAAAATTGGAAGTTCCAAACTGTATCGGTAATTTAAGGATTGTAGTAGACTCGGTATAGTAATGTATTGGAAGTTGTAATTGAATTATGGTTGAGTATGCAAGTGAAGGTATTGTATTGTGTAGAGTACTCGGTATGTTCAATTCATCAGATCGATAGGATGTAGTAATGTAACTCGCCTTGTTAGTCACATGGGTGACTAACGGCATTGTACACCCGCCGTTGCGTATGGAGTATCCGCTGCGAAGGTAAGTATTGTGCAGTAATGACGGTATTAGCGGTAGGGGTGTTACAAACAGTGGTATTAGAGCGAAGTGTCGCTCTGATGGATGAAATGCCGAGTTTAGGAAAATACCGAGTTAGGAATTAGAGACTTAGGGCTAAGGGTTGAGTGTTAGCGTGTGAAGTACGCTAGTTAGGAACTTCCGTGTGAACCGGAAACCTACAACCACCATACCCCGCCCTCCGCAACCCACGGTATTAAGATGGAAAGTAACGCCAGAGAGATGGAAAGACCTCTCACACTCGGGTAAAACCCGATCTGGCAGTTGCAAAACGAACCTCATTAGGAAAAGAACCTGTCATACGGTAGAGTCCAAGAACTGGAAGTCCCGAAGACAGTTCCCGCTGAATGACAAGGACCGCACTTAATGGCGGAGAAATGAAGATCCTAAACACAAGGATAATGGAATTTATGGCACCATGGGGCGACATGCTTCACAGTCGCGAGAACCATGGGTAGCCGGCAAGAAGAGAAGCACAATCGCGCAATGAGCAAGGAAGATAGAGTAACAAACCCGAGACAAGAGAGTCTACGGACTGTAATATTTGATGATACCAACAACGGTATACAAACCGACTAAGGAATTAGTCGAGGTTGGATTAATGCTAAACCTACACGCCAAGATGGCCGTAATAACCGAACAACATAGTTCAGATAACAATGAAAGGATTCATAACACAGACACCTATAGGACCACGACATGGTTCCTAAGGACAAGTCAAGTCTCGAAAACCACAATGAAGGTGGGAGACACCTGACTTGACGACAATCATGTCAGGTATACTGAGAAACGACTCAGGAGATTGATCACCAAGATCAAAAGATCAAAGGAAGATCTAATAGAAACCACTAAATATGGATGGAAATGATACCATAACCGGTATACGTTAACCGAAAAACAACCTACCCGCGCACTTGCCTAGGGCAAGTGCAGCAACTACGAGACGGTTAGAAGACTTTTAACAGCCTGCAAATACTTGCTAAAGTACCGTTATGACGAATGGAGCAAATATAGGATCACTAATCCTAAGAAATTGGAACAATGAAACCTTGCAAAAGGCCTAACGGCCCGACCATTGTACTTAGAACATACCAATCAGCGAGAAGCTGAACATGATCAAGACCTCAGACATGGCAACGCCATGAAGAATTCTTTTCACACCGAACTGTTATTTCAAAAACCCAAAAAATTTTCTTTCAAACCACGAACCTTCTTTTAAACCTTGGATTTTTTTTTAAAACCAAACCAACGGAATTACGGTGAGTGTCATAGAGTGATACCAGAGGAGTTGACAATAGAATACTTCACCTAGGCGTGTGACGAACACTACGAGTGTACCCAAATACGGGACGTAGGACGACCGCACTCCGAAGGAGCTTGCGGGCCTGACATATAGTTAGGTAAGTGGTAACGTGCCAAGATGGTACCCCACGTATGTATACATGTAGTGTACGGAACACGGGAAGTAGTCAACTCCGTTCTACGGACCATAAGTAAATTCGAAACAGAACGGTTGGATACCTCAAACAACCAAGGGGAACTCAGATAAGCTTACAAGCTAAGGAGTCAAGAACCTACTGCAGGAGGATGATTAAGAGTTGAAAGTGCGAGAAGCACTAACAACCGGATAAAGACATGGGAGATGTCTCGAAGGTATTAAGGTAAAGCTTGATAACTGGAAGGTCTAAATACAAGGAGGCAAATGCCTAACATTAACACACCAGTGTTTAATGGACGGGATGGAATTCTCAAAACAACTACCACAAACACACAGGGTGATCATATAAGGTACCGAGGAATACCATTCATCACCGAAGGGAATATCAAACCCGTTGTAACAAAAGAGAAAACACTAATGGTCTACCCTAAGAATGGGAGACGCTATAACCCTCAACGGAGAACTCAGATCCGGAACCGCAAGGTGGGATAACAAACCGGACACACTCAAAAATACCCAGGGGCAATCCATAAAGGGTATCAAGTCAATACAGTCGAACAAAATGTTGTGATAAGAACACCACAATTGGAACGAACATTCGGTTAGAACACCGAAGGGATCCCACTTGACAGGGGATACCCCAAATTAATAAATGGTATCGATCTATACCAAGATACAAAAGGGTCTCCAACAAACGGAAGCGTGATGCGATGACTTTATCATGGAGCCCAGTATCACCTCCAAACCCGGCAATGGCTTATGGAGAAGTAACCACTTGGGAACAGCCTAGGATGAGCAGAGCTCTAGGCAATATGGCTAGTATGCCATGAAACTATTACAATACATAATTTGACGGTTGCAAAACCCATTGCGAACCATATGGAAAATGGTCAAGGACGATACCGATAAAAGAGTAACAACCAATGAATGAGGATGTCCCTCATAAATGTGAGACCGCAAAAGCGGCGAACACATGGATCCCAAGAAGGGGATACCATCAGTGACTGTCTGAAATATATCCCTTTCAGAACTACTAACGTAGTGAAGCTTGAGCATACAAATACTGCCATGCAATGCAAACTAAGCATCAACAGCAATTGTTAACAACCAAGGAGTAATCGGTTCAGAAGGAACATAATCATAGTATAAATGGTGGAAATGCATGAGCTGAAGCTAGCAACAGTGGAGGCCATGTAAACCAATACGGTAAAATCGATAAGAACATGGTGCGCAGCAGGCGACCAATGTATGTCAATAATCACCCAATACTATGGAGTTGTTAACACGGGATGGTGGACAGACCGGGCAACAAGCCAGGAGTCCACACCAAATGATGAAACACCTCACAAAGGAAGTAATGTTCATTCCTATCTGAGATCAAATAAGAGATTTACTGCCATGAGTTTACTCCTCTGCACTCTGTAGGACTGAGTTTGGTATTGCACTTGTGCAGTTAATGATCGAGTAGGATAGCTAGGAATATGAGAAAATGTAAATCGTGGTAAATTCTTCTTTTCACCAGTAAACATGGCATAAGCCAGTTAAGTAAAAGCTTAGAAACAAACCGTGCGGCCTAAGGCCAAGAAGCACGAAGAGTGTGAAACACACCTACAATCACAAGGTGTGAATTCCATGAGAATAAAGGTGAAAGGAGACTTAAGAAAGTCACAAGGATTGACGCATAGAAAATGCAAGGTCACACAAGTAAAGAACACTTGTACTGAACCAGAGAAACTGGCATAATTCAGAATCCCCTGATAACAGAGGAAGCACTACAACTAAGTAGTGGCTTAACCTCACCCGACAATAAGTTGGAGGACCAAGTGAATAATCACTACAAAATACAACAGTATATATAGAGATCGCCAGAGAGCCAGTTATAAATCTAAAACTCATTGAGTTTGCGCACGGTAAAGGGATACCGCGCTTGATGGAATAAACCTTATTCCCACAATAAGAGGGATAAAAAGGTGATGTATAGCACATTTAAGGGAACAAGAAGGGTGAATAACCCAAGCTATCAGGGTCGCGCAGCAGGAGCTAGTGGGCCCAGAATTCCAAGTCAATAAAAGGTTAGTCATCAATGCCTTAAAGCCATTTAGGCTAGAATCGAACCGTTAAGAGTTAAATAAACTCCGATGAAAATTCTTGATGCAGGGACTAACCGGTGATACGGTTAAGACCCATTGATCAAGGAACATTGTATACTAGACCGCATGGAAGCTGAACCACTCCATGACGGCTGAATGCCTTCGACCAATGTTCAATATTGACACATGGTAGATTACGTGGGCGTAATACCTTTTAAGGGGGGTAGAGCGAAAACCGCGAAATGTATGTCTTACGTGATAGGTGCGTAAACTACAATGCGCATAGCGCAAAAGGATTTGTTTTGATGATTGATACTTATGTTATATAAACATTTGTATTCACTCATTGTGTAATTGTAGTAATTTGAGAAGTAAGTATAGGAAAAAGGAGTAGAGAAACTCCAGGGGAATGAGAACCCCATTGGTAATAGTATGAGGAATGAGTATGTAGAGAGACTTGAGGAGTATAAATCGGTATGGAACCGATGTATGTAATGAGTATAAATCGGCATAAAACCGATGTATTTTATGAGTATAAATTGGAGTATAGTAAATTAATGGGATATTATACCCATGAATTTCTTAAGTATAGTAGTAGGAGAAGATGTAGTAGTAATTGATGAGATGAGTAGTAAGTAAGTAAGTGGATTATATAAATTGGAAAATGTATATGTGTGTGATTATGAGTAGCAAGATTAAAAAGATAGAAAACGAAATAATGTTTGACGATTTGTCTGTTGGAATGGAGGTGGGAGGTGGAATGTGGAACTTGATTTGCTAGCGATCAAGGGAAGCCGAACACAAATTGGGGTGGAAGGATAATTCAACACCAATGCTGATCACATTGGGGTTGAAGGACTCTGGAAGCTCCCTTAAGTGGCCACAGTAATAACACTAGTAATAGGTATAATCATCATAAATGGTATTTGGGAGATGTATGCAAGTTTTCAAAGTGAATTTCCAAAACTAATTTGGTACAATGTTTTCTTCAAACTTGAGAATGAGGATCGGTTTTGAAACCGCTCCCACGGGCGCTAGTGGATCTTCCATGCCTAGGCATGGGTATCCGGTCGAAACCATAGGAGGTGAAGCTAGTTTTGAGTCTGTGGAAGTGTAGAGTAGTTTGAAACCACTACACCGTTCGTGCGGTGACAGTGTGTTTTTGTATTTTTCCAAAGGCACTGGGGCAGCGTAGTCCCGAGTAAGTATGAGTAAGTATGAGTAAAGTATGAGTAAGTAAGTATGAGTAAGTGCCTGAGGATCTCTATATGTGCAAATGAATTTGATCAGAACCAAAGGACCGTAGAGCCAGAAAGTGTAAGTTCTCAAGTCATGACGGCCGTGAACCAGAAAGCGTAAGTGTTCAAACGTGACCGGTACCTGAGGGATCACTCGCCATTGAGGAGGATGGTACCTAATTGTCTGCAGATGGACCCCTTGGAGAGAAGTAAAACGGATATTTTTTATTGCTATGCATGCAGTGACATGCTGTTTGGGATGTGTAGTATGCATCATGTCAGACATTTGGAGTTTACAAGTTTTATGTAGAGGTTAAACCTTAGCATAGAATATTATACAAGTAAAATATTAGATTCATCAACTTTGAGAGCAAAGTTCTTTAAGGGGGCTAGATTGAAATACCCCAAACTTAAATATGGTGATTAGAATATTTTAATATGGTATTTAGAGGCCTAATAGTGCCTGAGTAATTTTGGTAAGGAAAGTAAATCCAAAAGAAATGGGGAAAAACGCTTAGAAAGCGGAAAACGCTAAAATAAGCGTTAAATAACCATAGGAGGTACGAGACCTCGGTTATAGTATCGTAAGGATTCCTAAGGCTTATTCATGCCTAATTAGTATACGAGAACGATTCCCGAAGAAAACGGATCCAAATAAGGTATTAAAACGCTAAAAGAGCTTTAGCGCACGTTTTTCGAGAAAACCCGAAAACGTGATTTTAAGGGGTCAAACGAACCCATAAAAATTATAAATCATTAAGTAACTATTATTAAGCACTAACTGAAGCTTAATAACCAATAAAAATAAAGAAATGAGAAAATTCCGGAAAACAGGCCCGGTTAGTGAATAGTATCCAAACCGGGTAAAATAACGAGTGTTTTCTGTAAAAGACGAAAAACGCTCCAGCTTACTAATATAGTGGGGCCGGTTTTTATTTTGGGAGTCAACCCACTCACACACACTCTAAGCTATTAATAAAGAAAGAAAGAAAGAGAAAGAAGAGAGAGAAAAGTAAAAAGCAAAAGCATAAAACATTTCCCTCCCTCTCTCTCCTCTCACTTTTCTTCTTCTTCTTCCTCACCTCCCTCCACCGATTTCCTTCCCTCTCTCTCGGTGCTGGGCGAAAATGGAGCCCCTCCATGGCTGCCTCTACTTCCTCTCCTTGTACAAGCTCCATTCATGCTCCAAACTAAAAAATAATTACATATTTGTAATCCCCTCATCCTCCTCTATCATCCCCTCTTTTCAAAATTCGAAAAGGATGAGTTTCATCTCCATGGGTTTTCCCCATTTGAAGAGAAAAGCACACCATTATGGAGCTTGGAGTCTCCTCTTTCCAACAAGGTAAAAATCTCCATGAAAGACCTCACTTTTCTCCATCTCCTTGGTATGGCCGATTTTGCCTCTCTCTCTTACCTTGTTTTTTCTCTTGCTTTGGAGCATTGTTTCAACCCTCCAATGGTGGAGTAACCCCCTTCTTGATTCAAGGGTGAGAATCCCTCTCAAAGATCTCCAAAGGTAAAACCCTAACTTGTGCTCTAAGCCCTTTTTAATGAATTAGAATTCTCTAAGGGTTTAGAAGGATAATTAAAATGCATTTTTGTGTCTCTTGGGTGTTGGGATGACAACTCCATACCCATTTGACCGATTGGTGCAAGGAAGAGAGCAAGAGGAGGATTGGAAAAGAAAGAAGGAAAATATAAGCTCATGGTAAGAGCTCCTTCTCAATGCTTAATTTAATGCATTAGTGTAATGGGAATGGGTAAGCAAATAAAAGAACCTAAACTATTGTACTAGTATTGTAGTTGTGGATGTTTGAGTATTTGTGAGCAAAAATGTGGATTTGTAGGCCTTAGAGCCAAATGAATGGTGTATGTGTATTAGTGTGCTATTTGAGGAAGTAATGATGTGTTGGTATTGTGGTTGAGGAAATATTGGTGTATTGAGGTTTTGTATGAACCTTGTGGGCTGGTAGGACCCTTGTTGGGTGTGGCTAGCTTTAGGTTGAATTTGTTGAGAAAAGATATTTGAGGATGTAAGGAAAAGTAGGTGAACTATGGCAAAATTTTGGTAGGAATTGTGCATTAAAGAATGACTTGGTGAATGGGAGAGCCAAGGGATGTATTGGGGATAGTAGATGTTTAATGACCATGGATTGGTAATTGGAGAATGAGGATGAAACATGTAAAAATTTGTAGCAAGAGGTATTGGATTTCATTGGAGGAATTAGGAAGAATGAGAGTACAAACTTAGTAAAATGAATGTTGGACTTGGGTATAGATGTTGTAATTGCTTGGAAATGTATTTGGGATGCTAGTAATGGTATTGGTAGTAGAAGTATTGGATGTGAGAATTGGGTTTTAAAATCTGTAGCATAAGCGTAACAAAAACTGTTACAAGTGTTGGAAAAGAAATGAGGGAATTGTGTAAATTGATTGATGGATTTAGTAAGGAATTTGGGGGATGAACTAAGGCAATTTGGAGGGCCTAAGTAGTGTTAAATCATGTGGGGAAATATTGGTAAACATTTGGGAAACAATGGGTAAAGAAACCAACAGAAAACAGATTTTGAAACTGAAGTATTGGGCCGGATCGGACTTGCGACCGGACTTGCAAGTTCGGTCGAGCCCAGAATCACAAAGACGGGAACCTTCTGGAATGGACCGGACTTGCGACCGGACTTGCAAGTTCGGTCGAACCAGAAAATTTTCCCGTCTGAAACCTTCTGGAATGGACCGGACTTGCGACCGGACATGCAAGTTCGGTCGGACCAAAAATTTTCCCGTCCGAAACCTTCTGGGATAGACCGGACTTGCGACCGGACATGCAAGTTCGGTCGGACCAGGAAATTTTCCCGTAATGAGAGCTACTGGAATGGACCGGACTTGCAAGTTCGGTCGGGTCAAAAACAAAAAAAAAACAAAAAAATGTTTTATAATATGATTATAGTAATCATATGTATGATAATTATGCCTATATACATACATGCATAAATATGTAGTAGTAGTACGCTATAAATGAAGTAGTAAAGGTAAGAAAGTAAGTATATGAGTAGGAAAACAAGTATAAAAAGTAACCAAGTAAGTTGAGAGTATGAGAACATTAAGTACACTGGGATAACGGGGTAAGTACGGGAGTAGTAATTATTTGTGTATCGTAAGAGTATAGTATTAATAATAATGTTGGAACATTATCAGTGGAACAAGTGTGAACCAAGGAACGAGGGAACACATGGTAGAGCTAACCCCGGTGAAAGGTATGAATTTCTCATGCCCCGTATGCTAACCGAGTTACGTTGATTTGTATGCTGTATGCCGGCTAATCAAGACTAAAGCATGGAAACGGTTTATTGCCTTTCATTGAATGTCTTGTTGTATGTTGTATGAGCTAACCCTTCTTGATTGATTGTGTGGCTTCACTTAGTGCGTAGACTGACTCATAGATGAGTCTTGTTGTGTATTGACTCGTAGTAAGAGTCATGTGTGAACTAATGGAACCGTAGCAACGCACTAAACCAACGAATCAATAAACGATAACGTAAACCAATGAACTCACTAGAATGTGAGAGAGTGTACGGGAGTAATAACCTTCCGATAACGGTAGGAGAACCGAAATGATTCAACCACAAACAATAAGTAGTGGGAGTATATGAGAACCTCTATTAGAGGAATTAATCTTGGTGCAAGACATGAACCATGAGAGTAGTAAAGAATAACGAGGGATCTCCAAACCCCTTAGTAATTAGTCGACCCATTATGAGAGGACCCGACTGATGTAAGTAATGTTCCGAACATGAGAGTATTCGATACGTTGGGGAAACCCTTAAATCTGAGGATACTACTCGGTTGTAATTCCCTAAGCTAGTGGAGGTTATCAAGAGAGATAATTCTAGGCTAATCCACGAGATTGTATTATACTCTGAGAGAAGAGTGTCGGGAATTTGAGTAGTCCGGTAAAAACGGGCATTGGGTATTTGAGGAGCTAAGCGTATAGCCCTCGTATTGTAGGTCCGGCGGCGAGCCTTGTGTATGACTCTGCCTAGAGGCCAAGTAACGAGTATTTAGTATTGCGTATGTATGAGTAAAGCAATGAGTACTGAGTATGAAGTGAGTATGAGTATGTAATGAGTACCGAGTATCGAGTATGCATGAGTAAGTATTGAGCATTGAGTACGTATGAGTAAGTATGGAGTATTGAGTGTGCACAAGTATAGCAACGAGTACGAAGTAAGGGTCGTGTGCGAGTAAGGTATTGAACATGGAGTGATGAG
Source organism: Limonium bicolor (assembly GCA_023374045.1). Lineage (NCBI taxonomy): Eukaryota > Viridiplantae > Streptophyta > Magnoliopsida > Caryophyllales > Plumbaginaceae > Limonium > Limonium bicolor. The sequence continues at coordinate 13,383,902 of CM041781.1, forward strand.
TATGCAAGAGCAAGGAGTGAGTATGAGTGGAGTAGCGAATATCGAACACAGTACGAACAGAGTAGTGAATAACGCAACGAAAGAGTAATGAATAAATAACTAATACGAAATGTTGACTATCGAATGGTCTTCCTCAGTAAGTATTGAACCTTGTATGTGTATGTAGGTATTGTTGATTGTATTATTGTAGCATGAGTATGTATGTATGTATGCATGTAAAATGAACTCCATGTATATCCGACCCAAAGTAGTCGGCGTACCGCGGTTAGCACGCGGTATATGCGAAATTCATATTCAGCGTAAGCTGACCCCCTAGGGGGAACGTTTTTAGTGTGCAGGTACTCGAAGCTGACCACCGTTCGAGAGAGTAGGACGGGGACTGCTACGTAAGCATGGGTAGTTGTATAATAGGGATTGTAATTGTAATGTATTGCGAAAATTGGAAGTTCCAAACTGTATCGGTAATTTAAGGATTGTAGTAGACTCGGTATAGTAATGTATTGGAAGTTGTAATTGAATTATGGTTGAGTATGCAAGGGAAGGTATTGTATTGTGTAGAGTACTCGGTATGTTCAATTCATCAGACCGATAGGATGTAGTAATGTAACTCGCCTTGTTAGTCACATGGGTGACTAACGGCATTGTACACCCGCCGTTGTGTATGGAGTATCCGCTGCGAAGGTAAGTATTGTACAGTAATGACGGTATTAGCGGTAGGGGTGTTTCAATAAACATGGTAACGAATAACTCTCCTTGACACTTACATTGAAGGTAGTAAAAGTTATATTAAGAGTTTGAGTTAATATATACACCAAGAGTGAGTGGGAGTTAAATTTAAAAGTAGGGAAATACCCCTTGGCTTGTAATAATTGTTTTACACGTAAACCTTCCTGACGTTATATGCTAATCTCTGTGACTCTAAATCCTCTATTTGATACACCTAATCGACCTATTTTTGGAAGCCATTGAGCTTGCGGATTAACCACGTTTCTAAGAGATAGAAACAAACAATAAGCTTTGATTGTCCTGTTACCAAACCGTTGGATTCAAACGGAAACCCTTAGTTTGAGATGGCACTAATATTAAGAGATGCTTAACCTAGGCTGAACATATGGTTCACCTAATTCATGGAGTTTAGATGAAATAAGAAAAAGCCAAGCTTTAAGGCGGAGGAAATAATACTTTATGGAACTGTAATTGTTGATCGAGTTATGAAAACTTTTTCCTTAGAGTCTAACTGTGTGACTGTCCTTGTTCTATGAAATGATAACTAAAGTATAGGCAATAATCAAACCCTGGTGAGTTAAATAGTAGATGAGCCTTTTAAAAGAGAAGAGGGTATTCTAAGGTATCCAAGTCCATAACTGAATTTATTACTTGTATGATGGATTTAAGAGTTAAAATGATTGATGGATATAATTATTAGACAGTATGAGCCTAGATGTTTTAATAAGAATTTATCTTTTATGCCAAGAGGAAAAACTGGCTTCCCCGCTTGAAGATTTGATCAAAGGAATATGGTTCCAGGGATTTGGTAATACACTAGATTCGAGTATAGGTTATAACAGATATTGGATTAGTTGCATAGTGGTCAAGAGAAAATGTAGTATTCACCACGTCACAAAGTTTGATAAGATAAAATCTGGAAAATGATAATTATGTGGTTGTTTGATATTTGACGTGGGAGGTCGAACTTGATCCTGGTCAGATCAAGGGAAAACCAAACACAAAATGGTGTGGAAGGATAGTTCAACACTGATGCTGACCCCGTCGGGGTTGGATGATTCCTGAGACTCCTTACAAGTGGTCACAAATATTTTGTGATACGTAAGTATTTATTCTTAAATCTGATATAAAATTTGACTAATAAGTATATGAGAGGTAGAAGGTGTAAATTAAAAGTTAAGTTGTCCAGGTTACCTAGAGGAGATTAAATAGCTAAAACAACCCCGTGTATGTCGGAAAAATAGTCAATTGTGAGGGAAATACTAACTATTATTATTCCATGAACCATGTTAATAAATTAAATATGAGATCAAGGGACAATTACCTATAACAAGAGTATTCTCAAGCTAGCTTCTAAGTTATGGCCAAATTGTCATCTAGAAGGAAAGATCGACTTCCATGTCTTTCTTTATGAATTCAAACCCAATATATTAAGTGGGAACCTACCTATAAATATGGTAGAATATAAGAGTAGAAACATTATACTAATACACACGTGAGTTGATTCACAACCGCAAGAACATGTTCAATTGAGAGAAAACTGTACCTTGTTAGAAACCTTAGCAGGAACCCTACTGTGGTATACCTGATGAACAAACGATAGTAATCGTGTATGTACTACCGATAGATGGTGAATCAATAATACCAAGAAATCTTTCTATATTATACATAAGATGCACGGCTCGACCATAGCTCCTACTTTACATTGAAAATGAAAACCGAATATGGTGACAATAAACTCAAATACTAGAATCACAAGATGAGGACCTGAAGATCAAAGAGAGAGATTTTAAGTATGCCCCAATATTAATACAAACCCGAACGCCGACGATTACAACTACAAGAGGTGATTAATAGAAGTGTGCTACACACGATAGTTTAAACAAGCCATGAGATAATATTGGCAACGTACAAGATGGTAGATCTCCTTCACCCATACACACGGGATTCAAATATAAAAACATACTAATGCATTATGGAACATGTCAGAGAATGCATAGATTCTTGGGGACTATACCTCGTAAACTGACAGAAGTCATATGCTGATGTCCGTAGGAGAGACCTCGAGTTCGCAGTAGGCGATCGAGTCTTCCTTAGAGTTTCACCCACGAAGGGAATTTTTAGATTTGGGCAGAAGGGCAAGCTTAGCCGAAGTATATAGGACTGTACCTTATTACGGAGCGAGTGGGCCCATTAGCTTACAGATTAGATTTACCTGTTGAGCTTGGGAGAGTGCCTCACCCATCACATATCTTAGAGCCGAGACACTCGAGCTAGATCCTATACTTAGATATAAGGAGACCCCAGTTTATATTTTAGACTATAAGACTAGGGGGACCAGGAACAAGACCATTAGAATGGTCAAGGTTCTGTGGTCAAACCACGACATTGAGGAGGCGACATGGGAGTTAGAAGACTCCATGCAAGACAAGTATCCAGCACTTTTCTCTTAGTTTTGTGTATACTTGTGAGGGTACGTGGGCGTAACCCTTTTTAAGGGGGGTAGAGCACCACATGCGACTTGCATATCTGCAGTCTATACTGGTTTTGTAATTGTTTGTTTGTGTTTGATTGTTGAGCATGTGTGCAATTGGTTAGATGGTTATGGTTATTGATATGTCATGTGTGACACTTGGTTGGTTAATGATATGTCCTATGTGACACTGGATGGTTATTGTTGTGTCCTATGTGACACTTGAATGGTTATGGTTGTGTTCTATGTAACACTTGATATGTATGTGTTCTATGTAACACTTGGTTGATTAATAAAAGTACACTTATTTCCTTGCAGTATATTTATTCCTACAATCACACAAGAGATTCACTGCCAAGGGTTTACGCCTCTGCACTCTGTAGGACTGAGTGTTTTGGTATTGCACTTGTGTAGTGATGACCGAGTGGGATAGCTAGGAAGTAGGGACACTTATTTGCTTTACAGTATTTATCAAGTTACTTATGCTATGACTACATTGGTTGCCATGAGCAAGGTTATGTTTATGTACGAATTGCTTACACTCAGATTACTGATGGAATGTAGAGGTGTCAATATAGTATTGACACCCAGGAATGATAAGCATACAGGGAATAGATACGAGGAACTTGATTCCATAGGATATGTAAATATAAGTTATGACTTCGGGACGAAGTCCTTTTAAGGGGGTAGACTGAAATACCCCTAACCTTTAAATAATTAAATAAAGGTAAATAAATATTATTTGGGGGATTATTAAACCCTGAAAAAAAGTATATAAACACTTGGGCGTTAAAACACACCTAAACTCCTTACGGTCAAAAACGAGCGTTAAAGCCCGGCCTTAAGCTAACCAAGTTATATAATCTATAAAACTCATATGAAGTTAATCAAGGATCATTTTATGACCTTTAAAACACAAGTCCTCAGTTAGAACTGAGTAAAAATACAATATGCCCGGGAGTTCCCTTAAGGGCCCCTTAAGGCCTAAAAGTCCCCAGAAATACCTTATAAAATAAAGTATAGCATTACACTTCATTATAAATGCACAATAACACTTTAATGAACATTTAAGATGAATTCCTCAAGCTAAATTCTCAGTTAAAGACAAAGTGCTCGGAGGTTCCCGTTGAGGGCCCCATAAACCCCCGGGAGTGCCCCGGAGAGGTACCGAAGTGGCACAAACTCCAATATAAATTATTCTAAGAGTTCCTATCATTAATATTCACCATTCTAAAGAGAATTCCCGAGCTACTTTTTTAAAATACACAAAGTGCTCGGGGGAATTTCTTAACGCTCCTTTTTGCCCCGGGAGTGTCCCAGTAGCCTGAAAATTGAGTTACGAGTTTATATAATCCCATATTACTCAATGTAACACCTTAAAATATTATTATTGACTATAAACAATGTCAATAAACACTTGGAACTCATAGCGGCTAATTATTTTCCAGAAAATCCTTAAAGCACAAAAACGCACCTTCGGGGGTCACAAAAATGCGTTTTACGCAATTGCCTTGAAGTTTTTGAGGAGCCACGAGTTAATAATATTAAAAGGGGATAAATTTAACATCTAAATCAATTAATTCCAGTACTAAATTCTTAGTACAAATGGGGGCGATTTTTGGGACAAAAAGGTACCTAAAATCAGCATTTTTACCTTAAAACTTTCATCTTTTACCATCATATAAATGTACCAAATAAATGCTGGAACCTATTACACATATTATTATGATCTTATTACAATATATTGTAACAAAAATCAAATGAAAAATCAATCCCATTTGACCTCTATAGCAGGCGCCATTTAGGGTGTATTTTGGCTAGTTTTAGTTAATAAAATTACCTTATGGTAATGTGACTCACCTAGCATGTGCTATATGATAATGTAGAAAATATATTCAGTCAATTGGAGCCTTCATTACCGATTTTCCTGCAAAGAGACAACAAGAGAATAAGTTAAACAAAAGTTATAGGAATTAAATACACCAAAAGTAAACCTAGACTACAATAATGTAAAGTTGCAAATAAACAAATGAAAGAGCCATGTTACCACCCTTGTGCTGCCGATTTGGATCAGGAAAATAAGGAGCTTGAATTCCATACTTTAGTCAAAAGAATACACCACCTAACTAGCATGATCTCTTGTCTAATATAAACCAAAAACCAATTGTCTTGTAGCAGCCTTCATTACCGAAATCAAGGAGAAGAAAGGCAAGTTGATTTCTCTATAATTGATCAAATAAATTACCTAGCTACCTAGCCATATTCTCTTGTCTTAAAACAACAACAAAAACAATTGTCATCTATAGCCATATGCAGCCGTATAAACAAGGAGAATGGAGTCAATAATGACATGTTAGATATCTTAGAAAATTCAAAGAAAGCATATACCTATCATAGCTCTTTGTCTTCTTGCATCAAGTTGTCAAACAAGCCTTCTCTCCCTTGTCAATCCAGCCGAAAACACCACTAATGAGTGCATCTTCTTGAGCCAAACAATCAAATAATTAACAAAGGAAAGATTAAACAATTTGACAATTATTGTCAAAGTAATTCCATCCTTTCATTCCTTGCCTTAAACCATACGTGAGTTTCATTCTTTCCTTGCCAACTCCTTGGCCGATTGTGTAAGTGCTTCTACTCTCTCTTTTCTTTCTTCATTTGCTAGTTCTTTCCTTAGAGCTTCAAAGCTCCATTAATGGTGTTCTAAGTCCTAACACCATTTCTATGTAATTTCCTAGTTAAAACTACTAAGTCTTGAAGCAAGAAATCATCCTAGCAAGCTTGCTATTTTTCGCTAAGGTTAGATGTTCCAAGGAGGTTCCTAAATTCAACAACAACACAAGGAACAACAAGATCAAGTTAAGGTATATTTTCATGTTGAAAATCCTAGCAAAAATACTTAAATCATTTCCGAAAATTTAAGGCTCCTAAATCTATATTCTCTTCATTATTTCATGTAGGAGATTTAGATCTACAACCATCTCAAGGTCTACCGAAAATTCCTTGAAAAATTCCTAAGGTAAACTCTTGTAAAACTACTCCAAATCTTATTTATAAATCCTTGTTAGAAGTCTAACAAATGGATCTCCTAAATTTATATAAGGAGGCCGAAAGTTCTTCATCAAGATAGCATTTGGAGAGCTTGGAATTCAAGGAGAAATAAAGTACAAGAATTATCTTGATTTAAGGAGTAAGTTTATATAATTAAGGTTTATTAAGTTAAGCTTGATTTAAGCTTCAAACTTTGGTACAAAAATTATACATAACCTCTAAATAAATTAAGGCCGAAAATACTATGGTTATAATGTCAAGAAAATAATTTATACATATAAGGTAAGTTTATTACCTTAAGGTATAAACATGTATCACAAAAATCAAATATGATACACATATTATTAAACCGAATTGTCTAAGAGTTATTTGTTCTATTTTGAGTTTATAATCATTCTAAGTCATTAGCATAATTTTAGAAGTGTTATATGGCTTATATACATTTATATGTACATATTATAAAGTTTAAATCAAGTTTTAAAACCATATGGTAAAAGGTTATAAAGACCGAGAGTAAAATATATTATTTGGGTGATTTTCAAAATATATAAGTATATTAACTTATATAATAAATTTTGGGAACATTAAAAATAGCTACAAGTATTTAAAGGGCTAGTTTATAAAGTTATGTGGCTAAAATGTAAATTTTGAAAAGTTTGGTGTACAAATAACAAAAGCCGAGAGCTTAAGGTTTGTTTGGTATTATTATGATATAATATAAGGTAGGAATTAATATTATGAATTTTTGTGAATTTAAATAAGTGGTTAAGTGTTAAAATAACATTTTATAAAGTTTTGGGACTAATTTGTAATTATTGGAAAGTTTGGGAGTGAAACCGAATTACTTATGATTTTATGGGTATATTAAGGTATTAGTTATGAAATTAAGTCTTGGTCAAAGTGTTGACCAAAAACTTTGGGTTAAAATGAATTATGACATAAAATATTAAGTTTATAAAAGTTTTGGGGTGAATATGTAATTTAAGAAAATATATTTATGAAACCGAATTTAACAAGGGGCGAAAGTGCAATTTATAATAGTATAAGGACCTTTTCGGTATTTAAGGAAAATTAAATATTAAAACTATAGGTTATAAGTTAATATGTAACTTATATAAAGTTTTGGGGTTAAAATGTGAATAAAGGAAAGGTATATATTAAAACTGAAAGTTTAAGGGATTTAATTGTAATTTATAAAAATTAGTATATATTTGGTAAATACCGAAACTTAAGTGGTTAATTAACAACTTATAAAAGTTATGTGGTCATTTGGTAATTTATAAGGATTAATACAATTGTTTTGCAATTTCCGAAAGTTAATATGGGAAATTAGTAAATTATAAAAGTTATATGATTATTTAGTAATTTATAAAAGTTGGAGTATTTGAATTGTAATTACCAAAAAGATATATGTGGTTATTTGGTAAATTACAAAAGTTAATGTGTCCAAATATAAATACCAAATTATAAGGTTATTTGGTAATTTATAAAAGTTATTGTGTCCAACTTATAATTACAGAAATTAATAAGGTTGGTTTTATGATTTAATAAAGAAAGGAATTAAAACTAGGTGGTATACGGTATTATGGTATATTATGGAGTATAATATAAGGTTTATAAAATAATTGTGGTTATAATAAAATAACCAAAGGATATTGCTATACGGACTAGGTGAAAATAATTATAGATATGTGATTTATGAAATAAGGATATACAGTACAATGGAAATTCATTATCACATGTGAATACTACATAACATAATGAACTAATGAACTATCTAGAACCACTGTTAAATAACAGGGGGAAATAAGGAACATACAGAGTTATTGTGCAACGAGTATAAACGCTACAGTGACAACACTGTAATATTTAGTGAATAGTTATATTAATATTACCCGGTATTGCATGTTATATAACAACGTACGGGAAGGAACTACTGGACAGGAATTTGTCAAGCTAGTAGTTACTTGGTGAACGATATGTTAATTGTGTGGTCTGAATGTCCTAAGGATTATCCTAAGGTCCAGACATTATGTGTTAATTGTTTAAGAGCGATATCTATGATTTTATGTATATGATATTGTATACTGTATTGCTCAACATTGTTGCGTTGCATTTTTACGCGAATGTCTTATGACTGGAAGTTATACATCTAAACTGGAACAAGACTAACTGACACTTAACTGACCTTTAGGTATTATGGACCTGATGGTCAACTGTTATAGTCTTAACTCAAGGATGGTTATTATGTCGCTGACAAAAAGGGCTAACTTATAAAGAGAGGAATCCAGACTGTTTCGACTTTCTGGTTGTGCATCGTCATCACTACGAGAGACTTCAATGGGGAGTCACTCAAGGGAATCCATCAGCCACATACGGGGATGGCGGAGGGCACTGCCGTTGGTGCACAGGTTCGACCGGATCGGTCAAAATATTTATCCAGGGCCATAAGGTCAGCTGGTAACGGTTCCATTGGAACCCAGGGGACTATCGTCCATTAATGAGTTTTTAAGGGTTGTCTTGACATGACGCCTGAGGTGGAAATTAATTGGAAAAGGTTAAGTGATTGGTTTAAAGGATAAGGGCCAGGTGGCCAACTAACAAGTACAGTTTAATACGCGTCTTGTTTGAATTATTGATGTGTGATTATTGGTTATTATTATTGATGTGAGATTATTGGTTATTGCTATGGATTATTGATGTGTGGTTATAGGTGTTGTGTACTGTTGTACATTGATGTTTACAGGTGAATTGTTATGTGAGTGTTTAATGTTACAGTTTACATTACTTATGTTATTATTGTAAACCGGTATTTCATGTAAAGAATCTAATATCAATATGGCTAAAAAGACTTAAGGAATCTAGATGATTTAAGACTACATTTAGCATACCAGCATTTCGATTGTTGAGCCCTTCAATGGGCCAAACATTCCAGGTTATTGAAGAAGACTCAAACCGAAGTGCGGGACACGGGGGTAGCTGATGTGTTTTCAACAAACACCTTTGGTTTTATTTTGAATTGTATTAAGGAGGTTGTTGTATTCAGTTAGTTGCTCATTTTGTTGGATTTGGTTTGTAATAATTAGAGTGCTCAGTATCTGTTCATCACAGCGTGAGGAGTTGTATTGTTGGAAAGAGTAAGGATGCCTTGTTACTCACAAGGGTGAGTAACGGCGTGTGTCACCGAGGTAGTGTAGATAGCGAATTATTTTCGCTGTGAATGCGACGTTTAGGTTTATGGTTACGATTTGCGTACGTGATTACAGGTTTAGGAATGGCCGGGTGTTACAATGGCATAGTAACTTTTACGCGTCTGTGCCCCATCCTTCTATCAAATTGTGCTCCATGATGACCGAAAGTAGCAACATAATTAACGTGCAAACTGAAAGGAAACTCCCATTGATTTTGAGAGAAAAATGTGGCGTAAAATATGAAGAATTTCACGCAAGATGTAATAGACAGATTTTGAGAGTAGAAGGTAAGGAATGAGTATTGCTGCGAGACAACAATACCCCCTTTTATAATACTACTAGGAACGGTCACTGACATGTCCACGGCTAGTTCAACGGCTAGTGAGAACAGTAAGGTTTAAAACGGTAAATGGAGTCAACGAGCGGTCTGCTGTTGTACAAAAGTTAGATACACACATTGTAATACACTAACTAAGCACTTACAATACTTGTAATCGCAGCGGAAAATAAACAACTAAACAATAACTAAACGATTCGGTGCTACACACGCCGTTAACCACCCACGTGGTTAACAAGGCAGAATAAATACAAGCGTATCGGTCTGATGATCAGACTCCCGAGCATAGAACTAATCTTTTAATAACATTAACAAAACTACCGAGTTTTGTACTACTATCCACCTAAACATGTATGTACATCACAAACTGACAAACGGCCGTCACTGTACTACAACGGTACCAAATATATTGCCACGGGAGCACAAGCGCACCCGGGCTTAACATCCAAAAATAATCAAAAGTAATCCTGCATCTTAGAATCTAAAGCACATTCCGCTTCTTCGATCCTCATCCTGCAGTAAAAGAAATTATGGAGCCCCCGAGGGGGTCAGCAACCCTTAGCTGGTATGGTTAACGTGCAGCCCATTGGCTACCGGGATATCGCGCTAACTGTCATTGTATGTGACATGGCATTCTTTTTACCACATCCACCACATAAACATATATCACACCAACATGAGTATTGTACACAACATCACACATAACATACAAGAACAATTCCTTTTAGGAAGTGAACCAATACAATTAGTTCCCATGGAGAGCCTAGAGAAGTTGTTGCCATACTCATGCTAAGACTCTTCTACATAACTCGTTACCACTGTCCGTTAGATTGAACGGATAACTTAACACAAGGTCCTCGGGTATAGTGACCTAAGCACACCGAACAAAACATAGTATGCCCCTGTGGCCCGGCGTGAGTCAGTAAAATAGCCTTGGTTAAGCTAAAGGGAAGGTTGGAAACCAAATTGGAAAACAACCACAACATAAAACAGAGAATCGAACCGGTTATGAATCGACTCCCATACTCACACGCGTGGCCGGGCAGACACACACCGGACTCCTCACTTCCCCCGTTACTTGTTAGAAGTTCAACATGAACTCAATGAACCAATCACACACAATAGGTTAAGTCTTGTTAAACACACACACAAGGAAGAGAGAGTCATACTTAACAAATGTAGTAATATTTAACCACTGTAAACTCGTTACCTGATTTAAGTTCTTATAAGTCTTACAAGTCACAACACACAAAAAAAACAAACAACACACAAGCCGGTGTAAACCGGTAGGCAGCAACATGCAAGAAAACCATACCTTGGTCCTTGCTTCGATTGATTTCCACCGTAGGTCAAGCCTATACATGTTTAAGAATGTCGGTTAATTACTTACTTAACTTCAAATTTACTAAATGTTTAACATGATTATTTGACATGTTTTAATGCCCCAACTTATCCTGATACCCTAATTACCTATATACCCCCTAGGGTTATTACTTAAGCCATATTCTTATGTTTTTTTTATAGTGTTGGTCAGTCCGACCCACCGTCCGAACCCAACCATCTGGTCGGACCCTTTCAGTAATTTTCGGTTTGAAAAATATTCTACTTGTCCGACCCATGTCCGACCCAAGTCCTCTGGGTCGGACCATTCCAGAGATTTTACCGTCTTTTAAACACACACCCGTCCGACCCATGTCCGACCCAAGTCCTCGGGGTCGGACCGTTCCAGAACATCTTACTGGCGTCTAACAGAGGCCGTCCGACCCAAACTTGATACCCTGGACCTGACGCCACCAGAACATGCCCAAACATTGACAAATCATTCACTAAACTTTTCCTCAAGCTTCTAATGTTTTCCAACACCATTTGGACACTTATTCTCTCATACAAACATCCATAAAACACATTATAAACTTATACACTTACTCATTCTTACCAAAATTCCTAACACTTGTAATGTTTTCTCCTTAGGTAAGTGGGTTTTCATACCTATGAAACACTATGCCAATAATTCCTCACCACAACTACTACATACATCATTTCCCAAGCATCTTTTTCCTAACCAACTCCTTAAACATCTCTACAAGTCTATAATTTCTTCATGCAATACATTACTTCTCCCTTATGCACCAACATTGCACAAGTCCTAAACACAATCTCACCATGATCTTGAAGTATCCCAAAACATTCTTTTGCATTCTAAATCCTCTAAAACATTGCCTAAGTCCTTTTTATTTCCTAGAATACCTTAATGCATGTTTCTTTCACTAGTTGAACACTTAACCATTCTAAACACTTCCTAACTTACCAAAACTCATTTTAAACTCCTAAAACTTCTTATACATTATTTAAATTTCGTCATGGGTTCTCCTAGAACATTACCAAGCCAAAACACATTGTTTTCACCATTAAACAATCAAGAACACTAAAATCCATCAAGCACATTCTTATACACAAAACTTCACTCATTTAGCACTACATCACAATATAGTGCATAATTTAAATTGCTTGGCACTTAGGCCCTTAAATAACATGGCTCTTAGGCCCTTAAGATGCATAAATCTTAAACACTGAATTTCCACAATATATTTGCCTTTGACCTGCAAATACACTCAACAATACATATGTCTTTTACTAAGCCCTTGAGAGCATTCTTCTAAGTCATTTACCATTGGCTCCTTAAATCATTTTCATAAGCAATATAAGCTCATTTCTCCTAAGACTTTAAACCACATTAGGTTAGCATATTTACCTCTTTTCCTCACCAACTTCTTTCTTGTTTCCTTGACTAAATTGGCAAGCCTTTTAGTTGCTTGTCAACTTCTAAACATATACAAATGATAAAATGAGTATACAAGCTTTATGCTTCATCTCATTGTAAACCCTAGTTACATATATTATTTAAAGCATTAAGATGATTGTTTTACCTTGGAATGGAAAGAGAGTTTGGATATGTAACAAGAGAGGACTCCACCAAGCCCTTGGAAGATTCAAATGAAGCTAAAACAAGCAAGGTAAAGACACCATCAATGGTGATTTTCGGACAACACACAAACATGGAGGAAATGTTATTTTTCTTTGAGTTTCCTTACCTAGAAGCAAAGGAGAACAACAATATGTGAAAAGATGAGCTCAAGCTCCTCCCATGGTGATTCCTCTGGCACCGAAATGGAGCTCTTGGGATTTTGAGAAGATAGGAATGAAGAGCTTGATGAGACTAAGAGAATGGTGGTCTTTGTTTTGATTTGGCAAAGTGAGCTAGGAGTTACAAAGAGGTTGAAGATGAAGAATGGTGGTGGTACTATTGCAAAACCGTGAATGGAGAGCAAGAAGGAGGTAGAAGAGAGCTTGGAACCGTGGGAAATGAGGAGGGAGGAATGAGAAGTGAAGATAAGTTCACTTTTAAGAGATATTAAGTAGTAAAGCAAATAGTAACTGCTTTATCATTTGTTATTTATTTGTTAACTTACAAGGTGGTGACTCACCTCATAAAAACCGGCCCCCATTAGTCATCTAGGGGTGTTTTAGTCTTTGTTGACCATTTAACTTACTTATATAAACTTATGTTACAAACTTGCTTATTTTGTTACTATTCACTAAAACAAGGCACATAGATGTGAAGTTTTTTATTTCCCTTCCAAATGTGATACTATATGTACACATGTTAATTAAAGAGTAATGATGGACATTTATCCATTCAAAACTCATTTACAAGACAAAATTTTCAAAAATGTGCTTTAAGACTCCTTAAAGCACATTTTGTGTTTTAACTTGTTTTCAAGCTTGGTTTTCTTGGTAATTGGTTTAATATGTTCATTAATAGATAAATGAGGTCTTGGTAAGCTTATTAGGTCTTAACCAAGCTTATCCCAAGCTTAGAGCACATTTTGGCCTTTATTGACCTTAAGGCATTTGTTTGTGTTTTTTATGGTTTAAATTGTTTACTAATGTTTCTAAGACTCTTTTAGTCTTACTACACCTTATTTTAGTGTTTAAACAACATAACTAGGTTTGGGGTATTTCAATCTACCCCCTTAAAAGAACTTTGTCCCCAAAGTTCATACTTCCACATATCCTAAATATTAGAACACGGGAACACATATCAACAATACTTCCATAACAACATTAACAACATCCTTACATAACATCGGACACAGGTCCAAACAACAAAACATCACAACATTATTCAGACTCAGCGGTCTGTAACATAACAAGGTAACAACATGACAACACATCACAGACAATGTATCCAAATACATGTCGTACACACATAACTGAAACGGCTCTACCCCCCTTAAATAGGGGTACGCCCCGTACCCTATACATACAAACGCTAAGAAGTAAACAATGACGGGTACTTCGCCTTCATCTTATCTTCCAGCTCCAAGTGGCCTCCTCAACGTCCTGGTTAGACCAGAGAACCTTCACCAGTCTCACAGACTTATGGCGAGTGTCTCGAGTCTTAGTATCCAGAATCCGTACCGGAGTCTCCACTGATCGCATGGTCGGCTCTAAGGTTAGCCTTTCAGGCTGAAGTACATGAGACGGATGAGACATATATTTCTTCAACTGGGACACATGAAATACATCATGTACCTTGCCCAGCTCGGCGGGTAAATCAAGTATGTAAGCTACCGGGCCGATCCGCTCCGTCACAACATATGGCCCCACATATTTCGGGCTCAACTTGCCTTTCTGGCCAAAACGAAACACTCTCTTCATGGGGGATACTCTCAGAAATACCTGATCGCCCACGGCGAACTCCAGGTCACGTCTACGCACATCGGCGTATGATTTCTGCCTATCCTGAGCTGACTTCATGTTAGCCCGGATCTGTCGTACTTCTGCTTGAACTTGTTCCAGATACTCTGGTCCTATAATGACCGTCTCACTCGACTCATCCCAGCATAATGGCGTGCGGCATGGTCTACCGTATATGCCTGGAAGGGAGACATCTTGATCGAAGCATGGTAACTGTTGTTGTAGCTAAACTCGATCAGATGTAACTTGTCAATCCAGCTGGTCTGAAAATCAAGTGCACATTCACGTAACATATCCTCAAGTGTCTGGATGGTGCGCTCACTCTGACCATCTGTCTGTGGGTGGAAGCTGTGCTTACAGCTCAGCTCGGTACCAAGCGCCTCTCGTGTGGATTTCCAGTACCTGGAGAGGAATCTGGTATCCCTGTCAGACACGATAGTCTTCGGTACCCCCATGGTGCCGAACAATCTCTCTATCAAAGAGCTCTGCTAGTTTTGCCACTTTCCAGGTGTCCTTCATCGGTATGAATCGAGCCACCTTGGTCAGTCGGTCAACAACAACCCAAATCATATTCAGACCTCCCCTTGTAGGCGGAAGCCCTACTACGAAGTCCATAGAAATATCATGGAACTTCCACTCAGGCACTGGCATTGGCTGTACCATACCACCAGGCCGTCGGTGCTCAAACTTGACCTTCTGACAAGTGAGACACCTCAACACATAATCATTTACATCCTTTTTTCATTCCAGTCCACCAAAAATAACGTTTCATACCCTTATACATTTTTGAAGCTCCGGGGTGAATCGAAGTCGTAGAACAGTGGGATTCACTCAGTATACGCTCCTTCAGCTCAGCGCTACTCTCGGAATACACAGTCGGCCATTCAGCCTAATCAGGTTATCATCGTGGAGTCTGAAGTCGTACTTCTGACCCTCGAATGTGCCATCAATAAGCTTCTGTCTAATCTCCAACATATACTGATCCGTCATCTGAGCACTCCGCACCTCTTCAACCAAGCTAGAATGAGAGACTAGCGAATGGAGAGAGTGTGCTCGGCGACTCAATGCGTCAGCTACCACATTTGCCTTACCCTCTTTATACCGTAGATTAATGTCGTAGTCGTTTAGAAATTCAACCCACCTTCTTTGTCTCATGTTCAACTCCTTCTGAGTGAACAAGTACTTTAAACTCTTGTGGTCAGAATAAATTGTCACACTTACCCCATACAAATGATGTCGCCATATCTTCAGTGCGAAGACAATGGCACCCAATTCTAAGTCGTGGGTAGGGTAGTTCTCTTCATGTTTCTTCAGTTGTCGGGAGGCGTACGCTACGACCTTCCCGTGTTGCATCAACACACAACCCATACCTCTGCCTGATGCGTCGCAATAGACCTCAAAACCATCTGGACCGTCTGGTAAAGTCAGGACTAGTGCAGATGTTAGAGCATCCTTGAGACTCTGAAAAGAACTCTCGCAGTCATCTGTCCACTCGAATGGAGCATCCTTCTTCATCAAGGAAGTCATCGGCTTCGAGACACTGGAGAAGTCCTTCACAAATCTCCTATAATATCCTGCCAGACCGAGGAAGCTCCTGATGTCGGTAACTGTCTTCGGCCTAGGCCAGGTGCGCACTGCATCAATCTTTGCCGGATCAACAGCGATCCCGGCTTCAGAAATCACATGCCCAAGAAAGGATACTTGGTTCAACCAAAATTCACACTTTGAAAATTTCGCATACAACTGATTCTTCTCAATGTTTGTAACACATTTCTCAGGTGGCTTTCGTGCTCACCTCTCGATTTCGAGTACACAAGTATATCGTCGATGAAGACTACCACTGACTTGTCCAACTGATCTTGGAACAAGCGGTTCATTAAGTCCATGAACTTAGCTGGTGCATTGGATAGACCAAATGGCATTACCGTAAACTCATAATGTCCATATCTGGTTCTGAATGCTGTCTTCTCAATGTCACTGTCACGAATGGCAATCTGATGGTATCCAGATCATAGATCTATCTTGGAGAATACTGATGCCCCTTTCAACTGATCAAATAAGTCGTCGATGCGTGGTAAAGGGTAACGGTTCTTCACCGTAACTGCATTCAACTCTCGATAGTCAATACACAGGCGGAGGCTACCGTCCTTCTTCTTCACGAAGAGGACCGACGCTCCCCATGGTGAAACGCTAGGGCGGATAAACCCCTTGTCGAGTAGGTCTCTCAGCTGCTCCTTGAGCTCTGTCATCTCTGCTGGAGCCATACGATAGGGCGCCTTCGCAATTGGTCCGTTGCCCGGAACCAAATCAATCTCAAACTCAACTTCCCGTGCTGGCGGCATGCCCGGCAGTTCCTTAGGAAATACATCAGGAAACTCCGACACTACCGGCACATCAGGACTAAACTCTGGGTCTCTCTCTATGTCCTGGACATAGCAGAGGTATACATCATTCCCTCGTCGTAGTTCATGGTACATAGCCATGGCGGTGATGATCTGAGTCGAAGGCTCCCTGGGCCTCTGGCGGTAAGATATAGTAACCCCAGATGGACTCCGAAGAAGCAGACGATGCTCGGCACACAGGATTCTGCCCTTGTACCGCTCCAACCAGTTCATCCCGGCAATCACATCAAAACCAAGTCCGTCGAACTCTATCAAGTCGATCGGAAACTCTTCATCTCTGATTCGTACAACAACATCTCGGTGGTAGCGGGTACACCTGATCCGCTCTTTCGACGGGAGAGTGACTAGAAAATCTGGCATCTCATCACCGTCTAACCCCAGCCTCTTCGCAAAAGATAGCGAAATAAATGTATGTGAGGCTCCGGAGTCGAACAAGATCGAAGCGTCCACGCCATTGACTGGAAAGGTACCGGTGAGGATTGTGCCGCTCCTGCCGGCTTCTGCCTCATTGCAGACACTCAGTATACCTCCCGTTCAGAGTGCACAGCCTAATTCATTGGCAAACTAATAAGTATTGGGTAACAACACGGTTGATATACTTCAAACAACTCCACTTTATTCATTAACACACTCTTTTTACAACATTCGTTGGCTTACACTGTCGACATAACTAACACATACAACATCCTTAACATACACTGGTTTCAACACATCACATAATTATACAAGGCTTTAAAACTGCCTGAAGGTCAAATTCAAACGTCCGGGTTTCATGTGTGTGGCATTGATCACTGCCGATGGTGCGGTATTCAGTTTGATCTTCTTGATGCCATGGTATAGCATCCTTGACTGCCCACAATGACTAGTACATCTCCTGATTTCAACACTAGCTTCTTTGCGAGATCAGCACGCTTCTGCTCGCCGTACACAAACACTGCGGTATCACCAATGGACCAAGACACCACGGGTACTCCCTTACTTAGAGACTCGGGTGACTCGTCCTTATCCTGGTGTAACCCTAACCGTCCACCTTTCTGGTAGAAGTTCACAATACATAATCGGCTTTAACACTTGGAATTGAATCCGTTTCAACTCGCTGAGCAATCCCACGGCGTGGTTAACGACCGCAAGGAACTCCTCAGGTATTCTTGGTACAGTTGCTCCATCTTCAGCTCGCACTTCTTGATATGTCTTGGTGTAAGGGTTCCAGTCCTTACCCATGCACATCATCTTCAATTTCATCTTCGATCCGCTCGGGTATTCGGGTGGTTAAAACCTTCAGGTTCTTGCTCCCAGTTCGTCGCATCATCGGATGATGTGGATTTATGCTTCCGGGTCAGGTTATCTTTAAGAGTATCATACCTGGTTGGATGACCTGACATTGTTCCATTGGAAAGTCGGTGATGCTGATGGTGGTTTTCAAGGGTTTGGTGTGGGTGGGATTGGATAACAAATATTGAAGGTTCCTAAGTTTTCAAATTACCTAATTAGGTGTCTCACATTATATTTTAACTGTTTACTTACATGGTTATTTACTTGGACTCACTAACACACATGCATGAAATGCGGTATGCAATCACTTATTTCACTCCACAGTTTAGGCGGTACCTGGTCTAGAAGAGGCCCTGGCGCCTCAGACCGGTCCACCAATGCAGGGTGGCCTTGCTAGGTCCCGACCCCTTCCCCTTCTGGGAATCTTGTACCTCTGATCTGGGGTGGCTGATTCGCCGTCTTCGGGCCATCGGTGGTCGCGGTGGCCTTACCCTTCCATGCCCCTTAGGCCTGTTTTTTTCACTGTTCGGGTCTGCCAGCACTCATAGTCGGTGCCCATCTTTTTGCAGTATCGGCACTGCACATCATTACCTTGCAGTCCTTGCCGGGATGGTCTCCGTTACACCACTTGCAGTAATAGTGGCGCTCCGGTCCAGAGCCCGTGCTAGCTGCTAAACACATCACACACTCAGTACATACTTCACAAAATAATAACACACACTAGGTCAGTATTGGAATTGATTAATTACCCTTGGGTGGGTAAGAGCGTAGAGCTTGGCCGCATATGCGTAGGTGAGCTGCAGAGGCTCCTCAGCAGTGGTGGTCTGGGTCTGGCCCTTGCCACCCTGTTGCTGTCCTTTCTGGGACTGGGGGTATGGCTTTCTTCTTCTTTCCTCCCCTTGCCCTTGCGTGCCTTGGCCCTCGCTCATGGCCTTGCGCTTGAGCGCATCTCCTCGTCCCTCAGACGGACGGTGATCTCCACATTGCAGCGGCATGTTAGCACTCCTATATTTAGGGTGTTAGTTATGCCCCGCTAAACCAACTCACATTCCCATAACATACTATACATACTTATTCACTTCATACTGTAGTTCATTACCTGCAAGGTAGTATCCCGCTCGGCCCCATACCGTAGCGTAGGCGGTAGCTCAACCCGTTATAGAAACGGTTCACTAAATCCGGTTGAGTAGCCCAGATCGGGCCGCAGATGGATGAGTCCGATAAAAGCGGTGTAGTACTCATCGAAGTCATCTTGTCTCGTCCTTGTCTCAAACTGTCAAGCTCTAGGCGCTTGGCCTCCTGAACATGAATCGGGTAGTACTTGGCCGCAGCAGGGCGTGTACTCCCTCCACTGGAAGGTAGGATCACCAACTCTTCCCTCTCTTACCAGCTTCCACCAAGTCTGAGTCGATCCCTTCAGATAGTAAGCGGCAAGCGAACCTTGGCACCAGCAGGAACGTCCAAGGTCTCGAAAGCGGTCTCCATCTCGGAGATGTACGCCTCCAGCTTACTAGGGTCGGTCTCCCCACTGAATGACGGGGGTCTCAAATCCGCCAATGCTTGACCCAGTTGGTCTCGCGCGTTGTGGTTGCGGTTGTGGCCCTTGTTGACCCTCACCGCCTTCTGCTGTGCTGCTCTGATCGAGCTAATTAATGTGGGACCATCTGGGCTACGGCGGCCGGCCGCAACAGCGTCGGCCATGACCTGTGTCGTAGGGTTCTCCCCCTGGTTCCCAGTATCACCAATACCGCGTCCGCGGCCTCGACCTCGGGTCTACCTGACATCTGAATTCATATGAACATTTATTAGTACTGTGCTTGCACACTTATCGGTCCAACGGTTGTAACATCTTCCCGACAAATAGGTATCCCACACTTAGTTAGTGGTTAACCTTCTCATAACTGTTCACTTAGGTAACTATGGTTAGGTTTCCTAACTCGGTATATCCCTAAGCTCGGTATTCTACTTCGCTCTGAGCCATTTTTGTAACACCCCTAATACGCACTTAACAATACTTGTAATCACAGCGGAAATTAACAACTAAACGATTCGGTGCTACAACGCCGTAACCACCCACGTGGTTAACAAGGCAAGAATAAATACAAGCGTATCGGTCTGATGATCAGACTCCCGAGCATAGAACTAATAACTTTAATACATAACAAATACCGAGTTTGTTACTACATCCATAAACATGTCTGTACATCACAAACTGACAACGGCCGTCACTGTACTACAACGATAACAAATATATTGCCACGGGAGCACAGGCGCATTCCCGGGCTTAACATCCAAAAATAATCAAAAGTAATCCTGCATCCTAGAACTATAAAGCCATTCCGCTTCTTCAGTCCTCATCTCAGCAGAAAAAGAAATATGGAGCCCCCGAGGGGGTCAGCAACCCTGGCTGGTATGGTTAACGCGCAGCCCATCGGCTACCGGATACGCGCAACTAATTGTCATGATGACATGGCATTCTTTTTAACACATACATCATAAACATATATCACAACATGAGTATTGTACACAACATCACACATAACATACAAGAACAATTCCTTTTAGGAAGTGAACCAATACAATTAGTTCCCATGGAGAGCCTAGAGAATGTTGCCATACTCATGCTAAGCTCGTTACATAACTCGTTACCGTCCTGTTAGATTGAACGGATAACTTAACACAAGGTGCCTCGGGTATAGTGACCTAAGCACACCGAACAAACATAGTATGCCCCTGTGGCCCGACGTGAGTCAGTAAATAGCCTTGTTGGTCTAAAGGAAGGTTGGAAACCAAATTGGAAAACAACCATAACATACAAAGAGAATCGAACCGGTTATGACATCGACTCCCATACTCACACGTGGCCGGAACAGACCGGACTCCTCACTTCCCCCGTTAGCACTTGTTAGAAGTTCAACATTGAACTCAATGAACCAATCACACACAATAGGCTAAGTCTTGTTAGACACACACAAGGGAAGAGAGAGTCATACTTAACAATGTAGTAATTTAACAACTGTAAACTCGTTACATGATTTAAGTCTTACAAGGTCATAAACACACAAAAAAACAAACAACACACAAGCCGGTGTAAACCGGTAGGCAACAGACTGCAAGAAAACCATACCTTAGTCCTTGCTTCGATTGATTTCCACCGTAGGTCACGCCTATACATGTTTAAGAATGTCGGTTAATTACTTACTTAACTTCAAATTTACTAAATGTTAACATGATTATTTGACATGTTTTAATGCCCCAACTTATCCTTGATTACCTACATTATACCCCCTAGGGTTTATTACTTAAGCCATATTCTTATGTTTTTTTTTTAAGTTTTGGTCAGTCCGACCCACCGTCCGACCCAACCCTGGGTCGGACCCTTTCAGTAATTTTCGGTTTGAAAAATTCTACTTGTCCGACCCATGTCCGACCCAAGTCCTCTGGGTCGGACCATTCCAGAGATTTTACCGTCTTTTAAATACACCCGTCCGACCCATGTCCGACCCAAGTCCTCTGGGTCGGACCGTTCCAGAACATCTTACTGGCGTCTAACAGTCCCCGACCCAAACTTGGATCGGACCCCTGGGTCGGACGCCACCAGAACATGCCCAAACATTGTCAAATCTTCACTAAACTTTTCCTCAAGCCTTCTAATGTTTTCCAACACCATTTGGCACACTTATTCTCTCATACAACATCCAAAAACACATCTTCTTTCTCCTTATACACTTACTCATTTCTTACCAAAATTCCTAACACTTGTAATGTTTTCCTCCTTAGGTTTCTAAGTGGTGTTTCATACCTATGATAACCACTATGCCAATAATGTTTCCTCACCACTACTACATCATTTCCCAAGCATCTTTACTTCCTAACCAACTCCTTAAACATCTCTACAAGTCTATAATTTCTTCATGCAATACATTACTTCTCCCTTATGCACCAACATTGCACAAGTCCTAAACACAATCTCACCATGATCTTGAAGTATCCCAAAACATTCTTTTGCATTCTAAATCCTCTAAACATTGCCTAAGTCCTTTTATTTCCTAGAATACCTTAATGCATGTTTCTTTCACTAGTTGAACACTTAACCATTCTAAACACTTCCTAACTTACCAAAACTCATTTTAAACTCCTAAAACTTCTTATACAATATTAAATTTCGTCATGGGTTCTCCTAGAACATTACCAAGCCAAAACACATTGTTTTCGCCATTAAACAATCAAGAACACTAAAATCCATCAAGCACATTCTTATACACAAAACTTCACTCATTTAGCACTACATCACAATATAGTGCATAATTTAAATTGCTTGGCACTTAGGCCCTTAAATAACATGGCTTTTAGGCCCTTAAGATGCATAATCTTAACACTGAATTTCCACAATATATTTGCCTTTGACCTGCAAATACACTCAACAATACATATGTCTTTTACTAGCCCTTGAGAGCATTCTTATAAGTCATTTACCATTGGCTCCTTAAATCATTTTCATAAGCAATATAAGCTCATTTCTCCTAAGACTTTAAACCACATTAGGTTAGCATATTTACCTCTTTTCCTCCCAACTTCTTTCTTGTTTCCTTGACTAAATTGGCAAGGCTTTTAGTTGCTTGTCAACTTCTAAACATTATACAATGATAAAAGGAGTATACAAGCTTTATGCTTCATCTCATTGTAAACCCTAGTTACATATATTATTTAAAGCATTAAGATGATTGTTTTACCTTGGAATGGAAAGAGAGTTTGGATATGTAACAAGAGAGGACTCCACCAAGCCCTTGGAAGATTCAAATGAAGCTAAACAAGCAAGGTAAAGACACCATCAATGGCGATTTTCGGACAACACACAAACATGGAGGAAATGTTATTTTTCTTTGAGTTTTCTTACCTAGAAGCAAAGGAGAACAACAATATGTGAAAAGATGAGCTCAAGCTCCTCCATGGTGATTCCTTGGCACCGAAATGGAGCTCTTGGGATTTTGAGAAGATAGGAATGAAGAGCTTGATGAGACTAAGAGAATGGTGGTTTTTGTTTTTGATTTGGCAAAGTGAGCTAGGAGTTACAAGAGGTTGAAGATGAAGACTGGTGGTGGTACTATTGCAAAACCGTGAATGGAGAGCAAGAAGGAGGTAGAAGAGAGCTTGGAACCGTGGGAAATGAGGAGGGAAATGAGAAGTGAAGATAAGTTCACTTTAAGAGATATTAAGTAGTAAAGTAAATAGTAACTTGCTTTATCATTTGTTATTTATTTTGTTAACTTACAAGGTGGTGACTCACCTCATAAAACCGGCCCCCTTAGTCATCTAGGGGTGTTTTGTCTTTGTTGACCATTTAACTTACTTATATAAACTTATGTTACAAACTTGCTTATTTTGTTACTATTCACTAAAACAAGGCACATAGATGTGAAATTTTTGATTTCCCATTGATATAGACTTCTAAATGTGATACTATATAGTACACATGTTAATTAAAGAGTAATTATGGACATTTAGCCATTCAAAACTCATTTACAAGACAATTTTCAAAAATGTGCTTTAAGACTCCTTAAAGCACATTTTGTGTTTTAACTTGTTTTCAAGCTTGGTTTCTTTGGTAATTGGTTTAATATGTTCATTAATAGATAATGAGGTCTTGGTAAGCTTATTAGGTCTTAACCAAGCTTATCCCAAGCTTAGAGCACATTTTGGCCTTTATTGACCTTAAGGCATTTGTTTGTGTTTCTATGGTTTAAATTGTTTACTAATGTTTCTAAGACTCTTTTTAGTCTTACTACACCTTATTTTAGTGTTTAAACAACATAACTAGGTTTGGGGTATTTCACTAATTATTATTTTTTTGGGTGCTTGCTTAAGGCACGACCTGACAATGCAGGAGCTACATAATATAGTGACGTTCAAATGTAAACATACAGTAAAACGAGACAAACAACACTTAGCCTTAATTAATCAAATTACATCCTATAATAGTTTGTTGAGTCTTGAAGCCAATTTGAATGTGTGTGTTCTATCAACGCATTGGTGTTTGCACTATCATCTATGCCCTCTGGGATCTTCTTCCTTGTCGTGGATTCTACATCAACCTGGTTTTGAATGACATTAGGATATTGTCTAGGAGTTGGCGTTGAGTTATGATGAGCGTGAAATATATATATATACTTTTATGGTTTATTTGACTTAATATTTGCAATGAATTGGCTTATATTTCACACTTATCTTGTGTTTTTATAATATTTATACTTAGATGAGAACTGATATATTTAATTTGTCAAATGCAGGAAAAAGTCTCAAAATGTATATATATATATATATATTATACAATTGTGCACGTCCATTTACTATGTGCATAGCTGTGGTGTAATTTGAATGTCAAGCCCAAGGTCGCTACTTCAGGCCATCATGACCAAATGAATCAGCAAAAGATGTACGTACTGGGCTGATATCAAATTAAGTTATGGTTGCATCACTGGACCGACATTCACACAAAGATGGATTTGGGTTGCATGATATTTAACGTAAGGGAATGGCTGGATTATTTTAATGAGGGCTGCTTCTGATTGAGGCACGACTTACCTTATTGAAAAGATAAAAAAAGAGTCAACGCCGGATTATTGGTGGGGGAGGGGACGTCGGCTTCAGAAAGTATAAAAGAAAGACTGGACGTATACATAAGCTAGCAAGCCCTAGCCGGTGACTATTCCATCAATTTCCCACACAGCGCCGCAATTCTTTTGCCTGCTCCCGATCATCTCCGTTCCAGCCTACCACATCCATCGTTACCCCATCCATCACCACCATCGTCAGAACCCTCGCCCTTATCCAATTCACGCCCTTCCATCCGTCCAAACTCATCGAACATCACCACCGAATTCCATCCTCTCATAATTGACCACTGTAACCATCATCAATTATCCATCATCATCGCTCGATATTACCGAGCCGACATCAGAGACTCGAGGCGAGGAAGGCAATAGTAGTTCACGGCGCGAGGAAGAGAGGACATTAGTAAACTGGAGTGAAATTCTGGAACTCATTCTTGTTATTTCTTGTTATTTGTTACAAGTTATTTTGTTATTTCTAATTGTTGTTTTTATTGTTAAAACCATGAGTGAGTAGTTTTATTTAGCTTCCCGGGTTAGGGAAGCGAGTCTTTTTTCGTAGAATTCTTGTTATATAAATTTGTCACTATAATTATAATTTTGCAATAGTTTGATTCCTGTTATTATTGCGCTTGGATTTTCTGGCCAATTATCTAAGTGATTTTTGTAGAACTTATATCAAAATGCGGTGCTGAGATTGAGTTCTAGACATAGGAAATCAAACCGGATTAACGACTAGAAGCATGGCTTGCCTATAGGTTAATCTGTCTCTAATAGGAATTGTGTTTATTGCAATTAACTTGAATTTTAACTTGGGCATGGTTTGCGGCTTGTTAGTTAGGGTTCGTTGTACAAGGACCGGTCAACGAACTAATTATAATTCCTGAGCTTATTGCATAAAACAGTGAAAATTGTTATTAATTGAATTCGACAAAATAGACGAGTGGAATAACCCGGGGAGCATTTTTAATACATTTGATTTTTAAACCGACATTTGCTTTGTTTATTTTCATCGTTTTGTTATTTTATTATTCTGTGTTCGTTATTTGTTTTGAATTAATTGAAAACCTGAAAAAGTGACAATTTCCCGTTTTCTTAGTTTAATTTAGTTTCTCAGTTAGATTAATAATTTGTCAGTTAATTGAACGAGGTCCCTGAGTTCGACAACCCACTTAATCACTATACCCGCAAAACGATAGGTACACTGCCTAGGTAGAGATATAGTCACATATATTTCTGCTAACAGTTACCATTGAATAGGGCTTCGTCGTTGTAAGTGAAATTGTTGGACCCTATTTCTCTGAAGAAAGCAGAGTCTACATCAAAGTCAATGAGAACATCTGTGCCCTACTACCGGTCAGATGATGAGGAATCACTGCTTAGAATTATAATCTCTGGGATATTCTTCCTTGTCGTGGATTCTGAATCAGAAGTTAAAGCATTAACCTAATTTTGAATGACGTTGGGATATTGTCTAGGAGTTGGCGTTGAGTAACCATTGAATAGGGCTTCGTCGTTGTAAGTGAAATTGTCAGACCCTATTTCTCTGAAGAAAGCAAAGTCTACATCAAAGTCAGTGAGAACATCTGTGCCCTCCGACCGGTCAGATGATGAGGAATCACTGCTTAGAATTATAATCTCTGGGATATTCTTCCTTGTCGTGGATTCTGAATCAGAAGTTAATGCATTAACCTGATTTTGAATGACGTTGGGATATTGTCTAGGAGTTGGCGTTGAGTAACCATTGAATAGGGCTTCGTCGTTGTAAGTGAAATTGTCGGACCCTATTTCTCTGAAGAAAGCAAAGTCTACATCAAAGTCGGTGAGAACATCTGTGCCCTCCTGCCGGTCAGATGATGAGGAATCACTGCTTAGAATTATAATCTCAGGGATCTTGTTCCTTGTCGTGGATTCTGCATCAGAAGTTAATGCATTAACCTAGTTTTGAATGACGTTAGGATATTGTCTTGGAGTTGGCGTTGAGTAACCATTGAATAAGGCTTCATCGTTGTAAGTGAAATTGTCAGACCCTATTTCTCTGAAGAAATCAAAGTCTACATCAAAGTCGGTGAGAACATTTGTGCCTTCCGACCGGTCAGATGATGAGGAATCACTGCTTGGAATTATAATCTCCGGGATCTTCCTGCTCGTTGAAATTTTACTTTTGGATGATGAACCTTTAGATATGGAAGTTCTTGGTGTCGTCCACACTTGCTTTCTTTCGATGGATTTTTGTGCTTTAAGTGAGAGTTCCTTCTTGGGCATCATTCTTAGTGAAGATTGGACAATAGTTTATGAATGAAATCAAGTTGTGTCGTAAGGTATGAAGATTTCACTCTGTGAGTAGATAGACAGATATTAAGAGCAAGAAGTGATGGGCGAATTGGTTGGATCACCTATACTCCTTTTTATAATATCAGGGTAACGGTCACTAACATGCCCAACGGCTAGTACACAACTTAAACATTGAGTACCCCTCTGTTGTTGTCCTTGAGTAAAACATGACTGATAAATCCGGTACAAAGTGAATTAAAAGTTACCAATGGTAATTACTTTTTCCAGGAAGAGGTACACGTACCAGGTCATTGTTCAGGTACCATAGGACTGCATCCGGTACAAAGTGAATTAAAAGTTACCGTTGGTAATTACTTTTGCCAGGAAGAGGTACACGTACCAGGTCACTGTTCACGTACCATAGGACTGCATCCGGTACAAAGTGAATTAAAAGTTACCGTTGGTAATTACTTTTGCTAGGAAGAGGTACACGTACCAGGTCACTATTCACGTACCATAGGACTGCATCCGGTACATAAGTGAATTAAAAGTTACCGTTGGTAATTACTTTTGTCAGGAAGAGGTACACATACCAGGTCACTGTTCACGTACCATAGGACTGCATCCGGTACAAAGTGAATTAAAAGTTACCGTTGGTAATTACTTTTGACAGGAAGAGGTACACGTACCAGATCACTGTTCATGTACCATAGGACTGCATCCGGTACATAAGTGAATTAAAAGTTACCGTTGGTAATTACTTTTGTCAGGAAGAGGTACACGTACCAGGTCACTGTTCACGTACCATAGGACTGCATCCGGTACAAAGTGAATTAAAAGTTACCGTTGGTAATTACTTTTGATAGGAAGAGGTACACGTACCAGGTCACTGTTCACGTACCATAGGACTGCATCCGGTACATAAGTGAATTAAAAGTTACCGTTGGTAATTACTTTTTCTAGGAAGAGGTACACGTACCAGGTCACTGTTCACGTACCATAGGACTGCATCCGGTACAAAGTGAATTAAAAGTTACCATTGGTAATTACTTTTGACAGGAAGAGGTACACGTACTAGGTCACTGTTCACGTACCATATGACTGCATCCAGTACATAAGTGAATTAAAAGTAACCGTTGGTAATTACTTTTGCCAGGAAGAGGTACACGTACCAGGTCACTGTTCACGTACCATAGGACTGCATCCAGTGCATAAGGTACAGCTACCAGGTTACCGTTTTTGAACTTGTAACCTTGTGATTAGTTCATGACCAACCTCTATATAAGGGATGCCTCCTCCATTTCATCTTCACACATTCACTCCCCATATTCTCAAACCTTTCTATCTCTTGACTCTCTTCCAAAAAATATTTCGTAAAACTGTTCAAGTAGCTAGACATGAGTCAATCTTCAGTTTCCGATCATGATTTTGTTCCAGTATCAAGCGCAGTAAGTATTTATTTTATGTTTTTGTAAATCATATTCAGACTAATATTACATATTTAAACATTCGTCCAATATTCTCTCAACCCTTATTGCAAGAAAGTGACTCATCTACTGATGAAAGTTGGGATAATTTTGATGAAGGAGTTCAAGATCACCATGCAGAGATGGATGACTACATTCAACAGATGTATAATTGACCTCTGGTGGTGAATACAGGTTTCTTATTTGAAACAGATCAACCATTTAGGAGTAAAGAAGAAGTTAAAGCTTGGGTAGATAGTGTTGGCCATTCCAACCATATCTACACCATAATTCAAAGTTCTCGGGTGGGCCAAGATTTCCACATAACATGTGAGAGGTATTGGAAACCACGAAGGACACCACGACCTGGTGTCATCACCCGATGCAGATCATCTAGTTCAAAGAAATGTGGTTGTCCTTTTAAAATTAAGGGGTATTGCACAAGCTACGGGTGTGTGTTGAATGTGATTAACGGATGGCATAATCATGATTTCGCTGAGTGGACAGAGGGTCATTTTGTGGGAAAACGCCTAACTGAAGAGGAGGAGATTATGATCGATCAGAGAACCCGAGTCAGTGTGCCACCTTCTACAATTTATTCAGAGCTCACCACAATCAACCCCGATACGTCAGCAACCAGGAAAGACATATACAACAGGATTCAAAAAACAAAACTTGAAAAGAGAAATGGTCGTTCTATGGTGCAGACTTTGATGTAGGATCTAGACAAAAACAACAACTACTACAACTTGGGACCATCTTCTTTGCACACCCTACCTCTAGATTACTGCTGCACGTTTTCTCGTACGTCATAGGCATTGATGCTACCTACAAAACAAACATCGCAAAAATGCCTTTGGTCCAGTTCATCGGAGTGACTAGTATAGGCAAGAACTTCAGCATTGCCTTCGCCTTTCTTGTATCAGAATCAACGAACATGTATGTGTGGGCACTTAAACAATTAAGGGAACTCCTTGGCAGGGGCGGAGCCAGAATTTCAAACTTAGGGGGGGCCAAAAAATTTTTAGGCTATATATTTAATATCAATACTAAATATATTCTGAAAATAAATAATAAAATTTTAAAATAAAAATACTTACAATATGGTTTAAAGGTTTAATTTTAAATATAGATATAACTCACTAAAATATACTCTATCCTATTTTTCATAGATAATTTTCTACAAAACATGAAAATTAAGGAGACAATTTTTGGACTATTTTATCCTTACTTTTTCATAAGGAATAGAGAAGTTGTGAATAAGAGAAAAAAATAATAGGGCATATGAAAATTGAGTGGTGAAAAAGTCCAAAACATCTTATATTTTGAAAAAATGATCACTTTCAAAACATCATTTATTAAGAACAGAAGATAGTACATAGTGACAATTACAAGACTCATTGACTTAACTTTAAACTAAAATTTGATAAACACAATTAATATTTTAAAAGCATGTTTCAGTCCAAATTATGGTTATAAAAATAATAATGTATAAAATATAAGACACTTAATAACATCAACTAATGTTTTAAGGGTAGTTCATTATTTCTATTTATAACACTAAACAATTTAAAATGGACTCATGTTAATTAAAAATAATAAGTATCATAGATACTTTTAGATAATTTTAATAAATTCAACTTAATTTTGTAACAAAATAAACTATATTATATAAAACTAGTAATAAAAAAATGATGTCATCGGGACAATTGGGGGGGCGGCGGGCCCCCCTAATATACTATGTGGCTCCGCCACTGCTCCTTGGTCGGACTAAAACATCAACATTTATCACCGACAGATGTCTAGCCCTGATGAATGCCTTAGAACAGGTATTTCGTGAATCTCATCATCTTCTATGTTGGTGGCACATACGTAGGAACATTCAGGGGAAAGCGGAGACGTATATGGGTGATAGAGGAAGGGCGGCGGCTGCAGTCCGGATGTGGAATTTTGTTGTCTACTCAAGAACAGAACAACATAACAACAGTACAACAAGAGCCTCCAAGTATTCAAGAATACATACAGAAGCTATCCACGTTTCATTACGTATGTTGCATCAGTCTGGGAGAAACACAAGGAAAGATTTGTGGAGGCTTGGGTCAAGAATGTGTTGCACTTCGGCAACACAACGACAAATAGGTACAATTGTTAGTCTTGTAATTTTTAAGATAATACAGTCATTGTTATAGATCTATAAAACTTACTTAAACATTTGACAGGGTGGAGAGCGCACATTCTGCTCTAAAGGCGAGATTAAGGATGCTAGACACACTAACACACTTTGGATGTAATCTTTCCAAAAATTGACGATCACGTGAATACTAGCATCAGGGAGCTAAAAAAGGACTTCGAGTCGGCAAGGACAAAAAACATATTAGAGCACATGAGGGTTCCAATTGCTGACCTGATCGGAAAGGTTAGTATCTTATGCTTGGATGAGCTAGTAAAGGAGCTTGGTAGGGCGGATAATGTTCAAATGGATAGCTCAATCTTTGGATGTGATAAGGTAACCTCTCATGGATTACCATGTACATGTAAATTAAACTACATGTTGGATAGTGGTATACTGTGCTCAAAGAGGGATATACATCGTTTCTGGTATACCCTAAGCTGGAAGAATCATGAATCAGCAGTTGATATGCTATCCTACAAGGAGGCAGAACAAAATAGATGGCGTGATATTGCTTCTGAGGTAGCACAATTAGACAATCCGACTCTGATGGCCAAATGTTACAGTCAAATCCAGAACTTCTTTTATCCAGATATGGTATGCCAATTAGGAGAACCATTAGAACAGTTTGGGATTGGCAGACCTACCGAGACCCAAGACCAACCGACGGGAACCTTCATCTTGGGAGTGTAACCGACCAAGGGCGAGCTAGTCCGAAGGAGCACCATCAAATAGAAGATCAATTAATAGAGGATCATCAGATCTGAATCGATTCACACCCATAAACAGCTTCCCATACTACCAGTATTTCCCATCCAACCTATATCAATATATCACTGGGTATATTGATGTTCGTGGAGATGGTAATTGTGGTTTCAGGGTGATTGCTGATTACCTGTATTCAAACGAAGAGAGGTGGAAAGATGTCCGTAAAGGATTGTACCATCACATGAAGAATACAGAAATGATAAGGCATGTATACAAAGACATGTTCAACGAAGCACCGTACATCGAAATGTTAAGAGTGCTTCATTAGAATGGGGATGGGGCAGCACCTCCAGAGAAATGGATAACCACGGAAATGGGGACAGTGATCGCAACAAAGTACACTTCGATAGTAGTTTTCTACTCTACTATTTGGGGGGTATGGCAAGTGCCACATACCTTCATATCAAAAATTATACCAATCGTGATAGACCAAGAAGAGAGATCCACATAGGAGTTTGTCCCCAGGGTCATTTTGTACGGTTTTGTATGGTTGATGACTCCACACTCCTCCCTGTCTATCCGCAGTGGTTCTATTATAGAGATCCAAACACTGTTGGACCTTGGATTCATCCTTTACAATCCAGGTTAGATAGATGGAACAACGTTGTTACTTAGCTTCTCTTTAACTTAGTTGTTGTAACTTAGTTTTTCTTTAACTTAGTTGTTGTAACTTAGTTTTTCTTTAACTTAGTTGTTATAACTTAGTTTTTCTTTAACTTAGTTGTTGTAACATAGTTTTTCTTTAAATTAGTGAAATTTGGTCATTTAATTCTCATTTTGTTTCACAAAAAAGTGTCTCCCCACAACATTCCAACTTATTCAACTAAGTTTGGTGGAAAAAAAATTGTACTGCAAATAGTGAAGTTTTTGCTATTTGCAGTACAAATTAATTTTAAATCATATTAATAGTGTAAACACATAAGAATGTAATCCAACACTTTAAAAAAAAGATTCTAGAAATGATTACAACAAAAAAGTAACTAACGAAATTCGCTACTAATCAACTACAAACTTCTTGGGTAAAATTACTTTCAAATATCATTTCTGGAAAAAAAAACCACAGGGACACATCATTACATGTTTACAGTGTTAATATGATTTAAAAAAAATTGTACTACGGTGATTAGTAATTTTGTACTGCGAATAGCAACCCCCTTATAACAATATAGTTGTTCAATCCGGTGATAATTTAGTGACTTCAGATTTTCGGACTAGTGCTAATGTTGTGTGAAAATGTGCATCTTGTTATATATGAATGTATAACTATTTTCGATATTTTGCATGAGAATAAGAATGTTAGTGGGATCGATGTGGTTATTAAGGATATGATGTGTAAATGGGTTACATACTTTAATGAATTTCCTTTGATTTATTGTATTGCAACTGTTCTTGATCCACAAATAAATTGGATGGTCCAACAAAACTGCTAGATTATTATTATTATTATTATTATAGATTATTCTAGGACGTGAACTTAGGAGGATTATGTTGAGAAACATGTTGTAAAGGTTGATAAAGCCTTGAGAAGGCTATGTGAGGAGTATACTTCAAAGTTTAGTCTGGATGAGCTATCTATAGGTGTTGATGGTAGTAGTGATTCCTTTTCTAAACCACCATGTCTCGGTAGCAAAAGAAGTTTTTTTATTGCTAGTATTTTGAAAGATCTTAATCTGTTCAATCGGGTTTTATATTTTATACTTATGATGATTATCTTAACTTAAATTTTAGTTTTCATGAGGATGATGGTGAAATAGATGTTATTAATTGGTGGCAAGCATATGAAGGCACGTTTCCCATCCTTGCAAGGATAGCCCGAGATGTGCTAGCAGTGCCAGCATCAGACGTTGCTTTTGAGTCAGCATTTAGTGCGGGCAAATGAATGTTTGACGAAAAGAGATCAAGCCTTGCACCGGATTCATTCAAGGTTTGTGGTGAGAAGTATGATTGGGACTTAGTCAAATTGTGATCCCAAACACGCGCATTGTAGTACGAAAGGCAACATGATGATTGGTTGAGATAAATGAAGAAGACACCACTTAGGCCTTCCATCTTGTGATATTTTATAATGTATTAGTATTAATTTTCTTTCCATGTAATCATCTTGTGACTTGCAGTCGGGTTTTCCCAATGGAATTTTACCAAATAAGGTTTTAATAAGGCAATGAATTAATATCATATAATAAAATTCTCTTTACTCTTCGATTGCAAATTCAATAAAAAATTCTAAGTATTTGTGACCCACACATTTAGGATTTTAAACTTGAGGAATAACCTAGGTAGGAGTAAAGTGAACA
Source organism: Limonium bicolor (assembly GCA_023374045.1). Taxonomy (NCBI): domain Eukaryota; kingdom Viridiplantae; phylum Streptophyta; class Magnoliopsida; order Caryophyllales; family Plumbaginaceae; genus Limonium; species Limonium bicolor. The sequence goes on from CM041781.1 coordinate 13,417,695, forward strand.
AAGAGAGCAACGCGTGCACGCAAACGGATCTCAAATCACCTAAAACGAAGAAACTGGAGGCGACCTCCCCATGTGGGGCAGTCGTATCATTGTAAAATTAGCCTGACCGCCCCACTATGGGTTGGTTGAGCTAAAAGTCGACACCTGGATCTGGAACTCATATGAAACCGGTACCGATAGGGAACCAGTACCGGAACTGGTCAAAACCAAATTTTGACCGGGTCCGAAGCTGAATACACCCTTAGGAATCGGAACCGCTTCGGAACCGCCCCTGACCGGTTCTGAATTTAAATACACTTGTTCCAGAACCGGAATCGGTGGACTGGTACCGGAACTGGAACCATGACCATCCTGCTAATTAACAAACTATTTTGAAAGTTAACAATATGCCACTAGTTGTTACAATTTTTTAAATAATAAAAACTCAAAGTACTATAAAATGTAGATAATTATAAAAAAACATATTAAAATAAATGATAAAATAAAAACATTAAAGTATCATAAAATATTCAAAATTTTAAGTAATTCTTAGAAAAAAAGTTTATTAAGTACCATAAATGGAATATAAATTTTTAAAGATATAGTAGTTCTAAATAATTTGAAAAATTATTAATTTCTTTATAACATCCTAAATATTAATATTATTAAATAATATGTAGAAAAATTAAAATCATTTTATGAATTACCGAAATTCTAAACATATTGCTAAAATGAAAATCTAATTACCCTGTTTAAAGTAATAAAACTTTCAATTATGAAAAGATTAGGGACATTATTTTTCTTTAATAAATTAATTTTAACTCTTTTTTGTTTACTACTTATTTAATATGTTAAGGAATATGTACAATTTATTTGGTAATTTATTAGTTTTTAGTGAAGGCGCACGATGAAGAGTTACAGAAAGTAATGAATAAATAGAAGTAAATTAAATTACTATGTTTAATCTTGACAACTTCACCAACTATGAATTTATTTTATATTACATTTTTCTAAATTATTTCTTACTATACCAATTTTAATCATTTTTATATAAATTATTTTAAAAATTTAAGCAACATATGTCATTTAAAATATATATTATATTTTCTGGTACTAATAAAATTTTTATTTTTTCACATTTCTTTAATTTTCATATTTGTTTAATTTTTGATATTTTATTATATTTTTTAAGATTTCTATATTTTTATAGTTATTTATATTTTTTAAAGTATTTTTAACTTTGTGAATTTTTATGAATTTTATAACACTTAGTGGCATATTATGAACTTTCAAACTAGTTTGTTTACTAGTAGGGAATTTTTTTCCTTTTTTTCACTAGTCAACGGCTATTGTGACATTTCATGAATTTTAGCAAAAATGTAGTGACATTTCATAACTTTCCATTTTTTAGTGGAAGTTAAGCCTTAATATAGTGACATTTCATGAAATTACCATTTTTCATTATATTTCTCTAATAGTTAGCACCTGACATAAATTAAAACAACGGTGATCAAACGGCCCTCGCATACACGAGATATAAAAAGTCTATACAACCGATTTAGACTTCGTTTAACTTGTCATATTTGAAGTATATTTATGATAGGTGATTCATAGTTGAGTCTTTACTTTGTCTCACTTAGATCTGGCATTGGGCATGTGTTATTCTTTATAATATGATATCACATATAAAACAGTTAAACAAAAATAGTCAATAAATAATTCAAAACAAACAAAATCTTAACCTCAAGAAATTATAATATGAGGATAGCAATAGCTCTTACTGTTATTTTTCCTTCCAACCTTAATATTACTTAGAAACTTCAAAAAATGTATGTTCTCCTCAGTTTAGCTTGATTTTAGATAAGTTGTCATAAATAAAAAACTTATTTACTTGATATTACCTATTTTTTTATTCATGGGTTTCAAATGAAACTTAAAAACACCATAATACATCTTAATGTTAAGATTTTAGTTTTAAATTTATTGAATATTAGTGATATTTAACTTTTTGAAAGTTATTACAAGTTGAGAAAACTATATAACAATGGAATATTGAATTTTACATTAAAAAATATTATTATATAAACCACTAATAATTACAAAACCAGCACATTATTTAACTTATATATGATCATAAAAATAGAGAAATTCAAACTTAGAATAAACTTGTAATAGAATAAATAACATAAATATATGAAATTGTTGACATAACAAGAAGTAAATGTCTTAGAAATTAACAATTTATTAGAAATTCAATTCAAAAAAGTAAATGGTCGGCACTTCGTTGTGCATGAGTTCTTTCTATCACCCGTAGTCGAATGGGCAAACGGAGGTTGTTGATCATTGCTTAGATGATTATTAGTGTTGTTTCTCCTTTATCAAACCTAAGACTTGGCTCAAGGCTTTACCATGGGATGAATTTTGGAATAATACTTCCTTTCATGTTAGCATTGGCACTACTACTTTTCAAGCCCTTTATGGAAGGGAATCACCTGATATGTTACAATACTCTTAGGTCCTTAATTTAGGAAGTTAATGTGCAGTTGACTGAGAGAGATCAAATTAAAAAAAAAACAGCTTCTAAAGGCTCAATTAAGAATGAAGCAAACATATGTTCAGTTTTAAAAGGGTGACTTCGTATATATCAATAATGGTTTCAATCAACGGCCTTGAGATGTAATGATCAGAAGCTTAGTCCTTGCTATTTTAGACCATTTCAAATTGAGAAGCGAGTTGGTCCTTGTGGCTTATAAGATTTATCAGGATATGTCACTCCTATTTGTGACCATACTATCATTAGTGAGTATATGGAGCTGCTGTTGAAGCCTGCTGGTGCTTTGGATTCTCATCGTATCTCCATACGTCGAGGTGCTCATTAAAAGGGAAGGTGTCCCTGGTCATGATGATGAAACAATTTCTTGAGTTTTGCTTCACACCTAGAAGATAAGGTGTTAATTCATATCAAGGTAATGTTAAACACTTTGGAGTTAGAGTATTAAGTTTGTTATGCTTTATTTGTAGTAATGTGAGTTGTTAGCCAGCTGGCAAATGGTTGTATTGTGCGTTGTACTTTAGGGGATGCCCATATGCTGTATGAACTAATCTATCGAAGGTTGTGAATAATGTTGGCCTCTATGTTGGAGTGTGGAGTTAGGAGGTTGCCTACATTGGTACTTGATCAAATAGCCGGGTGAGCCGAGTTCAGGTTGGACCTGGAAAGAATTTTAACCTCGTCGAGTCTATTTCTAATGTTTAAACCTGGTTTTATTTTTGGACCCGACAAAACCAAACATGATTTTTTTTTTCTAGCTATACCATTACCCGACTTGTTCAATCCAAGTTTTTCATTTTTTATGGAGAATTAATAAAAATTTAAATGAATAATAAATTCTACATAAAATATTAAATAATTAATAAAATTCTATAACAATTATATAAAATTAAATTAAATATATATATATTATTATATAATATATAATTAAATTCAGGCTTTTTTACCCAAAATTTTACCTGAATTTCCTGATTTTAAATTCCAGCCTGATCTTTTGTACCCGCCAGAACTTTTTTCATACCAGGACAGCTCTAGGTATCAATACAATGGAAGTCAGATGACTGTAGATGTACAATAATGCAGGTGCTAAAGGAAGTCCAAGACAATAGTGGTAACGTATATATACCATGGTGATGAAGCGCGAATGGCCAGAAGAGAAAGACTAATAAAAGTGGATGGATTAATCGTTTTCCTCTATCAAACAAAAATATGAGTCATGACAAATATAATATACGTTCAAGCACAACATGAGCCGCGCCTCCAGCCAGCAATATAAAGATAAACGTTCTCCCAACATTCTTTGATATGTATAATAAAGGGGGAGAAGGAAAGAGCATCATTTACAGATACCCAAGAGAGAGACAGACCACCACCCTGGGCTTCGCTATCTAAGCTTCTTTTGCAAGAGTTCCGGTCAAAAACGAGCCGTCATCCGCAGCTACGGACTCCAGAAACCCTATTTGCATTGTTACAAAAGTATCTATGTACACTGTGACCATAAACACCCATCTTATGTACACTTTATAACCCCAATCAACTAAACCAGCAAGCCCTTTTTCTAGTTTGCAAGGGACAACACTCCTGTTGTTAATAAGAGCACAACATGCTGTAGCCATAAATTATCACCGTATTTGTTTCTTCAGCAACTTTTAAAAAACCTGCATTGAAAATGACGACAATGCAAACTCTCAGGTCAATCTAGCTTGATGGATAGTCAAACAAACAGATCAATATTCGAGCATGATTATTCCTTCTATTGCACGACCAGAATACAAACTAGACTATATCTGGGTAGACACACGTGACTTAACACAATATAGAATTAATCCAGCATGTTAACTACACATCAATTCCATATTGAAAGGTCGCATTAGGGAAGAAAGCTGAAATACAGAGGGAGAGAGCTCTATTTTCATTTTCCTTCTGAATCTCAAATAAAAGTATCGGGGGGGACCAACATTTCTCAGAGTTGGAGGAACAAATAAAAATACCTTTTTAGGTTGATCACTACTACAAGGAGGTGAAATTTTATTCAGAGCTCATTGTGCAGATGATAAGAACTTGTGGAACCTTCGCACTCTTGCCTGGTTGAGCTTCGAAGTAATATCTGCAGGTGTATTCTTCCTCCTTTTCACTGGACGGTAAAAGAAGTCTTCTGTGGCCAGAACATAGAGCATCTGTCACAAGAGACTCCACTTTCAAATACGATAGATTGGCCGATAAATATACATATTTGGCGGTGTTACAATTTCCCCATTGTTTCTTTCGAGAAAAAGATCAACTTTCAAGCAAGAAAGAAAAAAAAAACACATTTGCAGCAGAAACAACACAGATATGTCAGCATTAGCACCGAAAAGTACCTTGGACGTCCTGCAAGCTACTTTGCAATCTAACGCGTTGTAATACCGAACATCTTCCATACAAGATGACATAGCTGAAGATTCATCCATGCCAGCATATTTGTGTTTGTTCCTGCATCAAGTTGATGATGTTGGGCACAAGAGCCTCACAGTCTCATAACAGAGTCTGAATTGCCAAATTCAAACATCTTATTAAAATTAGTAAATAAAATATTCAGATAAGTTCTCTACCTCTCAAGAAACACTCCACGTGGGTCCTTTTCGCTGGGCACATCTGACAGATGCTCACTGTGCAGATAAGCGGAAAAGTTTGGATCCATTGAAACGGCAACCACATCATGCCTCTGATATAGCTTATCCATCAGCTGAATTGAACACCGGGATGGGAGGCTAGCCTGCAGTAAAATATAAACATTTTCAAAAACAGGACAAAAGAAAATAAGCAAGAACCTATCAAGATAACACAAGCTTATCTGAAGTGGTCGTGAGCTTACAAATTCAAATCTGTATATGTTCTCATCATTGAGGACAACACGTGCATTTTGATAATACACAGAATCGATGAATCTGCCACGATTCCTCGATTTCTCATACTCGTATAGCTGAAGCAACTGATTATCAGCCTCATCAGTAGCAATCGTTTGAAGCTGGGAAAAAAAGGATAGATCACCACATCACCAATGATAGACATTAGGGTCTAAAACATAATAACCTGTCACTTCAAGAAGCATGAAGGAATATACTGCAGGCAGACGTACCTGTTTGAGCAACTTATATATGACTTTGTCCAAGGTAAACAAAACATAAGCTTGGTTTCCGATAATAGCTCGACAATCATCCTCAAATTTAGCATTATCAGAAGTACCATCAAGCAAGCTGAAGAGTGCACTCATGAAGCTGCACAACAAGAGACGAATACATTCAAAATAACATGTCAGCAACAGAAGATACTCTTTTCGCATGTCAAATAATAGGCAAATTCATCACCCAATTACCTCTCATAGGGGTCAGAGCTGCTCAGATCTTTCGAAAGATTCCACATTGCTTCAGATGATTTGCAGTTTTTCTTTGCTGTTAGTATTCTTTCATAGAGTATCTGGCACCAATGAAGCAAAACAAACACATCTAACTAATTATCCCAGCTACCAGTCGCAGCCAAACTAGTGTACAAATGATGCAAGAGATATTACCTGATGAAGCCTGAAGAGAACATAGAAATTATCATTTCCATAAAATAAATGAGAGCATTTCCTTTCATCATCTTGAGTCACTGGCCATACATAGTTTCGGAGAGGTTTCAGACCCACAAAGAAGCGTTGTGAAACCGGTGCCTCATCTACCCCATTACTATGGGCATCGGTTTCACTTTCACTCTCAACCTTCCCATCCAACTCATCACGTTCCCCATCATCCTCATCTTCACGCTCTTCTCTGGAGCACTCATCCCCAGCAGATTCACTCCCTCCAGCATCATTGCCTGCTTCAGAGCCATTTTCACTATCCTCATCGTCAACATCAGTTTCATTATCCGGCACAGTATTCTCATGATTGCCATAATCCCTACCTTCAGGTTCAGTTTGTATGCATTTATCTCTATTGGCAACGCAATTCTCCTCCACGAAGTCACAATTGGGTGATAACTCTCCTTCCTCCTTTTCATTTTTGGGGCACCCAACAGACACATTACAAGGTTCAAGAATTCCACAACCATCCTGAATACTTCTATATGTAACTGGAACAGGATACAAAATGCCAGCATCCTAATACAAACAGGGAAGAGCACCGGGTCACTTCAAGCTAAGATAACTACCAACATTAAGAATTCATATACAATAGAGATTTACCTCTTTGCATTGGGCAGCATCTGAATCCACATGCGATTCGCAATTAGGCCGTAATTGAATTTGAACATCTTGGAAATTAGGGAGAAGTCAGCCTTTCAAAAATACAGGGTAATTCTAGCATTCTATAGGTATCATATTTGTATAGAAACAATATATGAATACAAATCAAACGCAAACCTGAAGCTAACTGTTTGATGGAGGCTCCACCACTGCTTTCTGCTCCAAAAAGAGACGACGCATTCGAGATGACCAACCGCTCCGCCACATTCTCAACAGAACCAATACTTTTTAGTCTCGCATCAGACTGAGCAATGGTTAAAGCATTGTCCCTACAAGTCGTTTCTCTTCTAATGAAACCCAAATTTCTAGATACAGAAACCCCACTTGCTTCATTCAGCATAATCTCATCTCCCCTTCTTGAAATCTTATTATGTGTAGAGTCAGAAAGTAGGCTTCCATCAACTTCCAAGGCACTAGCTCCCAAGGTTCGTGTAGAACGATTGTGAACCCTGCAGGCGTCTTCAGGCTCATCAGGTGGAAGTATCTTACAAGAAACGCTCAACATCGGCTCAATAAAGGTTGACCAAAGCCTCATGACTTTGGTAAATTGCTCTTTGGTGGAGCAAACCTCTTCACAAGAATATTCTATTAGTCTATGAATATCTTCATGAACATCTGTATCAGAGTACTCAAATTCACAATGTGCAGCCATTGGTCTTTTGTCGCAAACAGCCACTGCTAGGAAAACATCATCCTCTTTCTGCAACTTTTCTTTAGTTTCCTTGATCTCAGCCACTAAAGCTGCAACACAAACATAATGACTGCATCATACCAATCTCTTGAATAACAGATACGAGGAGGATACCTTTATTTTATATTATATGTAACAAATTTGGGAAAGACTGGAAACAAATATGGAAATGCATCATTTAGAAGCAAAAACCTAACACAAAACAGGAAATGCAACGATCATTTTGTAATATAACAGTTTCTATTTATCAAACTACCCACAACAGGCAGAATAATTCTAGCGCTTCACGGAGAAAAATGCTCAATTAGAAAAATCAAACTGAAAAATAAAATAACTACAGCACACCTCTAACCAGAATCGAGACAATTAAGGCTGGCATTGCCTAGAAAACATTTATACGTTTCACCTTCACACTTACCATTATCTTGGTCAAGAAACATCATTTAATGGTGAAACTGAAATGACATATAATATGTGAAACAATAAGTACCAGTAAATCTCATAATCGTGGGACTAAATTAACTCTAAAATTAAAATTTCAATCCAAAACCATTGCAGAGAGGTAGAGGAGAAAAGAATCTATATAAAGAAAGATTGGCGACCAAGTAAGAAAGCAAATTACAGAAAATAATTTTGTCAGATTAGAAAAGAAGCAAGATATCCCGGCACATCCAGGAAAGGAGCACCACAGAGAAAGGAAGAGAAGATTAGTAACTCCATGAAAATTTATTTAATAGGATCAGTAGACATGCTGCAAAGGACAATTTCATCCAAATAATAAAATCTGACATTTCTAGCTCAGGGAATGCTGAAAGAAGAAGTGGAGTCATTATCACTTAGCAAAAATGATTTCTAATCTAAGAAGAGAATTGAGAGCTTCCACTTATATGGTCTCTTCATTGAACTAAATTAAATTACTCAACAGACACCACCTACGCTGCAGTCCCCATGTCACCAAATCTCACTGACAAATAGCAGGATAAGAGTTGCTCTTATAATATTGTAATCATTTCGTAGAAAGTAATCCCTGTAATGATTAAATTCTCAAAATCTTGCAATTCAATGATATCAAATAACAAAGAAGAAATTAGCTTACATTTGTTGCTCAAGTACTTTGAGTCTTGCTGTTTGAAATAGAAACTGCGATGGTCGAGTGATTTGTAGTGATTCTTGGCATAAATCTCTGCCCACAGTTTATTAAAATCTGACCGGCACCTCATCCACTCGTCTTGCTTTTGATTAAGACGGGTCAACACAACAGGAAGTGCCATGGCAGGATTTTTTCGCAGTATATCCAATACGTCCAAGCCATGATCACTATAAATGCGCTCAATACACCTTAGGTTCAAGGCTGTGCAAATCAAAATTATTGACACCAAAAGATCAAAGGGGGATGCAGAAAGCCAGAACACTTCACTGAAAAAGTCTTACAAAAAGTCCAAACAATGGAAAAAGATTCATGCCTGTAAAGTGGTCCTCAAGATGGATCGGGGGATCTATGTTAGTTGTTTTATCATTTATGCTTTTCAATAAATCTTCTGCGTTTTTTTTAGTCGAGTTGACGGCCTCCAACAGCATGTCAAGTTCAAATCTGAAATCATTAAATGGCAAGTGTCAGATTATTAAGATCAATCAGACATCAAACCCATTCCAAATAATTATATAAATGTGCAAATACAGAGTCCCCCAGCTGGGTCGGGAGTGGAGCGCACTTGGAACCCGTAGGTCATGAGTTTAAGGCACTACACTTCCAATACCTATCGCATAAGTAAATAAATATAAATGTGCCAATTCAACTTCGGTCCTTTAACTATATCATACTTCTCATACGAGTACATAAAGTTTTATGTCTCACTCACCATTACATTTAAATCTTCCATCAATTATATAGATGCAGCAGCACAACACACGGTATAGACCCAAAAGAGAGAGAGCAAGATACTGCTAACGGTTGTCGATGGAGATCGAATAATAATGGGACACAAGGTATAGACCCAGAAGAGGGAGAACGAGAAAGTGCCATAATGGTTGTGGAGGGAGATCGAATAATAATGCAGTTTGGTGATAGTAGCAGAACATAAAGACAAATGAGTACATGAGATGGGGGGGGGGGGGGGGGTGGGGGGGGGGGGGGGGGGGGGGGGGGGGGGGTAAGAAAATGAGCTTATTCATCGTTTAAGCTAACATTCATTGTTCAGCTAAGTCTCAACTCAACCATAACTGTCAAATGCCTGCTGAGCAGTGGTAAGTGGCTCTTTAAAGGAGATTATAATACATTTGTATTGGAAGATTGGAAAGAAAAGGGAAGGGTATCTGTCAGGTGGAGATAGGTTACTAGCGATAGGACCCCTTTCCTAGGGCCACAATTTGCAGTAATAGGGCCTCACGTGGCTGTGACATGCAGGCAAGCCTTCCTGGGATTATAACAGTATCAACAGCCAAAGGAAGATAGAGAAGCAGAGTATATCCCAACTGGCAGTCAAGAACAGATTAAATAAGAGAGATGGACAGTGGTGATGTCCGCTACAGGTTTCTACTGAGAATTACAGATTGAGCCAATGAAAGAAAGGGGAAACTGTGGGTTAGAGGAAAGAGAGACAGGGGTTCGGGAAGAGTCAAAAGAAACAGAGAGTTTAGGGAAGAGATAGGAATTAGAGAGGTAGATTGGAGACTTCTCATTAGTTTATTACTGCAGAGGATTACAAGCCTATATATATAAGAGACGACTATATTTGAAAAATTGTCAAATGTTCTTATAATTTTTTTAAAAAAAATGACATAATATTTTAAAGTATAATAGTGTCAAAATAAAATTTGGCCCCCAAAACAAAGCTCCTGGATCCACCGCTGGCCTAAAGTACTAATGATATCCCTTATTTGCCTTTAGCTTACATTTATACTCAGTCACATGATGTGTGCAGGTGATCATGGCTTGATATAGCAGAGATGAAGAAATGCAACGAACAGGAAAAGGGAGCAAAACTATTGGAGAGGAGAAAGAAGAAATACAGCGGGCTCTCGTGGTGGTTACAGAACACAAAATATTCCATTTTAGTTATGAAGGTCATCAAGACTTGAAGGAAGCATAGTGAAACTATAGTTGCTGGGCGCGTATGTGAGATGCAGACTAGTTTGGACGTATAAGATAATTCACAAATTAGCAAGTAATTCCCACAACAAATTAATGAACAGCCACGAGATGTCACATCAAACCTATCATCTTCACATCTAAACAGACTCTCTTCATATTGATTTCTCCGCATGTGCTTGAAAGAATAGTCTTCACTTCCCGAGGTAACAGAAACCCAAAGATCATTCAGAACTTCAGCACCAATTTCTGTTCTCTGACTAGCTGTGGGTATAGGGTACTGCACGTCATCAAACAGAAGATTCAGAAACCTGGAACTCAAGACTGGTAACCAATAGAAATTAAAAAAGAAAAAACTAAATACATCATCAGGTAAGAGACGATAGCTAGGAGTGCAGCATTGGCAGTCAGAAAGATCAAGATCTTGAATGGATTTGGCCCAATACTTCTCCTTGCCCCTCTCCCTTTCTTTTGCTTCCTCAGCGTCACATTTTGGTTCTTTCCCTTTGTCTTCTGTCTTCATAGATCTAGGTAAATGTCCATCACTCCATAGAGATTCTACAACATGTGAAGATGATAAATAAGGAACACATTAACAATACCTTAAATATTACCAAGTAATATGGAAAGGTAATGGAAAAGATTAATCTACTGATGGAAGTAATAAAAAAAAGCCAACTTAAAAAACGGGAATATACTTTGATTCACTGCACCAGCAAGAAATCCATCTGCAAAGAAGTTAAGATGAGTCAGGAATTAAAATAAATAAGAATAAATCACAACAGTACATAAGAATTGGATTACCAATATTCTCGCAATGTGATAAGAACTCATTGAACCCTTCCATAAGGTCTGGATACTTTCCCAATATATCAGCGACCTGGAATGCCAGAACAGGTCAATAGTCACTCAAAGAAGATAGTGCAGTAAGACAAGGACAGCCAAAGGCAAGTAATTCCAATCTGTCCAGATGAATAGACCCAATAATGTTTATCGTAATTTGGATTAGCAACTTAAGCAGACAACCCAAAGGGTCGCCTATTTATCAGCTCTACAAGAGGTTAAAAAAAAAGTATTATAAGCCGGAAATGGTTGACCATGACAAATTTGTCATCATAAATTGCAAGCATTTCTCCAGAAAAATCATACGGGCCCAATTCTCTTGCATCGAATACTTGACAAACAGAAGTTCCGTTGCAACATATCTAAAAGCCTCTAATGGTGTATGATGAAGGAAACCAACAAAAAAATCACCAACCACAGCCGAACGGATACATACCAAGCTTTGCAGTTCACTTCTATTAATTATCTCAGTGCTGTATATGTGAAGACATTTCAAGAATGCTTGATAATCATCTGAACTTCCAAGCTTCTCCTTCACTCTCTCACAAAAGGTTAGTTCTTGATTGTACATACCTACAGCAGCATCAAGACGAACAAGTCATAACATTTTAAGCAACCCTTCGTTTGATAAAAAGAAAAGGGAGACTCAAAGCAACGAAACCCAAAGTAGGTAGTAAATCACATCAAACTGCAGGATTCTGGTCAGCATATGCGCAAACAACAGAGAAAAATAAAGATTTTTCCTATACTTGAAGATGAAGCATTATTAAATAACTCTAAAAAAAAAGGAAACAGAAGCATCATCTCATAGAGCTCCATGGGCATGTCATAGTATAATGCTCTGTCAAAAAAATTAAGTACCACCGGCAAGACTTACTTTTCATAGAATTTTTTTCATCCTCCAACCCAAATCCTTCCTTTCGAACTTCTTTCCTTTTATCAGTAAAGTGTTGCTTGTCCAAGTCCCTGTTTCCATCATGTTTAAGTTTTTTATCATTTGCATCCCAGTTCCTCCGATCACGAATCTCCTTCTCTCGACGACTTTCCTTCTCCCGCTTCTTTTGGTCCTTGTGCATTCTTATCATTGTTTTATCATCGTCCGGATCAGGACATTCCAAACGAAGTTCATGTTCAGCATAAGAAGTACCTACGTTGTCCGTCTGGCGACGTTGCTACCACCAAGCATAAGACCACAACCCTAGACAGATCAGAAAAAAACAAAGGCATATGCAGGACCACAGCAACAAATATCTCAGAGAAGAAAACTACCTTATCAATGTGCAATTGCCGCGATGGCATAGCTGGGGTTCTCTCATCATATTGGCGGAGTATAACCCTTCCATGTTGAACAGTGTGTACATATCCAGACGCTGAGTTATCAGGTAAGAATCTTTCGAATTCATCCAACAAATCTGGATGGTCTCGAAAGAGTCGAGAAACCTTCATATGCAGCAAAAAACCATAGTAAGGATTGATGATAATGAACTAAAAAGAATAAGTAGGAACAGGTTATTTTCAAACAAAGCACTACGAGAGCAAAAATCAAGGATTAGTCCCTGACAGAAGATTATTACCTCCTCATATACTTCTGTGATGCTTTTATGCTCCTTACGGTACATATTTAATATTTCCAGGAAAGATTTATACACACGATCATCACTTTGAAAGCGTTTCTGTATATGTAGGAATCATTTCAATGAGAGCTGCATGATCTCAAATGATGCATTCACACAATCATTACTTGAAAAACGCAGCAGAACATCACCTTTATCTTGTTTACAAAATCAATAGCTTCTTCAAACTCCACCACTTTTTTTGGAGGTGCACATTCCTCGTCCAGGGTGATTTCATAGCCCTTTGGCAAGAAAGTGTTAAACCCTATAATTAGGTTGTTGTGACCTCTGAACAATTCCTTTATCCTCACTATCACGCCCTCCGTATCAATTCTGAAAACAATCATGGGTGAACAATTTTACCCTCAAGAGAATCATATAACACATAAATACATTTAATTTAAAATACAAATTTGTTCAAAAATATTACACTAAGAATGAAGGATGCAGAACCATAATAAAAAAACAGATGCTTTACCTCTGAGCTTTAAAATCTTTCATGACTTCAAGGAATTGGTCATACTTCTCTCGACGATTTTGGAACATCTCCTTTACTTCTTTCAGATAGTGTAGAGCATCATTAGTAGTAAGCTTCTGTTCCCCACTGCCTCCAACAGTTCCAATGTTTGGGGTTTGCCCATAGCTAAAGAGAACTCAAGTAAACATCATATGGTTCACAGACATAACAGTATCCTTCCAAAATAAGCACTTTTAGATTACATCAAGTTGGTGAAGTCCTTTAAAAAGTATGAGATTCTCACACAAGCTGTTTCTACATGCAGGGTTTATTGATATCCCAAAGTAAAGCCCAAATACAATGAATATAAAAATAATGCTTGAATTAAGAAGAACCAAATTAATCTCAAAAATCGTATTACCCAGCAAGCCATCTATTTCCTTATAAATGGATTGTACTAAATCCTAACAATTTCTCTCATAGTTCAGCTGCTTTCAAAATATCCCTTATCCTATAACCCAATGGAGCCCATACTGAGAATACTATAGGGTATTCCATAATCTCAGTACCTTAATAAAATCAACAATGGATAAATCAGGATTTTCAAGTACAGTACTGAACTTTATTAATAGCAGAACCAGTATATTGCAGGTTAGGCGGTAATAGGAAGATGGTCTTCCGGTTACGATTTTGTTTAATTTTATGTATTATTTTTTGGCTATTAGGTTGTAATCGCTTGTGGTGGGTACTCTTTTTCCTCCCCTGGCTTTTTCCCAATGGGTTTTGCCTAGGGAGGTTTTAATGAGGCCCAATATTACCACTTTATTATCAATAAATTGGCTATACGCCTTAATTATCAAAAAAAAAAAAAAAGAACCAGTATATTGCGTACAAAGCCCTCCATCAGTATCCCTCACATATAAGCAAACTAAATGAAAAAGGGATGAGCACTGCTAAAGCAGGAAAAACAGGGTGTTGACCTTGCTCAAAATGACCTTGCTCAAAATGGCTATAAGAAAAGCTGAACCAATCGAAAAAGGGGGGAAAAAAACCAAACTTGCCTCCTTGGAACATTCCCACTAATCTATGCTATATAAACGTCTTCCACCAGCCTTCTTAATGATTATTTTGCCTCTTTCTGGTACTTCTTATAGCAGTTACTTAAAAAATGTCGCAGCATTAGGTATTACTCCTGCTTTTTTCCCTTGAATCAGCTCTACAGAAATTTGCCCTTGGCTCATATCAGATTACCAGAGGTGGTACTAATAGTCAAAACTTTCACCTAACAACAATAAGGATACACTGGCTAGCCAAATCCATGGTTGCGTTAATTATTGTGGGCAAAGTTCATGCAACTTTAGCATGCAAACACAGTGAATAGCACAAAACTGCTACATTTTCACTTGTCGATCAGGTCAGGCCGTCTACAGAAAATGTCTATCTTGCACTAGTCTTCCAATGTATTCTCCATCAAACCCTAATTTGGATGATTCAATCACTTAATCATATCTAAAAGAGCAGCACCAGGCAAGCCATACAATTACATATAAGGGAAAATATAGGCTCCATTTTCCCCTTCCCTCGGATAATCATATAGGTCACTTCCCACCGTGTTAATTTTACTCGAGTAGCTACAGACGGAAGAGCAGGCAAGAAGCAAAAACTCAAAATTCTCTAGTAATCAATGAATTTAAAGTATGGAACGGGTGTAAAAGCTTACAATTCCCCACGGGTAGTACCAGAGGGCCGTTTAAACGAGGAATACCTCTCGTCGCGCAACCGCTTCATCCCTGCAGAGAGTACGAATAGTCAGCAACCATAAAAAAGACAAATTGAGAACAATAAATGGTCTAGAGTGATGGGAAACAAACATCAAACTTTGGAATTATACATCTACAGCAATTCTTCAAGAGTATAACACTTGCACAAGAAAAAAGATCATCAATATAGGTATACTTAGAAAGCAAAGCCCACCCTTTAATTCAAACTCTGCAGGGGAATTCCCCTGGGGAGTGAAGCAGGAGTAGCAGACGCAGCAAGGAAATTGAAAATCAAGAAAATCAATGAGGGAGAAAACGAAGCAGAAAAGTTAAAGTTGAAAATGATTTGATCAAACTCTCTCTTGGTTCCCGGTTTCCCCTCCGACGCAGCCCCCAACCGGTGGTACCTATTGAGTGTGATAAACGAACGAATGGGACTGTCCTGGCCTGCGGCCCTGCGGGTAATATTGGCTTTGGTCTTTCGGTGCGAACCTTGTGCGAATCAAATTTTGGTGTCTCTCTCCTCTTTATCCGTCAAATCGTTCATTTACTTTGTTACAAACGGTTTCTAATCGCGTAAATTGGTGCTAATGGCAAACAATAGCAATAGTGATAAGTGAAGATTAGTGTCTTCACATGCATTTAAGATTATCGCCAAAGTAAACAAACAAATATCAATATTATTAAGGGTAACAGAAATTGTATTGTTCCTTAAATTAATCCAAAACGTAAAAACAAATTACATAAAAAATAATATCAAATGTGGGCAGAATATAGATAATAGTAAGGGGATACAATTGTCTCTGGATGGTTCCGGAACAATTATTAATCACCAGATCATAGAAAATGAAGGGATATTTCACAAAATACCATTGAGTTTTTGCTTAATTCATGATATACCACTGTGTTTTTAAAATTATATTGAATAACATTGAGTTTTTACTTATTTCACCAGATAACACTCTGTCTCATATTCTGTTAACTTCTTTGTTATTTTTCCTAAAAAATAACAAAAATACTCCCGTTATTAATTAATTGTGTCACAAAGAATTGTCATATTGATAAATTCCTTAAGATACCACCTTAAATTAACTGATAATATGGCAGTTTAGTCTTTTATTCTAGGGATATTAACGGAAAAGTTAATGAAATATGTGACAGAGTGTTATCTGGTGAAATAAGTAAACACTCAGTGTTATCCTATGTAATTTTAGAAACACGGTGGTATATCATGAATTAAGCAAAAAACTCAGTGGTATTTGGTGAAATTTCCCAAAAATGAAAATAGAAGGCCCAAATTTAATGATATCCTAAATTTGAAATATTGATAAAATTGGTACCATAAAAAGTGAGATTTTTTTATCGATTCGGTAGTTTTAGCGATTCCAAGGAATACCAAATATGGCCACATCCCACTCATGAACCTTCTCCCTTCACAATTTGCTACCTCGGTGCTACATGGGCACTCTTCGATGCTCGACTTGCTAATGAGAAAATTGTAGGGGTAAAGGATGTACAAAAAGAATAAAATAATAAAAGAATCCTACAACTCTATACGGGTAGCAAAAATCTAGGTCGGAATATAGTGTAAGTAGATTATGACCAAGAGTATCAAACCCAAGGGACTTAATAGAAAATTAGTCCTAATCCTCGGTAATTGCCTATTCTAAACAAGGGGGGAAATGTAAATAACAACTTAAACTTAAACTTAAAATAACTAACTAAAATTCTAACTAAATGGTATTTACAAGATTTGTCCTAGATTCGGGATTACATCAACCAAGTACCAATATGATCACACAATAGAATCACAAGACTCAAATTTAACCAAACAAAATGAACGTCTCGGGTGGTCTGCCGGACATAAGACGCCCGACACATTCAAGGACTTTGAATGTGCCGGATACCAGACACCCGGTAGTGTACCCGGCTTGTTCAAGTGTCAATTGTATTTCCAGTTTTGGGTCCGACAACAGGAAACTCACTACCCATTGTTGAATTGAACATATTTCATGCCGTGAACCAAACAAGATAGTGGGGGGAAATGGGGTAAATTCGACAATCTTAAGTGTCGCTCCCACTGATGCACAGAAGACAACGGTAAAGATGAACTAAGACTCCTTCTTTCCAACTCTACTCTTAACTGATAGAATCTCAAGTAGAACCTTAGATAAGAAGAATAAGCGATCAACATATTCAACTGTAACTGACCGAAATCTTAATATACACTTGTATTTATATTGAGATGATCATATTGTTTACAAAGAAGGAATCATCCCTAACCAAGAACTAACAAGGATTTCTACTTCACCATCCACACAAATGAAAGAAAGAAAACAAAGGGGAGAAGGAAATTGGTCATAGCCTTAACCCGACAAGGATCTTCTTCTTCTCTTTGCGTGGAAGGATCTGTAGACTTCCTTGGACACCAACAGTGGAATGAGGGCGGAATTGAAGTGTGAATGGTGTGTGGAGATAAGTTGGAATGTATTTGAAGTCAATAAGCCTCGCCCTATTTATAGACCTCAAAATCTCCATGTGTCGGGTGCAATGCCGGGTCAATGTCATCTGGTACCTAATAAAACACGTGCATAACTGTCAATGGTCAAAACCGCAACCACGAACCGATGCTTGTGCCGGACAGGGGATGTCCGGCACTATACCCGGCAGAGGTTGGAGTGGTAACGGTCATTAACTGCTGACGTCTAGTCAACCGTGGTGACTTTTGCTTGTACCGGATAGGATCTACCCAGCACTGGATCCGGCATGCCTCCTACTTTGATCCATGTTGATGTCGTGAGTTGCCAATCCGGCATAGTGCCCAGCACCATTTGGTCAGAAGTTATTCCTTGTATAAAAACATAGAAAACATAAGTCTGAACATATATAAAGGACTTTGTACATAATATAACATAAATAATGGTCATTCTAACCTTATTTAGACTAATATACCTATAAATCTAGCATATAAAATATGATAAGTTTATGGCTTATCAACTGCCACTACTATTCTCACAAAATATTCAGCGATCAGGGCTGGCAGGTTTGCTTCTCAGGTTTGCGGTCTTCTCCTGTACCTCCCTTCATCTTCTTTGAAAACCCTAACTGGTGAAAGACTAAGAAGTTGTAGCCCATGACCGGTGAACGAAGAACAAACAAAATCATTAGCTACTATTGTTTTTTATTTCTTTAGAAAAGGTAATTTTTTTCTACCGTCACATACATACTATACCAAATTCTGGATGGTGACGTAGCAACAATAGCTAATTGACTGCATGTACTGGTAGAGGAATATTTGTTGTTGTATAAATGGTCTAACTATGAGGGAAGACGGCGCCATCAATTAGAGACTGTCGTGCCAAAACACAATGCTACAAGGCAGCATTCCAGACTCACGCAGGTCACTAGTTCCGGTGTATACCATTCAGGATGACCAATGCCCTGGTCACTTTTTAATCCATAATTAATGACATCTTGTGCCTATTTTTAAGACGGTTTATGTTATTTTTTCACGATAGTTTCATTTACAACAATGACAAGGAATTACACTTGCGACATTTGTCCTCTGTTTTTAATTTATTACATGAACATCAATTTTATACCAATAAAAAAATCTTGTTTTGCCCACCTGTGGCATGGCAATAATAACTAATTGACCGCAAGTAATGGTAGAAGAATAATTGTTGTTGTAGAAGTGGTCTAAGTATGAGGGAAGACGACGTCGTCAATTAGAGATTGTTGGTATTACTTATTGCATATTGCTGGTACAACTTACTTCACATGTCAGGTATTTCTTTCTGTATACGGTTAGTACTTCTTTCAGCATACGCATGTACTATCTTATGAATGTGGCTGGTACTATTTACTACAAATGTGTGGTACTATGCATTGCATAAGACTGGTACTACAAATTGCATATGGCTGGTACCAAAACTGTTATGACTACTATTACTTATTGCATATGACTGGTATTACTTACTACATATGGTTGGTACTACTTACTGCATATGGCTGGTACTACTTACTGCACGAGGCTAGTTTAACTACATATGGCTGGTACTTCTTTCTACATATGGATGGTACTATCTGGTGAATGTTGCTAGTACTACTAACTGCATATGGTTGTTACCAGCATGTGTTACTATGCTTTATTACATACAGGCTTAGCGCTTCTCTTCATTCTCTGCCCGTGTGAAATACCCCAAACCTAGATATGGTGTTTTAATGATAAAATAAGGTATAATAAGGCTAAATAATGCCTTATAAACATTAGGAAACAATTTAAACCTAAGGAAACACCATAAGAGCAATTTAAGCAGAAATGTGCTCTAAGCTTGGAGTAACTTTGGGTAACACCCAAATATCATTCTAAGACTTTAGTAACATGATAATGGACATGTTAAATCAATTACCAAAGAAAACCAAGCTCAAAAACAAGTTAAAACACAAATTGTGCTTTAAGGACTCTTAAAGCACATTTTTGAAAAATTGTCTTAGAAAGGGGTTTTAAGTGGCTAAATGCCCATGATTACTCCTTAATTAACTTGTGTACTACTTAGTATCACATTAGGAAGTCTAAATAAATGGGAAATCAAAATTTTCACAATTATGTGCACTAATTTATGAATAGTGCTCAAATTGGACTGGTTTAGCATTAAGTCAATATAAGCTAATTAATTGGTCAACCAAGACCATAAATATCTTGTATATTAAGGGGGTGGCCGGTTTTGATGTGGGGAGTCACTACATGACTCAACAATTAAAGGAAAAGAGAATAGATAAGGCAAATAGTACTATTTACCTTTTAAACAAAATTTTGCTTTTAGCTTCCCTCTCTCCTCCTTTCTTCATTCTTCATCTTCCTCACTGATTTCTCTTGCTCACTTTCTTCTCCATTCACGTAGAAGACAACCCCATGCTAGCTCCACCTTGCTTTGACCATAGCTCATTCATTTTAGCTCCAAAACCAAAACAAAGTACATATTCTTCTTAGTTAGCTCAAGCTCCTTCTTTCTATATTTCCAAAACTTCAAGAGCTTCATTTTGGTGCCAAGGCAAACCGCCTTTAGAGGAGGAAAAACAAGCTTGGAGACTTCATTAGCTTCTCCATTCTCTTAAGGTAAAGAACATGTAAGAAAATCTAGGTTTCCACCATTTTTCTACATTACCGAAAATCTCTACTCATGGGGCTTCATTTTTATGCCTTGTTCTAGATTGTTTCTATTCTCCAAGGGCTAGAGGAGGTCCTTCTTGATTCATATCCAAGCTTGTCTTGAGAATCCAAGGTAAAACATTCAATTCAATACCTTAAAACACATTTTTAACCTAGGGTTTGTTCCTTAAGGTTAATGTATTGTCTAGCACTCATTAGAGTCATTGGATATTGGTTAGAACATTGGCAAGGAGAATTTGTTTGGTGACCGAGATTGTTCAAGGAAAATCTAAGGAGGAAAGTGTGTGGAGCTTGTAAAAGAGCAAGGTAAATGTCTTACCTTAAGGTGTTCTAATGCATTAAGGGATGGGGTTTGAATAGGTGATAAGTTTAGCTTAGAGTTTATAATGGGAAAGGGTTATAAAACTTAGGAGAAAGAACATTATTATATTGAGAACTTGTGACTAAGGAGCAAATGGGAAATGAGGTAGTTAAACAATGTTGAGGTGAATTACAAGAGCATTATATTTCAATGGGAGCCTTGTTGTGTGTATTTGCAGGTCAAAGGCTAATATATGTGGAAATTCAGTGGTTAAGCTTATTGTCATTTAAGGGCCTAAGTGCCAAGCATTTTAAGTTATTGCACTAAATGATGATGTGGTGTAGTTTGGGTGCATATTGTGTGTTAAGATGGTGTAATGAGAATTTGAGTGTTCATAGCTATTTGATGGTGAAAAACTAAATGTTTTGGTGTAACAATATACTAGATAACCCATGTCAAAATTTGGTGAAGAAACTTAGTGTTAAAGATGTTTTAAGGAGATTTCATGACTAAGGAAAGTACTAGGAAATTTTAGGAGTTGTCTTGATGAAAAAGAGTGTGTTTAAGGTGTTCTTGTGAGTTAGAATGACTTAGGCATCATCATGGAGGAATTAGGAATCAAAAGAGAGCTTTGGGATTGTGGTTAGCACCTATGCAAAACTAGGTTGAAAAAGGGAGAAATTAATGTGTTGGAAGGAGGAGGCATAAACTTGTGAAGGAACTTCGAGTAGTTACATAAAGGAATTTTAGATGGTGAAAGATGCTTGGGAGATGATGTTATAGTGGTGAGAAAACATTTTGGCATAGTGGTTATAATAGGTATGAAACTCCACTTAGAAGCCTAGTGAAAAACATTACAAGAGTTGGCATTATTATAAGAACAATGCATAATGACTAAAGTGGATTGTGGAGAGTGATTTAATGAGTTTAGTGGAGGGCTTAAGGTGTGTTTGGAGTGCCCAAATGAGGTTAGAACATACTAGGATATGTGAGGTGAAGTTGGAGTCAAATGGGAATTTAGAAACAAAGGTCTGGGGCAGACCGACCTTGGGGACCGGACTTGCAAGGTCGGTCGAGCCCAGTTTACACTACCAGGAAAACTTTTTGGAATGGACCGACCTTGGGACCGGACTTCCAAGGTCGGTCGGGCTTGAATTTTAGGTACGAATTGAGTCTCTGGAATGGACCGACCTTGGGACCAGACTTACAAGGTCGGTCGGGCTTAAATTTTCAAAGGGGAAAACTCTCGGGAATGGACCGACCTTGGGGACCAGACTTGCAAGGTCGGTCGGGGTAAAATTTTCAAACGGTAATATGTTCTGGAATGGACCGACCTTGGGTAAGGTCGGTCGAGCCAAAACATGTAAAAAAAACTTTAAATTATAAAGATGTTAATTGGTATGGGGGTATACCATTAAGAGGGTAATGATGATTAGGAAGTTAAGAACCTAAGGAATTAAGTTAGGTTAAGTGTAAACTTTAATGTTAAAGATAAGTTTGTAAGGTTAAGTTGTAAGGATTTAAGAGGTGTTAAGAGGGGATCAATAAGGGTTAAGTAAGTTAAGCACGTTAAGAAATGTGTAAGCATATAATAATCTAAGTTGGATGGATATTTTAGGATTTAAAAGTTCGGAACCCAAGGAGAATTAAACAACCGGGACAATCGACGGTGAACGGTACAGTCTTTCTTGTGACCTGCTTGCTAACGAGGTGTCCCTCGGCTTGTGTGCTATTTGTTTATGTGTGTCGAGTAAATAAGATAAAGCATGCAACCGGTTTTATTGCACTTGTTTTGTGTGTGTTGATTTACACTAACACATGAGACTTGAGGTAGTTACTAACAAGGTTAGTACAAATCGGATTAAGATGAGGTGTAATATTGTTTAACAGTTGGTTAATACCCGAGAAGGTTTAACTAACACTTGGTTTATAAGATTTTCACTAACTGGAACTTAAGGGGGGTGTGAGGAACCCGGGACTGACTCCAGTCATGCATGCTAAGGAAAGGGGGTCGGTATCTGAATCAGATCCGGCTTCCGCTTAAGGACTTGTCTTCGGACTTGTTGCCTAGGGTCGAACGTCGGCTCAGCTACATTGGATTTCCAGTCCAAGGTAGGAGGCATTAAGATGGTGCGGTAGGATCACCTAAATCCTAAATTATAAGATAAGTTGTTTATTCAACCAAGGGAGTTAATAGCTCATTGGCTAGGGTTGCTTTTGACCCGACAAAATAAACATTGAGATATGATACGACCATTTCTACTTAAAGAACGGTTTGTATCCTAAGATTAAGATTTGATTAAGACTGAGGTAAGTTAAGGTGGACTAAGGATAAGAGGAATTGGAACTTAAGGAGTTTACTTACTAACTATCTCACTAAGAGAACGCTTAAGTCGTTCATCTGTGTGTGAACTATGTGTGTTCATTTGTGGATTGTTGTTTTTATTGCACTTCATATTATGATTGTGATTCTAATCAACTTCCATGCTATCGACAATTAGTCGTCGTAGTCCCGTTAGCTTGGGGGCCATGAGAGGGCGTACCAGCATCCTTGCTGACCCCTTTTGGGGGCTGTTTTTACTTTTGCTGGTAAGCGGCCCTTGAAGTCACACCATGAGAGTAGGAGCGGGTAGACTTAGGTGGGACTTTTATTTTGAATACGGGTTGCGCTTGTGCTCCCGTCTGTTGATATTAAAAACTGATAATGGCTATGTTGTTAACGGTGATACAATGAACTCGGTTGGTGAATGTTTTGGATAACTGGTATATTCCTTTTGGGCAAGCATTTGTAAGTAAGTAAGTTCGGTATATTCTTTTGATCAGACCGTGGCAAGGTCCCGGTGTTAGTTTATTCCGCTGCGATGTTTATGTTTCAGTTGTTAAGTTTGCGACAACCATGATTGGCTTAGGACGGGGTGTTACACCGTGTATCCACCTCTATAGAGATAAATCAATGGACTTACTACATCTCAGCACACCAGATTGAAGATGTCCTTGTTTCGTTCAATCATGGTAATTTTGTAACCATAACTGGCGAACAATCAACACACATGTTATATGCCTCTCTTCATTCTCTACTTATGCATGCACCTCTACAGAGATAAAGCATTGGAGCTGCTGCATCTCGCACACTAGAATAAAGACGGGGCTGAAAACAAGATAGCTGCATCTTCATAAAAGACAGGTGTTGTACTTATTTTTTCATATTTATACTGATGTATTAGTACTACTCACTAGTAGAAAAATGACCTATTTCGGCGGTTCTAAGGGGCCTATTTCGGCTATTGTAAACCGCCGAAATGAGCAGCAACCACATCTATCTCGGTGGTTCTTAGCTTACAACCGCCGAGATAGACACAGGGTCTGTCCCTAGGGCGGTCAATACTAGAAGTCTTTCTGTGACGGATCGACCTTAATTAAACCAGGGTCGGTCTCTGGGTCAGTCCGTTCCAGAATACATTCTGGTATTGACCTCCCTAGAGACCGACCCTGTGTCTATCTCGGCGGTTGTAAGCTAAGAACCGCCGAGATGGGCCCTATTTTTGTATCTATTTTGGCGGTTCTTAGCTTAGATTCGCCGAAATAGCCCCCCTCTCCTTTTTTTTTGTTTTTGCATCCCAACATATATATTCACCACAACACACTAAATGATTCAATGAGACCTATAATATAGCTGCATCCACACAGGGAGCTCCAGCACACATTCATAAAGTTCTAAAAGCTCCCAATTAATATCAACGACACGCCACAATTTGAGAGTAAACAAACCAATGCAATTACACTTAATTACACACTTTCATTACAAAGAAAAAACCACATCACAATTCAAATCTACCATTACACCATCCACAAGTGTACAGAATTACAATTACATAATCGAAAAAGTTCACAAATCATCTTCATGATCAACAATTCATTAAACTTGTGCAGACGAACTCCAACCATTCCTCAAGAATCTCAACAATTTAAGTATCCTCATATTGACCACCTTGGAGCAATTCTTCGTAAACCTTGAAAAAAATTGAACATTAATCTAAAACCTACAAGTCTAACAACATGTAAAGAGCATAACTGAAACTTTCAAAGAATGTTACCTTGTCTAACAACTGATCTAGTAAAAGGGACGACGCTTCTACTATGTCATTTGTTAATCTCATGACATAGTGTCCACATTTCAAACCCCCGGGCTGCACCAGACACTATACATACACACATATTGACAATTATAAACTAGTATTGACATTATCACACAAATTTAGCAATTAAGAGTACCTTGACTAGGTTCCAAGGGATGTTATTCTTCAATGGTTTTTCCATTGTCATGAATATAGCTCTCATGGAACTATATACGTCAGCAATTTAGTTTTAAGTATCAGTAGGAAGTTTTGAAACAATTAATGTTAAGTAATAACAATTGTTGTTTAAGATAACAAACTTACCTCAATATTGTGTTGGTGACCTTCGGTCTCTTGACACCCCTACCAAGTGAGTCAAATTGCAAGACTCGTGGGTGCTGCATCACCAGCACAAGCAATGACCAATGTCGACTGTTCACAAATTACTCAATGTGTTGAAATCATTAAACAACTAACACAAACTATAAATAGATTATACTAAGAGAAATAGTCAAATATCATACTGATAAGCCGCAGACTTATCATATTTTATGCATTAGATTTAGTATTATATTTATCTAAATAAAGTTATATATGTGTTATTTATGTTATATTATGCGTTAAAGTATATTATTTGTACAGACTTATGTTTTTATGAGTTTTCTGTGCAAGGAATGATTTTCTAGGCAAAAGTTCGATTGAAGTCGGACTCAAAGCTGGGTTGTTTCTACACGGCACGAACACAGTACAGAAAAGAGGCCTTGCCGGATGCGATGCCGGGTAAATGCTATCCGGCATGAGTGTAAAGTCTTTTCGCTTGACCATACGACAGCACATGTGTTCCACGTGATTTCCAACCGCTGCCCGGTGCGATGCTGGGTATCCCCTACCCGGCATATGTACTGTTTTGCGTGGAATTGGCGGTTTTGACCGTTAACAGTTGGGCGCATTTATCACGTGTGCCGGCTACTGACGGTCCGGCACGACGCCCGGCAACAGACACGTTTGATGCCTATAAATAGGCCGAGAAAGGCTACAATTTGACACACTTCAACTACCAAACCCAACGCCATTCACACTTCATTTCCGCCTCATTCCTTCTGTTGGTGTCCAAGGAACGTCTGCAGATTCATCCACGCAAGAGAAGAAGAAGACCTTGACAGGTTAAGGCTATTAACATCCCCTTCTCCCCCTTTGTATTCTCTTTTTGTAGTTGTGTGGATTGTGATGCAGAATCCTTGTTAGGTTTCTGGTTAGGGATGATTTCCTTGTAAAACTCTTATGACCATTTATGGAATTTTCAAGTTTCTTAACCCGAGTTCTAATCTTCATGCAAAGTAGAATGAAGTAGCTATTTATTCTCTTATCTCTAAGTCCTATTTAATGTTCACAATACAGAATATGATATTAGGATTTTTTGGTAATCTTTAAGTTTGTTGTTCCAAAAGAGGGGCATCAAACCTAAGGTTTGGGTTAATCTCTTATTTCCCATTATTCTGTTTGTATTCGCGGCATTAGCTATGCACGATGCAAGTATGAATATTGAGTTCCTTTTGTCAGAACCGAATCTGGAAGTGTTGTTTACGAAATGTACGATGCCAGATGTAGTGCCGGATGAAAGTTGTCCGGCACATTCAAGGCCATGAATCTGCCAGGTAGCGGAGGTCCGGCATGTCACCCGGCATATGCATTTTGCGAGACCAAATCCTCTTGAGACTTGCCACCCTTGATTATTGGTTATACGTTTCTTTGCATTGATAATCTTCCCAAATCAAAGTTAGTTTGTTTATTTACTTATTTAGTTTAGAATCACATTTACTTTTCCCCCTTATTATTATAGATTAGGCTTTTGCCCGGATTAGGACTAGTTTTCTATAAGTCCCTTGGGTACGATACTCTCGGTCATAATATATTTACACTATACTCCGACCGGGTTTTATTTTGCTACCCGTAGTAGAGTTGTAGGTTTAATTATTATTTTATTCCTTTTTGTATATAGTTTTCCTATAATTTCCGTTAGCAAATTGGCGCCGTTGCCGGGGACTTGGAATTAGTCCAAGTCCTAAATTCGGTAAAACGCCCTATTCTTTATTCTTTAATTCTTTAATTTAATTTGTTCATTTTATTTTTGGTTGAATATGCCGGGTACATTGTCGGGTGTTCTAAATCCGGCATCTTGGAGGAAGTCCTACGCCGGATAGAGTTTACCCGGTGCACAATCCGGCATACTCAAACTTTAACTTTTACTTCGCATTGTCCTTTTCGAATCTTTGATTATCTATAAATATTCTTTTACATTGCTCTTGTATGCTAACTTCCCCTTCCCTTTCCCATTTAATTTTCTTTATCTTCGAGTTTGAACGTGCCGGGTGGTATGCCGGGTAACTTCAACCCGGCATTAGTAGAGGAAATCCACTGCCGGATACAACAAACCCGGCATCCTGTCCGGCATTTTTAAATTATTTTCAGTTTTTAATTATTTTGTAAAATGTTAAATTCCTTACTATTCTATTCTTTTCCTACACCATTCGCTTAGATCTCTCTTCTAATACTTCCTAATTGTTGATTCTTTACGGAAATTTTTTGAGTTCGTAGAAGACCGGACGCAACGCCGGGTACTATCAACCCGGCAGTATTGGAGGAAGTCCAATGCCGGGTGCCATTCACCCGGCAGCGTGTCCGGCATAACCAAAACTTTATTTCTGCTTGTATTTTTGTAATTTTAATGTCATTATATTATTTCTTTTATTATTACCAAGTATTATAACGTTTTCTCTTGCTCCTCCTGAAGTTATCAAAGTGAATGCTTCTACGGTCCACGAATTCTCCTGAAGATTTAGCAAATTCTGACCCAGAAATCGAGAGGACTCTTCTTCGCTCCATTCGTCAACGAAGAAACCAACAACACCTACCTCCTACACTAATGGCAGCACCTACTGTCCGAAATATAAATCGGCCTTCTAACCAAGGCCAAAAGCCCGCAATCGACCTCCCTCTCCTTCCACAAAACGAATACGATGAATGGCAAAAACTTAAGCCATATCATCAAATCCGATGCATCAAGGAGTTGGGTATGTTCGACGGTACAAACCCGGACGATGCTTTGCTCCACATCACCAAATTTCTACAACACACAAACAGCCTAACCTCCACAAACAATGTCCTCCAATACACCAGACTTTCCCTCTTCCCCCATAGCCTTACGGGGAATGCCAGCAAGTGGTACCACAGTCTAACCCCCAGTACCATTACCACTTGGGAGGATATGGCAACCAAGTTTTATGACAAATTCATGCCTCCAAGTCGCACCCTGGAGATGATCGCCGAGATATACAACTTCAGACAACCTAGCTCGGAGAACATCTGTGAGACTTGGGACAGATTCAAGGGGTTGCTGCGCACATCTCCACACCACGGCCTCACCAAGGAACAACTATCTCAGTTGTTTTACAAAGGATTGATCAATCAATGCAAGACGATGATCTTATCCTCCCTTGGTGCAGATATATTAAAAAAGCCTGGAGATCAATTCCTTAGTGGGGTTGAATCTCTTTGCGAAGAGATTAGGGATTGGGCCACCGGTGGAACCAGGGGTAGTACCGCTGGTTTATATCAAGTGGGAGAGGGCGATACTAAATTTGACAAACTAATGCAAAGTCATGAGCAGTTGTTGGAGAGCAATGCTCAAACCTCTACAAAGGTTAGCGCTCTACAGAAAGTGGTGGAGCAAATAGCGATGAACAAACTTCCTCAACAGGCGAATGTGGTTAGTGCACGACCACACGCTCCGAGCCCTGATATGTCCGACTTTCAGAATGTTGAGGAAGTCAATTATGTGAGTAACCAAGGGTATCGGCAGCCATGACAACAGGGGAACCAACCCCCTCAACACTTCCAAAGTCAAGTCGGCTACCAGAGAGGTCAAAGGCAATACAGACCATCCCATCCTGCATCATCATCAAAGGCTGAAATGGCTGAACTTCGTGACATGATGAGTTAGCCCTGATAAACAAAACCCAGGATACTCACAACGAGATCTCGACCATTCACAAGGAGCACAAATCGTTGCAGTTGCAATTACAGCAACTTCTGACGCAACCACGACAGCAAGGTCAGCTCCCGTCCCAAACGCAAATAAATCCACGGGAGCATGCGAATTCGGTCACCATTCTGCCTAGGATCTCCGATAATGCCAAATAGCATAAGAGGCTAAGTGTAGGGCGGGTCCTCCTCACACCTTCAATATCAAACAGGGGAGTCTTTCTTACCATTTAATTTTTCTCTATTATTTTTTATGATTTGTTTTTGTTAGTGTTGTCCAGATAGTTGTTTTAAGTTTCTTTAAAAAAAACAACAACAACAACAAAAATTCAATTTTATTGTTTCTTTTGAACACTGGGGACAGTGTTCCTGCCAAGTGTAGGGCCGGGACCCCCTTAAAAAAAGTTTTTATTTATAATATGCATAAGTTGTGAGTTTTATCGATGTTTTACTAAACTTTTTGCATGTTTTTGATTGAGATAAGATTAGGAATGACTAAAAGCTTGTTCTCTCAAGAGGTAAGCTCTCTAATGACTTGTAGATTCTTGTTTTTAACTTCTTGATTCTTTTTATTTAACATGAGTATATGATCTTTCTCCTAATTCTTTCCTTTATGTATTTCTGGGTATTTGTTTCTTTTCTTTTCAAACTGTGAAAAATCTTTTGGGTAAAAATCTTAAAAAGGGTTTTTGTGCAAAAGAAAGAAGAAGAAGAAAAAGAAAAAAAAAGAAAAAAAATCTTCTTCCAAAGGAAAAGCAATATATTCCTTGAGGTCGCATAAAGTGCCTCTGAATAAAAGCAAGAAACGAGAGTTTTTCCTTTTATTTTTCTCCTAAATTCCCTGTTCTTCATTGTAAAAAATCATGGTTAATTCAGAAACCCTTGCAAAATAGGGCTGAATATAAAAACCATCGATGAGTGTCTTGGCCACATTCAGAAACTCTTGAAAAATAGAGCTGAATGATAGAAACCGGAAAAAGGAGAGATCACAAATCCCTTATGCAAAATTACCTAAAAGTTTTTGATTGGTTTTGAAATTCTTTATTTTATACCCATTAGTATGTTTGGACAGATAAGGTAGATTAAGTGATACTTGTGAATTAGAGTCAGGCAGTTAGAAATATTTATCTAATTGTCATTCTAAAGTTTATTTGTTTTGTGCATAAGTAATTACTCCTTTCTAATCTTGTTTGCTCGAGGACTAGCAAAACGTAAGTGTAGGGCCTTGATAAGCTGCAGACTTATCATATTTTATGCATTAGATTTAGTATTATATTTATCTAAATAAAGTTATATATGTGTTATTTATGTTATATTATGCGTTAAAGTATATTATTTGTACAGACTTATGTTTTTATGAGTTTTTTGTGCAAGGAATGATTTTCTAGGCAAAAGTTCGATTGAAGCCGGACTCAATGTCGGGTTGTTTCTACACGGCATGAACACAGAACAGAAAAGAGGCCTTGCCGGATACGATGCCGGGTAAATGTTATCCGACATGAGTGTAAAGTCGCTTTGGTTGACCATACGACAGCACATGTGTTCCACGTGATTTCCAACCGCTGCCGGGTGCGATGCCGGGTATCCCCTACCCGGTATATGTACTGTTTCACACGGAATTAGCGGTTTCGACCGTTAACAGTTGGGCGCATTTATCACGTGTGCCGGCTACTGACGGTCCGGCACGACGCCCGACAACAGACACATTTGATGCCTATAAATAGGCCGAGAAAGGCTGCAATTTGACACACTTCAACATACCAAACCTACGCCATTCACACTTCATTTCCGCCTCATTCCATCTGTTGGTGTCCAAGGAACGTCTGCAGATCCATCCACGCAAGAGAGAAGAAGACCTTGACAGGTTAAGGCTATTAACATCCCCTTCTCCCCCTTTGTATTCTCTTCTTGTAGTTGTGTGGATGGTGATGCAAATCCTTGTTAGGTTTTCGGTTAGGGATGATTTTCTTGTAAAACTCTTACCATTTATGGAATTTTCAAGTTTCTTAACCCGAGTTCTAATCTTCATGCAAAGTAGAATGAAGTAGCTATTTATTCTCTTATCTCTAAGTCCTATTTAATGTTCACAAGACAAGAATAGGATAGATTAGGATTTTGGTAATCTTTAAGTTTGTTGTTCCGAAAGAGGGGCATCAAGACCTAAGGTTTAGGGTTAATCTCTTATTTCCCATTATTCTATTTGTATTCGCGGCATTAGCTATGCACGATGTAAGTATGAATATTGAGTTCCTTTTGTCAGAACCGAATCTGGAAGTGTTGTTTACGAAATGTACGATGCCGGATGTAGTGCCGGATGAAAGTTGTCCGGCACATTCAAGGCCATGATCTGCCGGGTAGCGGAGGTCCGGCATGTCACCCGGCATATGCATTTTGCGAGACCAAATCCTCTTGAGACTTGCCACCCTTGATTATTGGTTATACGTTTCTCTTGCATTGATAATCTTCCCAAATCAAAGTTAGTTTGTTTATTTACTTATTTAGTTTAGAATCACATTTACTTTTCCCCCTTATTATTATAGATTAGGCTTTTGCTCGGATTAGGACTAGTTTTCTATAAGTCCCTTGGGTACAATACTCTCGGTCGTAATATATTTACACTATACTCCGACCGGGTTTTTTTTCTTTCTACCCGTAGTAGAGTTGTAGGTTTAATTATTATTTTATTCCTTTTTGTATATAGTTTTCCTACAATTTCCCTGTTAGCACATACCCTTGATGATATGGCAGCATAATAAATGACTTGTATGCACATTCAAATATGACATTCGTCAGATATTGAATAAGGCCTTGCATGTCACTTGTCATCTGGGTTTCACAACACATAGCAGGACATAGGAATCCGAATATGAGATCTTGGTAGATGTCGATCGCCTTACTATGCACATTCCTCACATGAAGACAATATCATTAGTTATTTAATTTTTATTCAAACATCTAATTCATCACCAATCAATGCATTCAAAATATAAAAGGTATAAGTCACTCACATGACGACTGACTTGATAATCAACACATTCAACCAATCCCTAGTGAAACATTCCTTGAAGTCAGACATATATATATATATATATATATCTTAAATCTAGTGTATATCCTGCTTCAACTTGAATGTGAAATATCCTCTCGTGATCTTCCACAGTGATGGAATCACAGTGAGGTGGAAGCAGCAGCAACGATGAGTGCAGAATCTTCATATTAATCGACAAGCTAGCCAATATTCTTTGCTCAACCAAATCAGGTCTAATCATGAAATTGGTGGATGCCTTTAATTGAACAAGTGCATCAATTCTTTTCCTTTTCTCTTATCAGTCTTTGGTCGACTCATTTCCTATGATATTAACTAATTAAAGTATATGGATGAAAGGTGGTATATCAATAGTTTTAGAGCAATGATTAAGGGTAATTACTTGCCCAGAGAGTTTGACCAATTGTACTGGTCAATGCACTTGCACAGTTTGTGCAGCACGCAGTGTAGGTCTTTGTGGGGTCGGCACCGGTAAACAGACGTGTAACACCCCGCCTCCAGTCCAATCGTGGTTATCGCAAACTTAACAACATAACATAATCATCGCAGCGGATATATTAGTTACCAGGACCTTGCCACAGTGTAAACGCAAGGATAACCGAACTTTAGTACTTACAACCATTTAAATCCAAAATACACACCAACCGAGTTTGCTAATATCTCAAGTATCGACATAACCTCCACATGTTTAAATATTAACAAACGGGTGCACATGCATCCCGTACTCAAAATAAAAACCCACCCTAAGTCTAACCACCCCTACTCTCGTGATGAGTCTTCATGGGGCATTTACCTGCAAAATGTAAACAAAGCCCCCGGGGGGGGGGGGGAGGGTCAACACCTTTGCTGGTACGATTCTCTCATAGCCCCAAGCTAACGGGACTACGACGACTAATTGTCAATAGCATGGAGATTGATTAGATACACAACATAATAAGTAGTGCAATAAACAACAAGCCACACTGAACAAATATAGTTCAAACACCATGAATGACTTAAAGGCATTCCCTTAATAAGTGAGTTAACCGTTTAACTCCTTAAGTTATGTTTCCTCTTAATCTCAGTCCAACCTTATCTTACCTCAATCTTAATCCTTATCTTAGTCTTAGAAATACAAACCGTTCTTTAAATAGAAATGGTTGTATCTTATCTCAATGTTTATTTTTGTCGGGTCAAAAGCAACCCTAGCCAATGAGCTATTAACTCCATTGGTTGAATAAACAACTTATCTTAAAGATTAGGATTTAGGTGATCTTACTGCACCATCTTAATCTGCCTCCTACCTTGGACTGAAATCTACGGTAGTTGAGCCGACATTCGACCCTAGGCAACAAGTCCGAAGACAAGTCCTTAAGCGGAAGTCGGATCTGATTTAGATACCGACCCCCTTTCCTCAACATGCATGACCGGAGTTAGTCCCGGATTCCTCACTCCCCCAATTTCCAGTTAGTAGAAAGTCTTAAAGACGAAGTGTTAGTTAAACCTTCCTCGGGTATTAACCAACCAACAAATTTGGGAGTGAATTTCTTATCTCATCCAATGTTACTAAGTAATGTTAGTAAATAATCTCAAAGTCAAGTGTGTTAGTACAATGCAAACACAAGAAGATAAATAGTCCGGTTGCATGCTTTATCTTGGTTTAGTCATAGCAAATAAACAAATAGCACACAAGCCGAGGGACACCTCGTTAGCAAGCAGGCTACAAGAAAACTATACCGTTCACCGTCGGCGGTTGTTTGTTTAATCTCCTTCCAAGTCCCAATTCACAAGTCCTAAAACATTCATTCAGTTTTAGGTTATTAATTAGCTCAACTCAACCCAACTTATTTAACCTTCTTAAACACCAATGTTTACCCATTAATATTCACTAAGTCCTTATAGTTTTAACTTAAACTTTTAAGTGCATCGTTTCTCATTATCTCTTATATTTATTCACCCACTTAGTAGCCATTACACCCACCAAACATGTCTTAAATAACTTCATAACATCATTACTTAACACTCCCCAACATTACCTAACATTTTACAAGCTTAAACACCATTTTTAGAGTGGTCAAGGACTTGGTCCTTACCTTAGGTCCTGAACCAACTCATATCCTAACTCTCGGGTGAATTTTGACATTGGTCTGGGTCCTTGTACAGACCCTAAGTCCCGGACCATGTCATTGCATAACTCTCGGGTTGTTTTAATAGGGTGGTCCGGGACTTTATACTAGACTCAAGTCCCGGACCATAGTGCTGAAGCAACTCTCGGCCCTTATTTTAGTGTGGTCCGGGACTTTACCCTGGACTTAAGTCCCGGACCAGCTACAGATTTTTACCATTTGCATTATTCTAAGTGTAGTTACACTTGCTCTCTTCATCCATGGTTTTACCCAAAGTTCACACATGATCTTAGGAGTATTCTAATATCAAATAACATCTCAAACTTGCCCAATTCCTTATCTAAACTTGTTACCCAATTTCTTACAAAATCTCTTAACCTTGTAATTTCCTTAGGTTTTCTAAGTGTATCTCATACCTACAACTCAACTAACCAAAATGTTATCTCACAAACATTTCCTTCCACCACTCCGAAGCATTATTGCTCCATGACACCTCCATTACACAAACCCTCCTATTTTCCACAAGCTCACACTTAGATTTTCACAAAGCATATTCTTCCCTTGTTTACCAAAACTTGCGCAAACTTAACCATACTCCCCCATAACCTTGGTGTGTCCAACTCACTCATTTAAACTCTTTCCTTAAGACAACTCCTAAGTCATTAAAACACTCAGAACACTCTAGTTCACTCTAGTTCACTTTCTTTCACCAAATTAATCCTTAAGAATTCCTAGTACATCCTAGGTCACCAACTTCATTTAATACACCTTAACTCTTGTTTTCTCACCAATTTTGTGACATGGCTTCTTTAGTAAATCCTACAAACCCAAACACTTGGTTTTTACATTAACAACCATGAACACTCAATCTTACCACATCTACCACATATTCTTAACACTCAAATTACACACCAAACTCACTACATCACAATATAGTGCATAAACTAAATTGCTTGGCACTTAGGCCCTTAAATGACATAAAGCTTAACCACTGATTTTCCACATATATTAGCATTTGACCTGCAATATACACAACAAGGCTCCCATTGCAATATAAATGCTCTTGTAATTCACCTTGTGATTGTCTAACTATCTCATTTCCCATTTGCTCTTTAGTCACAAGTTCTCAATATATGTTCTTTCTCCTAAGTTTTATAACCCCTTCCTTATGTACAATCTAAGATAAACTATCCTCTATCTAATTCCCATCCCTTAAAGCAATAAAACACCTTAAGGTAAGCAATTTACCTTGTTTTTCCAAGCTTCTCCTCACACTTTTCCTCTTTGTTTTCCTTGTATAACTTTCGGCCACCAACTTAATTCCCCTTGCTAATGTTCTAATAAATATACAATGACTCTAATGAGTGCTAAATAATGCACTAACCTTTAGGAATCATTCCTAGGTTAAAAATGTGTTTTAAGGTATTAAAATGAATGTTTACCTTCAAAGTCTTAAGATAGGCTTGGAAATGATTCAAGGAGGACCTCCTCTAGTTCTTGGAGAATGAAAATAAGCTAGTTTAATGGATAAAACAAGATCCCATGAGAAGATGATTTTCGGTAATGGAGGAAAAGTGATGGAAACTTAGTTTTTCTTAGAGTTTTCTTACCTTGGTTGAATGGAGAAGCTAATGAACCCTTCAAGCTAATTTTCCCTCCTCTAATGAAGATTTCCCATGGCTCCAAAATGAAGCTTTTCCAATTTTGAAAAGATAGGAAGCAAGGCCTTGGTCTAACTAAGAGTTATCTAAGCATATTTTTGGATTTAGAGCTAAAATGGAGATTTGGTGAGCAAATGAAGGTGAGTCTACAATGGGGCTGGTTCTTACGGTTTGAGAGGATGAAGAAGGTGAAGAAAAATGTGGAAGAAGAGAATGAATGAAGAAGAGGAGAGAGGTAGGCTAAAAGGTAAGATTTTCTTTTAAAAAGTAAATAGTACTATTCTACTCCTCCCTCTCTTTTCTTTAATATCCTAGCTCATGTGGTGACTCACCACTTCAAAAACCAGCCCCCTCCTTAATTATGAGATATTTGTGGTCTTGGTTGACCAACTAATTGACTTATGTTGACTTAATGCTAAACTAGCCTTATTTGGGCACTATTCACAAATTAGTGCACATATTCGTGCAATTTTTTATTTTCCATTGATTTAGGCTTCCTAATGTGATACTAAGTAGTACACAAGTTAGTTAAGGAGTAATCATGGGCATTTATCCACTCAAAACCCCTTTCTAAGACAATTTTTCAAAAATGTGCTTTAAGAGTCCTTAAAGCACAATTTGTGTTTTAACTTGTTTTTGAGCTTGGTTTTATTTTGTAATTGATTTAACATGACCATTAGGATGTTAATAAGGTCTAAGAATGATATTTGGGTGCTAACCCAAGTTACTCCAAGCTTAGAGCACATTTTTGCTCAAATTGCTCTTATGGTGTTTCCTTGTGTTTTCTTTGGTTTAAATTGTTTCTAATGTTTATAAGGGATAATTTAGCCTTCTTATATCTTATTTAAACATATAAACACCATAGATAGGTTTGGGGTATTTCAAGACGTCACCATGCTCTACAACAAAGTCCTCCAGAAGCACTCATGCATGGTACAATCGGAGTGGTTCACCGTGCACAATATCACTTGCATTTTGAGGGGAAAGTTTACCCCATGCCACCATGTCCTCTTCTTCTCCAGTTTGTAAAAACAATGTGCAGTCAGTGGGTGCCTGAATGTTATGTGGAACTTGTTTAGATGAAAATTGTGAAATACTAGTTTTATGATGATGTTAGTGATCAAGTGAAAAATCTTAATCGTCATGTACTCAATGTAAATGTTGGTCTAACCTTTAGAGATGTATGGGGAAATGGCTCAGCCGAGTGGACACTACTTCCCAATACTAGTGCACTCTGTTGCTGATGGGTGACTCAGCTTATGGTTGAGAAACCTCTTAGCTGCTATGCATCTGTGATTGAAACCTTGACATAGCCTGAGTGATCCTCTTGTCGACACTCTGATGAATCCTCTACTCCATCTCAGCGATCACTCTCAGGTGATCCTCGTAGCTGATCGTCTTCCCTGTGCTTTTCTGGACCCGGGTACCCCAAATGCCTAGCGGATACCAACGTGCTCACTAAACCCAATGGCACGACCTCGATTATCCTTCTTACCAAGAGTGCGTGTAAGAGGATCATCATTCCTCTTTGAGGTCCAAGTGCCCTGGGTGAGCTGAGAGCTTAAGTCACCCTAATACAACACACAAATACAGCTATTAGTTTATCAAGTTCATATGCAAATGAAATGAATACTTCAACTAAAAATGAAATGATATCACTTACCATTTGAGCAATAACTCCTCTCATGGCTTCGTCGTATTGAGGATTTTCAAGAGTAGAGTTCTTCGAAAGGTGGCTTAACTCCCATACTTTCATTCTTCTACCACTGATATCCAATGAACCATCTGTGGGCAGATATCCCTTGTGCTCCCATTCTGGTACCCTTTGAGCAATACTTTTTCCAACTAAGTGGTGAGGGTACATATTCTTCTTAGCATTTGCTTGCTATTTCTCACGGAGAGCCTGCATAAATTAATATGATCATTGTGATACCCAGTGTAGGGGTCACCTCCCACATCGATCGGGAGAGCGCACGAACCACACCTTATAGGTGTGGGGATACTCTTGCCTTGTGAGAGGCCTTTTGGGGATGGTATCCCGAAAGCAAAACCGTGCGGGCTGCGGCCCAAAGCGGACAATATCTCACAAGTGGGTTGATTACTGGGCTGTTATAGATGGTATCAGAGCCAGGCCCAGGTCGGTGTGCCAGCGGGACGCTGGGCTCCCAAGGGGGGTAGAGTGTGATACCCAGTGTAGGGGTCACCTCCCACATCGATCGGGAGAGCGCACGAACCACACCTTATAGGTGTGGGGATACTCTTGCCTTGTGAGAGGCCTTTTGGGGATGGTACCCCGGAAGCAAAACCGTGCGGGCTGCGGCCCAAAGCGGACAATATCTCACAAGTGGGTTGATTACTGGGCTGTTACAATCATGTTTAGTGAAATTAAACACAAAAAAGACATAAGAAAGAGTAACATATGTATGTATGACAATAAAATGCACCTGGAACTCCGGTGTGTGACGTGACTCAACAAATTATACCCATTTCTCTTCGGTGATGCCTTCTTAAATCTCCCATGGTGGCCTCTCACCGCCGAAATCATGATCTGAAGCATCTGGATCTTCTGAACCAGGCATCTTGTAAATGAACTTGTCAGCTAACTTATTTCTGTGGTCCCGGAACTATTTCGACATCGATGACAGCACATCCTTTTTAAGTGCGAGATCCACAGAGAAACGAGCCTACATGCATGATTAGTCAGTTAGTAAAATGAACATAAATATTCTATTATTTTACAACATCATACTAATAATGTAGAGATTTACCTGAAGACACTCAAACATGGTATCCTTCAACGCTTGAGGCACTTGCTTCCAGTTGTGGTTTATGTTACAGTGTGACTTCACCAAATGGCTATCGTAAGCGGTGAAGTCATTCTTCCAATTACCATGAGGTTGGTTGTACTCATTGAACTGCACCGGTTTTGTAGGAGGACCCTTGTTAGCCTTCAGGCCACATGTGGGACCTCTCTTCTTTTGCTTCTTAACCTCTGGTGGGACAACTGGCGGCTCTTCAGTTTGCTGTGAAGGGCCAGCCTCAGTCTCACGTGCAGCTAACTGGCCGCTCTTGTTTTTCTTTCTACCTCTTGTGACCCGCTTACTTGGTCTATTCTTCTGTGGCTCAGCTTCTCCAGTCATAAGAAACTGTCCAACGGGGTCATCCGTAGGGTTATCATGCAGTGCAAAAAAATTAATAAAGCATTCTCATAAGATAAAGTCATTATACAAATTAACATAAATACTATGAAGCATAACAATAATAACAATAACAGTTAAGATGACATTACAGTCTACATTCTACTAACAACATTACCTGACACAAAAAAATAAAT
The DNA here is from genome assembly GCA_023374045.1 of Limonium bicolor. Taxonomy (NCBI): domain Eukaryota; kingdom Viridiplantae; phylum Streptophyta; class Magnoliopsida; order Caryophyllales; family Plumbaginaceae; genus Limonium; species Limonium bicolor. The sequence goes on from CM041781.1 coordinate 13,456,717, forward strand.
TAATCATTTCATATTTTCAACCCAAACACCCCCATCATGGTCTGATCGTGCGTAAAGCAAATCGTTTTTGATAACATCAATCAAATTCGGTAATCTAGTAGGAAACAAGGGTGTTTCCTCTACTGTTTCATTGTCATCATTATCCTCACTTTCATTTTTTATTACAACTGGCCTTCTTCTTGGAAGAACAACAGACCATCTGCAGTTTTCGGATCCTCAACATACCTCACTTGTTCGCAATCCTTTCCCATAACAAATTGATCATCCTTATAACCGACACATGAAAGATAATTCAAGGTAAGCCCTCCATCATTTTGGTATCCACGTCGGTTGTCCACCCACTTGCATCGGAACAACAGAAAGGAATCAATGTGGTAGTCTAGTTCCCAAATGTCCTCGATGACACCATAATACCAACTAGAGTTCCTAACTGGTTGAGATCGGTTACCGCTATGGTACTCAGTGGCTGCAGCTTCAATTTTTACTCCACTATTATGGTTTATAGATTTGGCATCTTGGCGTGCAGTGTAGTATGTATACCCACTAATATCATACCCCTCAAATGATGTAATATTAGTTTCAGGTCCGATTGCCAAACATCTGATCTATTCACTTACAGCTTCAGGATCCGATGATGATAATGTCAACCCAAGATCTTTGAACCATTGGATAAAAACTCGGTTTTGTTCCTTTGTCAGCCAAATATGGTCTTTCATAGAATTTTGATGCCTTAACTCAACCATATGGGTTTCAAAATAAGGTTCAACAACCTCAAGGTGTTGTAAGACAAACAAATGTGCTTGATGAATAAGATGACGCAGAACTTGCACAATCTTTCTATCAATGACACCTTTACCCTTAAACCTGCCATAATGTCGTGGTTTTAGGATACCAATTGACTCCGCCTCACTCAAATAATTGGTCAGAAATTCTATGACTTCCTCAGTCACTATTGCTTCAATAAGGCTCCCCTCAGGTCGATACATATTCTTCATTCTACTTTTTAGAATACCCATGTACCGTTCAAAAGGGTACATATACCGTAAGTATACCGAACCACAGAATTGTATCTCTCGAACGATGTGAAAAATTAGATGCACCATTATATCAAAGAAAGATGGTGGAAAATACATCTCAAGTTGACATAATGTGACAACAAATTTTCACGTTGTAGATTATCTATAGAGGTTACGTCAATTGCCTTGGAGCAAACAACGTTGAAAAAGAAACATAACCGAGTTAAAGCTTATCTGACATCAGATGGCAATATCCCTCGATTACAACTGGAAGAAGATGTAACATTAGTGCATGATAATCATGAGATTTCATGCCTAATATTTTCAAATCTTTCATCGATACAATGTTCTTCCAGTTTGAAGAGTACCCAGATGGTACTTTTGCCGAGTGCAGACATTTTTAGAAACTAATCTTTTCAGCCATTGAGAGCGTGTAGCATGCAGGAGGTAGGTATATTCATTTCCCATTTTTTGTGGGTGTAACTCCTTTCATATACTCATGGTTTACATGTCTATTCTGACTTTCAAATCGTCTTTTGTTTTACCGGGTATGTTGAACAAAGTCCCACTCACTGCCTCACCAACGTTCTTCACAATGTGCATGATGTCTAAGCAGTGTCTCACAGGAAGATGACGCCAATGAGGTAGATCCCAAAAGATAGAACACTTTTTCCAAATGTTCTTCACCGGTTTTGACGTGTTTCCAAATACATTTGCAATGTCCTTAACCTTTTCGTACACTTCCTCAGAGCTCAAAGGTAGACGGGCCACACGAGTTTCGGCCTGACCATTGAATAACTTTCTCTTCGTTACTCGATAAGGGTGATCTTCGGGCAAAAGACGTCGATGACACATATAAACATTCTTTCCACAATGTTTTAAATGGTCCGAACAAGTGTCTTCCTCGCATACGAGACATGCAAATGCTCCTTTCACCGTGTAACCGGACAAGTTTCTATATGCAGGGAAGTCATTGACAGTACAAAACAACAAAGCCTTGAGCGTGAAATGTTCTCTTACATAAGCATCATATACCACGGTTCCCTCATTCCACAATAGCTTCAGATCATCAATCAGAGGGGCAAGATGCACATCAATGTTATTACCTGGCTGCTTGGGACTAGATATCAGGAGTGATAACATGATGTACTTTCATTTCATACACAACCACGAGGGTAAATTGTAGATCACTAGCAGAATAGGCCATGTACTGTGTTGACTACTCAACGTGTCGTACGGGTTCATTCCATTAGTACATAACCCAAGCCTTAGATTCCTATCTTCATGTCTGAAATGTTCTTTGTAATGTCTGTTGATGTTTCTTCACTGAGGCCCATCTGTTAGATGTCTTAGTTTCTTATCACTTTTTCTACCCTCTACGTGCCACCGTAAGTTCTTTGCATCTTTCGGATTGGAAAACAACCTTTTGAACCTAGGTATGATCGATAAATACCACAAAAGTTTAGCCAGGGGACTTTTTTTTCTGAGGGGATGAGGAGTCACCATCCTTGAGCTTGTATTGAGACAATGAGCATTTCGGACAGTTGTCTAGGTGTTCGTAATCCCCTCAAAACAACACACAGTTGTTGGGACATGCATGTATCTTCTTATACTCAATCCTCTTTGGACACATTCATTTCTTCACCTCATAAGTGGTGGTTGGGAGACCGTTCCCATCTGGAAGCATATCATGAACCAACTCGAGAAATGTCGTGAAACTCTTGTCACTCCATCCATATCTCCCCTTCAAGTTGAACAAATTCAGAACAACCATCAATTTTGTGTACTTAATGCACATAGGGTATAAGGCTGTCTTGGACACATTCAACAACCTTTGATACTCCCCGGCTTGTTGATGAAATTGTCCTCGACATTATCAAGCATATCATCCATTTGATCATCGTGGTAAGTCGTCTCACTATCAACATTGACTCCTGAATTAGTCGGGAATTGATCCGACTCGTTGGTAGCATCGAATGTTTGCTCGGTTCTTGAGTGACACCGACCATGACTGTAGGATGCTGAAGCATTATCTTCAACAGATTCTCCATGGAAAATCCATATTCTGTAATGTGGCATGAAACCACGGGTCTTCAGATGGAATTGTATGACGTCGATGCTTGAATATTTTCTGACCACACCACAATCAACACAAAGACATGGAATTTCACCGCCTTTGTCCTGCCCTTGTGTTGCACTACAGCTTTGTAAGACTATTTCACCATCTTGTCAAAGTGTTCCCCTCGATCACCATACATCCAGTCACGCTCCATACTATATGTGCAACAGATCACAGGTGTGAGTTATCCTACGTAAAACTAAAATGTTTATATAATATGGTTTGTATTTAGTTGTACATGTTTATTTCCTAATAGAGCATGACTGGGATGATTATCAAATAGTCTAGCCTAACTTTGAGGTTCCAAACACAAAATAAACTAGCATTTTAATTTTAACAAATCGTATCACTTTTAAAACAAAAACCGGTGTTAAATGTTGACACAAAATACAATATTACAAACACATTTCTAGAAAAAATTCGGCATGACTTTTTCAAAATTATACACATCCTGTGCTTATTATTAAGCACTCACCAAAGTCATTGCAACCACAAACATTCCAACAATAGTAAAAATCAAACTAAATACAAATTGAATGATCAAACCACCATTTCAAAAAAATTCAATTCAATTTAGTGTAACCAGCAAACAACATCAGACCAACATTTTCAAACCACATTCTCACTACCTAATTGTCAACAATAATCAAACCATATTATCAATTCTTCCCAAACCAGTTCACATATTAAAACAAATCCAAAGTAAAAATACTTGTTTTTTGGGATTTATAGAGAGAGGGGAATATGTGTCCGAGAGGTAGGCTGGTGTGCGAGAGATGCAGCAGTACTACTTCTAATATATCTATACAAATGCGCAAAAACAAAAAATTAGAAAGAAAACACAACAACATGTATGTTTATTGTTCATAAATAGGCTTGCAAAATTATAGTGAATGAGAGAATGGATATATAAGTTAAAATATATTACCAGACAGAAAATGAATAGCTTTCACCCCTGTTTGCAATCTAGATATTAAGAGAGACGCTAACGCTCCTAAATTATCACTGCAAAGAACACAAACAATACATCCAACCCTAAATCAGAGCATAATAACAACAAATTAACAATTTGTATACTGAAATTCGAACTTACAAATACAGGGTATTTTCTAGGTTTCAGCAGGTCATGTCTGGCGATGGCGGGTGACGGCCGGCGACGACGGGCAGTGGCGGGCGACGGCACAAACACAAGTAGAGAATGAAGAGAACTAACGTCGTTAGGAATACAATATAATAGTGAGCAAAAATAATAAAAAAATAATTAAGTTTAAAGTATATTACGAGTTCTCGAATGAACTATTTTCAGCCCATACGTCTTCAATGTGATGCAGTAGTTTGCTTGTTCTTTTGTCTATAGTGGCACAAACACACAAAATCAGCAAAAAAACATTATATTTCACACAAACATTTTATCGAGCATGTTGTGTGCACTGGTAAAAATAGTAAATCAATACACATTTTTATATACCCATTTTGCACGCACATATAAGTTCAATATCCACAACACATTAAACCCTAAATATATCATTATTACAAAAGAATGATAAAATTTTAATTGAAAAACAAAATTACCGTTACAAAAAAATGAAATGGTGGGCTAGTGGTGGTGGTCAAAGTCGTTGTTGAAGCGTTGTGTACGGAGGGCGGTGGTCGACGGCGACGGCAGGGAGGCGGGCGACGTTGGCGGCGACAGCAGAGAGCGGTGGTCGGAGGTCGGGCGGTGGCTGGAGGTGCTGTCGATCGCCTGGTTTTCGCCGTGTACAGTGAGAAGAGAGGTGAGTCAAGAGCGTGAAGTCTGGAGAAGGGATTCTGGGGTTGATATTAAGCACTCTATTTCGACGGTTGTTACTAGAAACCACCAAAATAGAGTATTAAATTCACCTATTTCGGTGGTTCCTGTTACAACCGCCGAGATAGTTATTTTTTTTAAAAAAAAATCAACCGAGAAAAAAGCCTATTTCAGTGGTTGTAAGGAGGAACCGCCTAAATAGACTATGAAATGTATTTATTTCGGCGGTTCCGTCTTACAACCGCCAAAATAGACTGTTTATTTTTGAACTGCGATATCTTAGACACCCTATCTCGGCGATTTTTACTACAACCGCCGAAATAGGGGCGCCGAAATAGGGGCGCCGAAATAGCCCTTTTTTGTACTAGTGACTTTACTACTAAAGTAGCACCTCGTTCTCATACATAAAATACCACTAGAATCATATGACATTCTTATACCCATCCACAACAAGTACCCAATTAGACACAAATAATGTACTAATAACTTGATGTATTAGTACTAATTTATTTTAATGTAGCACCTCGTTTTATTTATACATGAAATACCACCAGAATCTCATATGATATGTATATACCCACCCATAACAAGTATCTAACTGAACACAAACAATGTACCAATAACTGTATGTTTTAGTACCAGTTTATTATTAAAGTAGCACCTCGTTTTCATACACAAAGTAACACTAGAATCATATGACATTTATATACCCGTCTACAACAAGTATCCAATTGGACACAAACAATGGACCAATATAGAGATGTACTGATACCAGTTAATCATTAAAGTAGCACCTCGTTTTCATATACAAAATACCACCATAATCATACGACATTTATATGTACCCACCCTCGACAAGTATCCAGTTGGACACAAACAATGTACCAGTAACTGGATGTATTGGTACCTTTTTATTATTAAAGTATCACCTAGTTTTCATATACGAAATGCTACCAGAATCATATAACATATATATACCCATCCACAACAAGTATCTAATTGGACACAAACAATACACCAGCGTAAGCATAAATTAATACCAGTTGTTCCATTAAATAACACCTAGTTTCCATGCATGACATATCACCGGTGTTTATTTTGACTATAAATTTTATTTAAAAAAGTATATGATCCCTTGAATCTAGTAACTACTAGATATTAATTAGTGAAATTATTGGAGAAAATAAAAAAATATAACTCTAAATAAATATATAGATTAAGTGACTGTAATAATGAATAAATAAAAATATAATATTCTATAAATTTAGTAACTAATAAAAGGTAATTCAATATATATAGAAGATGAAAAAAAGGAGCTACGTAGATATCAACAAATATATTACTTGCATAATTATACTTAGGGAAAATTCACGATATACCCCTGTTTTATTTTGTAATTCACAATATACCCCTATGTTTTTCGTAATTCAACTTTAAACATGCTTAAATATTGTCCAAAATTGATGAAACTTTACACGGACGATGCTAAAGTGTTATATTTTGTCCAATATCAAATATGAATTTTTTTAAGCTCACATGTGACCTGTGGGGCCCAGTGAACATGTGGCATATTTATTGGGTCCCACAGGTCACACGTGAGCTTAAAAAAATTCATATTTGATATTGGACAAAATATAATACTTTAACATCGTCCATGTAAAGTTTCATCAATTTTGGACAATATTTAAGCATGTTTAAAGTTGAATTACGAAAAACACAGGGGTATATTGTGAATTACAAAAGAAAACAGGGGTATATCGTGAATTTTCCCTTATACTTATTAACAGTTCGAAAATATAAACTGGTATATTAATTGTCTTATAGCATACTAATATATCATTGTATAAACATCAGTTTTACTTGAATTACGACCATTCTATAGTTAAATAAGTACCTAATGTCATAAAATCAGACTTGCATAATTATTAATATGTATAACTTATTTAGAAATATAGTGTAAACCTATTTTCGTTAAACAAAAATATAAAATCCCTTCAATTTAGTAATTAGTGGATGATAGTTTAAATAATTGTGGTGGAAATGTAAAAAAATAGAAGTACACCAATATATATACTACATAATTATAATAATAAATAACTAAAATATTAAAAGATAAATCTATATTCCTAAAGTAAATATATAGAACAATTACCATGTAGTTTACTTGACTACATTTTAAAAATAAATCTACGGGAAAGTTACTACCAAAATAATAAATAACTACTACCTATTCATTTAATAAAAAATAAAAAATATAAAAGACACATCTAATAGAAGAATGGTCAGGATGTCCAGGGAATTGATATAAGTCCAGAGTGAATCCTCTCCCAGCAAGAGGTTAGGTTTATTTATTTTTTTGTTGGTCCCAAAGCTGTGTTAGATGTGGGTAGAACAGAGATCGGGTTGGCTCTTGAGAACTTGGCTTTTGTTTGGTGTGAGTGGGCCTGGATATAGGTGGGTCTCGTCGGCCTCATCTAGTTGAGCTTGGATTTCCATCAAGAAGGAAAAATAAAATCCTGAAGCGCAGCATATGGGATTCAAACCCACAACATCTCCTATAGCTCCAGCCTACACTAACCACTTGTACCTTTATCCGAATTTGATATTAAGGGAGTGTTCGGCCCATACCAAAACAGCATAAATGTGTAGCATGTTTGTTGTGGCATATACTACTTTAGCCTTATTTATTTGTTTTACTGTACCTAAAAGAACATAAATGTCCGCAACAAATACTACTTTTTCGTTTTCACGCTTTCACTTCCGGTTCTTTTCTCCGTTTATAATGTAATTATTGTGACTATTGATTAAAAAAGCTATTTATCTTATGATATTTTTTACAAAGTACTTTATTTGTTACAAATTACACAATATTGCAAATAATTTATAAAAAATAGTACTACTTTCGTTGACCAAATTTTTAAAAAACCACATTAATAATATATTATTTATAATACCACATAGATTAATAAAATTAAAATAACCAATAAATATACACACTTGTTGATATATGAATTAAAATAAATAAAAAGTATATAGATATATAAATGTATATAAATTTATTAACATACAAAGTTACAATATATTGTTTAGAAGTCATAATTTTTACTTAAATAATTAAAATAAAAATTTTATTGGTTATATTTTTTTTGGTTTTTTAGTGTAAATTAAATACCCATAGTAATATATTGTTTGTGAATTTTATTTATTTATTTTTACTAACAAAATAAAGTTACATAGTGTAATATAATAAATTGAAATTGTAATACAGAAAAGGTAAACAAATTACATATAACTAACTTAACCAAAAATGTTGCATATATGCCGCACTGCCAAACTGCAGTTTTCAAAACAGCTACAAATATGCCAGCGTAAACCTGCTTCCAAATATGCTGCCACAACAGGCATGCCAAACAGAGCCTAAAATGCGAGAACAACTAAATAACCTCCAGCTTGATATAAATATTCCCAAGAACACTTGACATTTTATAATGCAAATATAGAGTAAAACTAAGATGTTTTGTAAAAAAAAGACACATGAAATAACAAATTGAAGATAAAGGAACATAAAATAATAATAAAGGTACATAAAGTTGTAGAAATAAGTTTTTTTTTCTTTTTAATGATGATGAAAACAAATTTAAGGCAAATATTAATGAATAAAATACAAGTAATAAGTAACAAAATAATATAAAAATGAACCGATAAATAAATAAGCAAAAAATAAATAAAATAGGATAGTAAAATAAGTAAATGAACAAAATGGGACACATTTGAAACTGGATTATAGTTGGAAATACATTTTACATGATTGGGTTTTCGTGAAATGCTTTGAAAATTTATTTAAAAAATTTATCATAAAATGATGATTTCATTTGAGATGCATGTTAACGTTTTGAGATAGAAAGGCAACAACCATTCTAATTATATTTATTTTCTTGAATTTTGCTTTATAGGGTGAGAATTTTTGGTGTCTACAATCATGACTTTGTATTGATATAGTTGTAATTCGTTGAATTGAAATGTGGTGAAGAATGTGGTGAAGTGTATTGAAGTGGAATGTGGTGAAGTGTATTGAAGATATTTTGGTTAACTACATTATGTAACTTTCTTATTTCTTCTCAATATGGTGGTGCGCTGAGGATATTGTCTGCTTTATGGGTTTGTGATTATGTACTAAGGCGTCCCACTTTGGTGGCAATATTGTTGAACTAACATAGAGGTTTGCTTGATGACGTGGTGTATTTTGGTGCATTTATAAGTTAGAAATGAAAAAAATAGCCTATTTTGGTGGTTTCTAACTAAGAGCCGTCGAAATAGGATGCCTAAGTGAAAACAAAACAGACCTATTTCAGCACTTCTTTGGTAATTAAAATTGTCGAAATAGGATGTCCGACCCATATGTGTCGGTCGACTCTCGGGTTTTGTCCGATCCAAATGGATCAACCCATAAGATCGGTCGCCTAGTCCCCAAACTTTCAAATTTTCTCCGACCCAAAACAACCAAATAGGTCATCTATTTCGTCGATTGTTAACTAAAAACCACTGAAATAGGATCTCTTAAATTCATGATTTTTGTAGGTTCTAATTTGACAATTGTATAACCGTCAAAATAAGTATTCACACCTATTTCAGCAGTTGATAATTAAACTGCCGAAATAGACCATATTTCTGTTAGTGCATGTACCCGGAATATTTATGTTGGTTGCGACCCGATCTATGTATGCACTCCCAGAAATCAATACTCTCTTACGGCTGATTTTTCTGAATTTGGTTTGCATACAGGTGCCAATTAACTAACTTGGGTCATATCGGTGTTTTAAAATCATAAATACGTCGAGTCCGTTGAGGTCATTGTTTGATTAGCTACTTTTCCATTCTTTTATAGCTTTGAATCCCCAGCAAATGACATTGGGTGTGTCGTGTGAAGTTTGAAGATGAAATTACCTCTAACCTCTAATATTGGTTAGTTAGTTAGTTAGTAAGGTTGATGAAATTCATCTTGTTGTTGGTTTTGTGGCATTAAGAATACGCATGGCTGTTGGTGACATTAGGAGGAGGGTCATGTTGGGCCTGATTGCCTAATGAGCTTATTGGGCCTTCCTAGTAATGGACTATGTTGGTATAAGCCCATATTACACTAATAAAGAGTCATAAATAAAATTCATAGGTAGATATTGTTTTTTAAACTCAAATCCTTATATTGATTTGCAAGTGATTACATATGTGCCTAAAACGAAAGATACAATGCCTATATATATCCTTTCTTTATTTGTTTCACATATAAGTAAAGTAAAGTTAATTATCAGTATAAGCTAGAACGTTAATCTCGTGTGATTAGTTGCTAGTTTTATCCTTGACAGCGGAAGCAACACCGTGAGCCTTCTGTTGCATCTGTCCTGCTGCCTACATTAACAATGAAACAAACAAAATATCATTAATTAAAAACAAAACTACTGCTATCAAAGAAGAAAAAGTAGAGGTAGGTTGATCACTTACATCTTGGCATGACTCCTTGGCAGAATGGGCCGTATTTTGGGCCTTGTCCATCATTTGACTGGACTTCTCTTGAACTTGGCCTTTGGTCTCTCCAGCCTTGTAACATGCGTTTTGCTTGTTATCCATGATGGAATAAATTTGATTGAGAACAAGATGGTTGTTGATAGTGATAAAAGAGAAAGAGGAAGTAATTGTTTGTTTGTTGATATCCTGATCGGGGGTGAAATGTTGATGTATTTATATATGAAACCCTGAAATATTATTCACCTTATACCACGAGTGTGGTAAGAATAAGTTTAACACGTGGTGGGTGACGCTATGCTAGCTCCTCACAATGTAGAATGAGTCTTTCTTTTTAGGAAACAATATATGATTATCAGTGTCTTGTTAAATAAGTACCAGTAAAATTTGTGGAGCGGAATGTTTATATACATAAATACTCTTATTTGACCCGAAAATAAACAAGTATCATAAACTTAACAGAAGAAAACAATTTGTGGCTGTTTTATTGTATATGTGGGTGTTTTGTGTTGGCTTGGTGTTTATGTTAGTTAAGTTAGTTATGTGATATGTGTTTATCATTTTCTATAGTACTCCTATTAATATTAAATTAACGTTTAAATATCTATTTAGTTAAAAAAATAAAAAAGTAACTTGTCACAAATGTTAATTATAAGATAAATTGTTTGTTATTGTCAAAGATCCAATAAAATTAATATATCATGATCAAAATTCAACATACAATGTATATTAATATGTTTTTTATTTTTCAGGGACCCTTTTATATTTTAAACTAAAGTTAATTAGTTCATAGTTTATATAAAAAATATAAGTAAATTCTTTTAAAATAAATATATAATAATTAATTAGTTGAAATATTGTAGGTACATAAAATTAAATGGGGTACATCTATTAAATGGGGTACTTTTTTTCCTTCCTAAGCTTTTTCCCATGTGATTTTGTTTAGGAAGGTTTTAATAAGACCAATCTAAATCTATTATCATTTATTAATAAGATGACTTAATCCAAATTATCAAAAAAACATAAAATTAAATATTAAGATTTTATACTATGTTTTCTAAAAATGAAATATTAATATTAAATGTACTATTGAAAATATTAAAAACTATTAATTGATTTTGAAAAATATTTATGATAAGATATCACATACTTCTAAACCGAGACATAAAGGGAATTTTATAACGGACTCATATATGAGAAAACTAACGTGGATCCATAAACTACAAGAGTGATGGTGAAATATACACAACATCGTCTTGTTTATTATTTGGACATATCATTTGATTTCAATTTTTAATATATAAGATAAATTAATTTCAAAAATTTAAGTTTTACATATGATTCCTTATATGATAAACTATATGTTACAAAATTTAGTTTTATAAAATTATTTTATCTTATATACTTAATATTGAAGTGGAAAAATGTACCATAAAAGAACGGTCAATTCAGGACGGGGAGTATGATATATACCAATAAAAATACATAAATTTGTCATAACATGACGCCATTATCCTTACTGGTTCCCATACAACTACTCAACTCTTGTTTAACCAGTTTTAGAGCAACACATGATTAATTTAAACGCGTCGTATGACCATATAATATCGCGTCGGCATCGACCGACAAATCACTAGTTGATGAAACGCTACCAACTTACTTAATAACAATACTAGCTGTAAGATAACATATTATATTGTATAACATGTAGTTGTGCTTCAGGCGCATGCAAATATGTATACACGTAACAATCATTATTCAATTCGATCCCACATCGATGGGATGAAAAGTCAAAGATTGACTAGATACAGTATTTAAGCGGCGGGAACAATCTACTTGCATATGTACTTTATTCTCATTATTATTATTTATAAGTAATCTAATCAATAAGGCGCGAACTAAAATATTATTTGTTTTAGAAAAAGGGAAACAAAAGGATGAAGGATGTGTGAGTGACTAGATACACACTCATTCCTCCTATGTGTGTGTGTGTTCACGTCCGTTTCAATTGGAGGAAAAGACTGAATTTATTACTATATGTATTTTATAATAGAAGGGAACACTTCTATTTAGGGATCACTTTTGGTCCGTCTATTTTCTTTACCCCTCATCTTTTAAAATTGAGAAACTAATATTTTCTGTAATTTTAAAATTAGTTTTAATTTATGAATTATAGTACAATACTTTTTAATTTTTTTAATTCTCAATTAGTCATTTCTTATAATAATTTTAATTTTTCTGATATTTTTTTGTATTTTTTTAATATGTACAGTTTTAGCCACTTTCACTTTTACTTTAAAATTTCATTAAATTTTATAATATTATTTTGAGAAAATTACATCCTCATCCATGACGTTTGGCGAAATTACACATCCCACCCACGAGGTTTCAAAAATTATTTTGTCCACCCATGTGGTTTCCGCTATTTTACATCCAACAACTTTTCTAATATTTGATCAACTTAAAAGATGGTTAAATGTTATCCAAAATTGATGAAACTTTACATGGACGATGCTAAGGTATTATATTTTGATATAGCGTGAAATATAAAGTTTTTTAAGCTCATATGTGATCCGTGGGACCCAATAAAACATGTAACATGTGAACGTATTTTCATTGGATCCCACGGGGCATATATGACCTTAAAAAACTTTGGATTTGCATCAGACAAAAATATAACACCTTAGCATCATCCATGTAAATTTTTATGAATTTTGGACAGCATTTAAGCCTCGTTAAATTGACCAAATATTAAAAAAGTTGTCAGATATAAAATAGAGAAAACCACATAGGTGGGCAAAGTAATTTTTAAAACCTCGTGGGTGGGGTGTGTAATTTCGACAAACGTCATGGGTGGGGATGTAATTTTCCCTATTATTTTTAACAAAAATAAGCAAACATCATAAGTTTATGGGAAAATTACATGTCCCACCCATGAGGTTTGGTGAAATTACACACTCCACCCACTTGGTTTCAAAAATTACTTTCCCCGCCCATGTGGTTTCCCTCGTTTTACATCTAGCAACTTTTCTAATTTTGTTCAATTCAAAAGATGCTTAAACGTTGTCCAAAATTGATGAAAATTTGCATGGATGATGCTATAGTGATATATTTTCATCTTATGTCAAATCCAAAGTTTTTTAAGCTTAAATGTGACCCGTGGGACCCAATGAAACATGTGACATGTTCATTGGGTCCCACGTATCACATCTAAGCTTAAAAAACTTTAGAAAAGTTGGTGGATGTAAAATATATAACTATAGCATCATCCATGTAAAGTTTCATCAAATTTGGACAACGTTTAAGCATCTTTTGAATTGAACAAAAAGTAGAAAAGTTGGTGGATGTAAAACGAGGGAAACTACATGGGTGGGGAAAGTAATTTTTGAAACCTATGGGTGGAGTGTGTAATTAATTTCACTAAACGTCATGGGTGAAACATGTAATTTTCCCTAAGTTTATTAAAAGTTTATATCGACAAGATTAAAATATGAAAAACATATTTATTTTATTAAAATAAATAAGAAGTATTAGTAAAAATATTAGTGATTTTTTAAAAACACTATTATTCAATAAAATATGTATTATACAAAAATAAATAGAAACACAATAGTCTCTTTTCTTTAAATTATTAAGAGACATAATCATTTTAATTTACTCCCTCCGTCCTGAATTGACCGTCCTGTTTACATTTGGACATGTCGTTTGACTTCAATTTTTAACATATAAGATAAATTAATTTTAAAAATTTAAGTTTTGCATATGAATCCTTACATAATAAACTATATGTTACAACATTTAGTTTTATAAAATTATTTTATCTTATATGCTTAATATTGAAGTGGAAAAACGTGTTATAAAGCAAACAGGACGGTCAATTTAGGACGGAGGGAGTATAGTATTAGGTAGAGTAGTACAGAGAGGACGGTGAATGGATGAGTGAAAACGACTTATTGTAGGCAACTGTAGGGCAGATGTACAGTACCATATTATACTAATTAAAAGGAATGGCATATTTGTGCGGCCTTCAAGTAGTTTTTTGAAGAGCGAACGAGTATATTTAAGAAAGTAGTTTAAGTACAACTTCCGGAATGGTATCCGGTGTCCATGAACCCGACGTTTGTGTCGTACGGGCATGGTTAGCTAGGTTATGCGCTAACAGATTATGGTCCCTTGGAATATAAAACAAGATACATCACAGACTGAGTCTAGACTAGCCAAAATACGATCCAAGATGGCGAGTGTGGGTGACAGTAGCGATGTATTAATACCACCTTGTAGATACTGAATAAGAGCCTTACTGTCCGACAAGAGACGTAGCGATCGGACCCCCGAATCCCGAGCAGCCTGCAAGGAAGCTTCAATTGCTTTGGCTTCCGCCTCCGCAACCGTCATATCTGCTCGAAATCCATGACCTCCTGCCAAAAGTAAGCTCGAATTGACACGGCCCACCCATGCCGTCCCCACTCGCTTATAAACATCCAAACTAGCGTCTGTGTAAAACTCTGGCCATAGAGGGTTAACCTGGCGATGTGTGCAAGAGCAACAGAGGATGCTGGATCCAGCCCGCTTGCCTGATGCAAGAAACTTGTAGCTTGGCTCCAACCCTGGTCGAAACTGTTGACTTGGCCATGTGAAACCTGGCACCTTGCATACCATAACTTCCAAAAGAAAGAGACATAACGGGTGATTTGCTTGACCGACTCTACCCAAATAAACTGAAAGAACCAGTGCTTCATTTCCGCATCAGTTGAAATATGTGCAGGCATGCAAAACCCAAACTGCTGCCAAAAGGGCGTACCACTGGGCATGCATGAAACACATGTAGCATTGTTTCATCGGAGTTACATAAACTACAAGCGGTCGGTATGTCTTGGCGGATCCTGTCTTTGATAGCTGTTTTGCATGCGATTGTTGACGTTATGAACTTCCATGCAAACAAACGAACTCGAGGCGGAACAGGGAGCGCCCAAACTTTCCTATAAACTGTGGCTTTAACAACCGACGTCGACGAGGATGGTGAAGCCGCACGCTTAAGGGCCAAAGCCGCATAGTATGCCGAAGAAACTATATAAGCTCCTGATTTAGTAAGGCCCCAATACCAGAAATCCGATGAGGGCATCTGAGCTGAGGGCGAGGCAATTGGTGTGGCAACAATATGCTGGATGTCAGAAGGGTCACACCACAAGGACAGAAGATCACGATTCCAACCATTATCTGATGTTATAAGAGTAGCTACAGAGGCGTACTTGTGCACCTGGGGAGGAAGAAACCAAGGGAAGAGCTTCCCTCCCTCCTTAGTCTTAAGCCACCGGTCCGTAATCCTGGTCTGAGCGCCAGTGACAATGGCTCTACGGCTGCCCAACTCCACCAGATGCCGAACTTGCAGAAGCGCCCTCCAGATTGGACTTGATAAGGAAGTCGGCTTGACCTTGAAAAAATCATCTCCCTGCAGATACTTGGCATGATAGAAACGTGAAAGTAGAGATGCCGGCTCAGTTAAAATCCGCCACAACTGTTTTGCTAAAAGAGCTTGATTGAAACAGCGCAAGTCTCGGAATCCCAAACCCCCCTCATGCCGATGTTGACATAAGCTAGACCATTTTGTCCAATGAATCGTATTAGAGTCCTTAGTGCCCCCCCACCAGAACTGATTAATCATGCGTTGAATTTGCTTAAGTAGGCAACTTGGGAGCTGGATAATAGACATTGCATATGAAGGTATGGCCTGTAAGACCGCTTGCACCAACAATGTTCTGCCAGCCTGAGATGTCGCGCGAGGCCAACTTTGAATTCGTTTTGCCACTCGATCCTTGATGTAGCTGAAAACTGAGGACCTGTTTTTACCAATAGTACTGGGGAATCCCAGATAAACCCCTAGATCCTTCTGGTGGTTTGCATGTAGTGTTGCAGCTATACTTGTCTTTAACTGCTGATGTAGTCCCGCCGAAAACATAACCGCAGACTTATTAGGATTAATACACTGACCAGACGCAACCTTAAACTCCTCTAATAATTCCATTAAAGCTTCTGCATTGGTTTACCAAACCCACCACGTGAAGGTGACTCACTCATTAAGATTTTAAGCTACATGTTAGGTGTTGCCTTTTCTTTGTGCGCACATTTTTGTTAACCCCAAAATCAATCCGGCCTGATACAGCTTTCTTCCTCTATTTAATTTTGTGGTCCTATATATATATATTTTTATTGTTTCAAGTTGCTTTCAGTCGTGACTTTCTATTTTCCAACTAGCTGACAATGTTTGGTGAGCTTTCATGAATTACAGAGCCTCCGCCATGTCACAAGTGCAGTAAATAATATACTACCTAGTATTATTACACTATCAAATGCAGAGTAACCAGTACTACTCAAAACACCGATTTCCTGTGTAATCATTTTGATAACATCCATCCACTCCCTTAGTCTAATATAGGAAGAAAAACAGAACTATGTATTGAGGGCCTTGTATTGATGTTATAAAACATAAATGAATACTAATACACAGAGAAAAGAATATAATATTTCAAAACAAAATACTAATACTAATTGCGCACATACAATTAGGTTGTTCAAATTTAACCCGAACATAAGACCCACCCGTTTTACCCAACCAGACCAAAACCTGAAAATATTTAAATATATTAAATTCGAAATCCGATAGACCCAAACCTGAAACTAGAATGACAAAGGGTACTTGTTTCACCCGATCACCTGACCTGTTAAACGAGTGAAATCGGGTGATGGGTGAAACGATACGGGGGTTACGGGTCAGGTCGGGTGAACATTTCCCACTTAGTCACCCGACTCGTTCACCTGACCAGTCACCCATATATATTAAATAGAAAAATACTACAACTAAGTCAATTACTCAAAGGCGCGGGTAATTTTGCAATTGCAACCCTTACGCGAACCCGTTTGGCCGCTTCATTCTCTTCACTTTAGTTTAGTCTTCTTCATTCTCTTCACTCGACAGTCACACCCTAACAACTAACAAGCTGCATCTCGCTCACCACCACCACCAGATTGAAGATGATTCAGTCTTTTTCACTCTCAATGTCACGCATCTCGCTCACCACCACCACCCCACCAGATTGAAGACGATTCAAGAACGCATCCATTGTGCTCATCTGAAGCCCTAATATACTCAAACTTACTTATTCTCTCTGTGACTCTGTCTGTGATTGGTGAATAAGGAACGTATTTTCTCTACGCCTCTATTGGTGCTTATGTTCTTTTTTTTTGTCCATGACGAACAAGGAACATATATTCTTTGCGCCTTTGCTGGTGCTTCTGCTCTTCTTCTTTTTTTGGTCCATTACTATTAACGAACAAGGAACATATATGCTTTGCGTCTCTGCTGGTGCTTCTATTCTTCTTCTTTTTTTGGTCAATTACTATTGACGAATAAGGAACATATAGGCTTTGCGCCTTTGCTGGTGCTTCTGTTCTTTTTTTTTTGACCCATTACTATTGACGAACAAGGAACATATATGCTTTGCGCCTCTTCTGGTGCTTCTGTTCTTTATTTTTTTTGGTCCATTACTTTTGGCGAACAAGGAATATATATGCTTTGTGCCTATGTTGGTAGATATAATAGTGATGACCTGAACCAGAAAAACCGAGCCGATTCAACCCGATCCGAACCCGATTTTAAACCAATAGCATGACCCGAAATGTGATCCAAAAATCCGAACTGAACTAAACCAAAACCAAATCAAACCAAAATTTGGTACCACCTGAATACACCCGAACTGAATTCATCCAAACTGAATCAACCCGAATGCTTTGTTAAATCTAAATCTACTATACTTGTTCCAACTCTAAAAATAATTTTGAAAAACACATGAAGATTTAGACATCCAATAAGTGTACATTGCTCACAATTGATATATGTAATATTGGACATCTTCAAGCATCTCAAGCTTTGTTCTATTAAAACATTCATGAAATGTGTTGTTACCCTTCCCACACATAGATGTTTTGCTACAAACTATAGATGTTTTACTTTAAAATATTTTATAATATAATTTAATGTGTATCATTACTATTTTATAATACTCTACTCATTTTGATTTTAATAAAGTTAGGTTTTTTTATATTTAGGACACGAGACTTGAGAATGGTTTAAAAGTTGATGAAGTTTAAGTATAAAACCTAAAATTTTCAGTTGAGACATATACTAACCGATATTGATGTGTATATGCCTAAAAATAAGGAAAATAAATATTCTCAATGGTAGAGTATTGTGAAGCATGACATAGAAATAATCTCCACCAGATTATTTCATCTACTTTGACAACATAACCTAAAATGTTTTATAAAAAAGAGTAATATGTATCATTGCTATTTTATATTACTATATATTTTTATAAAGTTGGTTTTTTTTTATGTTTAGGACTTGGAAATGGTTTGAATGTTAATGGATGAGCGTGGGCACGTGACTAGAGATGGCAATTTTAAATGGATACCTGCTAACCCAATCCAGCCGATTAGATAAATAGATGAAAACTCGAAATAAACGAATGACGGATCGGGTGAAGGATGACTGGGTGACGGGCCGGGTCGGGTGATCACCCGATCCGTCATCCGTTTATCACCCGATCCGTCATCCGTTTAAAGTTACACTTTATTTTATTTCTAGTAACCAAACAGATCTTAAAGAAATTTTAAAAAATCTAAAAGAATAGTTGTAGACTTATATTTTACCGTCTATTTTTATTTTCTTTCACATACACTACACAACTTGATACAATTTTCTTATTGATATTAGTAGAATATTTTTAGTATGTTTGAGTGAATATTCTTAAAATATAGGTAACTTATGCCTTTACCAATAGAAAAAAGTTTTTATATTCATTACCATACTTAAAAAAAATTGTTGTTTATGATATAGAAAAGGTATCACCCGATTATCACCCGATCCACCCGAATCACCTGCGGATGATGGATGGACGGATGATGGATGAACAAGTGACGATGGGCGGATGATGAATGATATATCCAGGTGACAGATGCGGATGATGCTTCACCGACCCGAACCCGATCCATTGACATCCCTATGTGTGACGCTTGCGCGAGGTGGTGATGGATGGGTGCAGGTGCACGATGCTTGCGCGGGGTGTGACGGGCGCGGATTGGCGAGAGGCACGATGTCGGGCGTAGGTGGGGTAGACTGGGCGTCAAGTGCTGAATATTGACCAATAATTTATAAAATTTTAATTTATAATTGTATAGTTAAAAATTCATATACAAAAATTGTCATCCAATTTGGTTTTGTCCATGCCAATACACAATAGCAGCCTGATCAAGAGTAACAATATATTAAAAGAATTTGGAGCCACGTATGAAAATCAATACAAGTTACAAGGGTTGCTTAAAATTTGTACTATAAATTTTTAAATCAAACCTAACCCGGATAAGTCACCCAAATTTGACCTATAACCCAAAAAATCGAATGACGCAGAGGCCTACCCGAACCGAAAGCATCCAAACCCGAACTTAACCAAACTAAAGTCACCCGAATCTAATTTAAACCATATTAACCCAACCCGATCCAAATAGTAAATATCTACAAATTGACCCCAACCGAGTGACCCGAATTACCAGGTCTATCTGCTGGAGCTTCTGCTCTTGTTTTTTTTTGTCCATTGCTGTTGGCGAACAAGGAATGTATATGCTCCGCACCTCTGCTAGTTCCCACCTGTTGAAAAGAAAGAAATTTACCATGTCCATCATCCTTGGTAACAGATCTTCATGTATTGAACTTTTGTGTTTGTGTGTGCACACAAAGATAAGTCTAATTAAACTGCATATGTTGGAACAAAAAAACGGGTGGTGGGTTCACCTGTTTCACCCGCATCACTTGTGGGTGACGGGTGAAACGGGTAACAGGTGATGAATTTACAGGTGACAGGTCGGGTCAGGTGGTGCGGGTGAAAGGTGGATGACATATGAAACAGGTGACAGGTGATGAATTTGCGGGTTACAAGTCGGGTCGGGTGGTGTGAGTGAAAGGTGGGTGACGGGTTAGGTGAAGAGTCACTCTACCCGTTGTCATCCCTACCTGACACTAATCCAAACCCAAATGAATCAAAATACTAGTAACTCGAATCCTGATTGACCCGAAATAATAGTAACTAAAAATTAACAAAACCTGAAAAACATAAACGAATGTGACCCAAAATTGACTCAAACCTGGATACCATGAATAGATATGGGAAATTTTTAATTTAGCCTAATCTATATCCGAATGAAAATCAAAATAGGCATTGCATTGATCTGTTTTACAACATACTTGTAGTATATTCTAATAGAAATTAGATACATATTTATTTAATAATTATTTAGAAAAAATTAATCATAACCTGAAATAAATGAACCTGGTTGTCACAACCCAAAGCCGAATGACCCGAACTTGAATGACCCAAAAACTTTAACAACCCGATCTTAACGCAGATAGATATGACCTAAAACTCTAACGAATAACTTGTTTGATAGGTGTAGATATAGTAATTTACATATAAAGATACTCCAACTACTTGCTACTTCTATAATCAGTAAGGATAATTAATATAATACTCTCTTATTTAGAAATGTAAATAGTTTTAGTATTCAAAATTTGTTCTAAAAATATAAATCTTTTTAGTTTTTTTGATATAGTATGTGATGTAAATTTTTAAAACGACCTACAACTCACATTACTACTTGACACAACAAATAGTAGTAAAGTTTTGACGCTTTTAAAATTCGCATGGGTAAGGAAAATCCGAGAACAGAAAAACGGTGTTGAAGTTGGAAAAGAGCGGGTAGAATTAATGGTGGGGGAGGAAGCGTCTAGTAGAAGATGGCATACTGACGTGTTGCCAAGGCATTGACACCAGGATTCCCAAAGATTCCAAATATAGTTGCCAGCCCAACCCCGGTCTTTCCGCCTGGATTCTTCCCACCCACTTGCCTGTCTAGTAAATTCAAACTTCAAACTTATCTTTTTTTCTTTTTTTGCTGAGATTTAAAAATAAATTACCGAAAAAAAGTTCTATATAACAGTCCTCATACCCCATTCAGTTCCATCACCTAAACCGAAACATCAAAATCTCTCTCTTTGCCTTCTTCCTTCCTCATCCTTCTTGTTATTAAGTGTTTCTGCGCATTCAAAATAGTAAAGAGAAACAAAACCAGAGACCAACACCCGAATCTCTCTCAACTGAAGAAGAATCGTAAAACACAATACAAAAAACAAAACCCTCCTCAATCAAACATAAGAAACCCCCCAAATCTCCCCCAATTTATGGCCATCCGTCTCTCAAACAAGGTATTCCAGTCCCAAATCCTCTCAACCCATCGTCGGTGGTGCTTTTCCCGACCACTCAATCTAGCTCAATCAATAACCGTCGATCAACCACTAATCTACGACGACGAAAAACCCATCCAAGATTTCCATCCTGAACCACATCATCCTGACCCTTCACCAGAAACACCACCACCACCATCTTCATCCTCTTCAATCCTTGACCTTAATGATGCCCAGAAACTCTTCGCTTCTGTTCCAACCATAAAGCTTCTTAAATCCGCCACTACTCTTCAAATGGCCGCCATGGACCCTATGGTTGGTTTAGGGCTGTGGGTTATGCGGTCAAGACTAATGAATACACCTTTAATTGGAGATGTTATACAGGGGGTTGTTAAACATACGTTTTATGAACAGTTTGTTGCGGGTGAATCGTTTAATGAAGCGGGTAAAACTATTCGGACTATTCATGAAGCTGGATTGAAAGGAATGCTTGTTTATGGGTCTGAACATGCACATGATGAATTGTCTTGTGAGAAGAATTATCAGTCGTTTATGGATACGATTGAGTTTACCAAAACGCTACCGCCTTCATCGGTAATTTCCATTACCTTGACTTTATTATTTTTTATTGGTTGCATGAAATTCTGTTGATTTGTTTACTTGCCTTTTTTTCCTCGATAATTTGCCTGGGTTTTCTTGTTTGTGATTGTTTCCCTTTTTCTTTCGGCCAAATCTTTTTTTCCAAAGAAAAATCAACAACGTTTTGGTAGCCAATTCATGGTGGTCAATTCTGTCAATACGTACAGATTGATGCCTGGATTTGAGCTGTAAAAAAAAATCACCCACCCGTACCGTACATCGTTTTAAAAAAAAAGAAGAGAAAATTTCAGGTATAAATCTTTGTTGGAAATGCCTGCCTGCTCTGCTCTGCGCTCGTAAAATGTACGTAGTTTCATCATCTTCGGGAATCACTTGAATTAACGAACGGGTCAGTCAGTCATCATCCATGGATCAAATCAAGCTATGAGAAGGAGGAGGAGGACCTACCCACGAAGACTAAGAGGATGATGAAGTAAAGATTTAATGAGGTCAAAAAGGATGGAACGAAGGAAGGAACAATGAATGATGAACGAATGAAGACAGAGAACTCTGTTTCTCTGAATAAAATGATGTGCTCTGTTTTTCCCAACAACTCTAAAACTTATACATTTTCATTCAACTCAAACACCAATTTCTAATCAAATCATTCATATTTTACAGGTGAGTTTCGTTATCGTCAAAATCAGCGCAATCGTTCCAATCCATTTACTCGAACGTGTCAGCCATCTTCTCCGATGGGAAAAAGAAAAACCCATCATCATCCCTCAATCTTCCATGGAAGAAAAACACTTCCAATCTTCGGCGATTCATCACCACTCTACCACACCCAACAACAACCCACACCATTAACTCCCTCAGAAGAACGTGATCTCGAATTAGGTCACAACCGTCTCTCAAAACTATGTCAAAGATGTTCCGACTTAAACGTCCCACTCACAATCGACGCTGAAGACACAATCGTCCAACCCGCAATCGATTACCTCACTTATTCCTCCGCAATCAACTACAACAACACTTCCAACAACAAACCAATCGTTTACGGTACAATTCAAGCTTATCTTAAGGATGCTGGTGAACGTATGTCACTCGCTTCAACCGCTGCTCAAAAAATGGGTATACAAATGGGATTTAAATTAGTTCGTGGTGCATACATGTCAAGTGAAAGTAAATTAGCTGCTTCATTAGGTTATGATTCACCAATCCATGATTCAATTCAAGATACACATGATTGTTTCAATGGATGTGCTTCGTATTTGATTGATAAAGCTTCGGATGGATGTGGGGCTGTGGTTTTAGCTACACATAATGTTGAATCGGGTGTTTTAGCGGCGAAGAAAGCAAAGGATTTAGGTATGTGTAAAGAGAATGAGAGATTGCAGTTTGCGCAATTGTATGGAATGTCGGAGGCGTTATCGAATGGACTTAATAATGCTGGGTTTAATGTTAGTAAGTATTTGACGTTTGGACCTATGGAGGAAGTTATGCCGTATTTGCTGAGACGAGCTGAGGAGAATCGAGGGATGTTGTCTTCTTCAACCCTTGACAGGCAGCTCATGTGGTAAGTTTTTTCTTCTTTTTTAAATGAAACAATGACTAATATTTTCCTAATTGTTTTCTATTAATATTAATTAATTTGATTTTGTATTCTGTTGTACAGGAAGGAGGTTAAGAGAAGGGTTATGGCGAGCGGAAGATCTTCCGAGTAAATATAAAATTTGGGATGGTGGATTGCATTGAATTGAATTGAAAGAAACCAGACTCGTTGGTTGTGCTGGGTTGGTGTGAATAAATGGAAATATTAATTGGGAGGCTCCCTTTACATTTGTTTTAGGCTGTAATTTTTTTATTTAGATATGATTGGGGAGAATGAGAAAAAGGAAGACCTTTGACTTTGTTGTGCTTTATTAGCTAGAGACAAATCGAATTGTACCGAGAAAAAAAAAATCATATCTTCATTATTATCAATATAAATATTACTCTCGCTTTTAAAATGTGACCATTGTTATTGCGTTTTTTAGCTGTTTCCTTCTGGCTTACCAACTTTCACGTTTAATCCAATCAAATCACAAAACATATCATACGAAATGCTTGAAAGATGAAACGTCACAAAAAAGGTCAAGCTACGCGACACAATATAAAGATTGCCATGCCTATCGGTGTCCACTTGACAAACGCAAATACTCCACTTTAAAGAAATAGTGAGCCATATTATAAAGAAGATGTCATAATCACAAATAAAGAAAAACAAAAAGTAATGCATCCTGTGGTTTTCAAAAAAAAAAAAAAAAAATGCATCCTGGACATAGCATATATTATACTCCCTCCTTAATTAATATCTGTTGTTTTAGGATGTAATTATTGTTTAAAAATATCACTCGTTCTAGTTTTTTGATACATCTCTTTCCACTTTTACCCCTACTATTTAATATAAACGTAATTATTATCTAAATGGAAAAGTAAAAAGTAAGGGCACATGCGTCATTGTCTTACTTTTCTTAATAAGTGTGCAAATTTCTAAAATGACAGTTATTGTTGAACGGAAGGAGTATTAAATTTTAAGATGTCCTTGGGTACAGACTTTAGATCCCAAACTAAGATGAACACTAGGACTAAAAGGTAAGATAATAATCACAAAGTTTGATCATGCATGGTGCCAGGCTACCAATTTTCTGCAATCCGCCAACTCTGTGTTACCCTCTTCCTCAACAGCCCTACAGCAACACCGCACTCAATATCCTCTAATGTCTGAATGCATGGTGGACGCAAGTCTTGACTCACGGTCTACAGTGGGCATTGTATGGGTTGTCAAATCACAAACCCGCATTCTAAAGGTAAGGTGTGCGGGATATCGGGATCAAGTTAATATCGCTGACGCTGAGGCATCTACAATTGAGCGAGCATTGCATGAGGCATCTACAGCCAGGATCCTTTCACTCCGACTCCTTTCTGACTGTAAATCTACTATATAGTATTTGCAAACTGGTGAAACTTCATCTTTGTTAGCCTCCACGACTCAAGTGTTAGATCGTATCATGGCAGATCTTGGGCGCTTCCACGAGGTCTCTTGGTTTTATCTTCCTAGGGAGGCCAATTTCTCAGCGCTTTATTTAGCTAACCATGCCCGAACTATGTGTATTACGGGTTCATGGACTCCGGATAGAATTCCGGAAACTGTACTCAAACTTATCACTTAATGAGATTATCTTTCCATTTCAAAAAGAAGCGTACATGTTTAGCAGACGTAGCCGAGTCGCGCTACTGTACAACCATCCTCGGAAACGTCCAACACTTCACATCATTTATGAAAACATTATAAGATGGCAAACTAGCATGATGGTGTATTACCAAGATCAACATAATATTTTAACCCCAATGGTTAACTAGATAAGAGAACACAATTAACATATAAAAAAAATAGGACAAAGGAAGGGGGAAGTTGAATGCTTCTTGACACATTCAAAATGAACTAGCTACATAGGCTATGTCCATACCCATGCAGCTAGTCGAAACGACTTTACCCCCATGGTGACTCTGAGTTGTCCTTAGAATCGTTTGTAACACCCCTCTCGATAAACACGTAATAATCCCTCACGTAGCATAATTAAAAATGTCTTACAGCGGAAGATTAAACAACATTAATTCTCACACGGGTGTCACCTGCCATTACTCGCCCATGCTAGTAACGAAGCAGAAACTAAATCTAACAATCAAATAAACAACACTACTAAACCGCTGTGATAATGAAACAAAATCCTATACATCATACTAAGTCCACATCCATAATCGTCGATAAGTGAGCGTCTACCCAATCCCGAATATACACAACTCACTAGTACAAAAAACGTCTATTTCGGCGCCCCTATTTCGGCGGTTGTAGATAAAACCGCCGAAATAGGGGCCCGAGATGTATACCGTATGTAAAGAATGGGTCTATTTCGGCGGTTCCTAGATATGAACCGCCGAATAGGCCCTTTTTAATAATAAAAAAATTAAAGAGACCTATTTCGGCGGTTCCTTACACGAAACCGCCGAAATAGGTGTTTCTATTTTTCTTTTTTTTTTAAATTTAATCATCTATTTCGGCGGTTCTTTGTTAGGAACCGCCGAAATAGGTCTCTTTAATTTTTTAATAATTAAAAAGGGCCTATTTCGGCGGTTCTTTGTTAGGAACCGCCGAAATAGGTCCTTTTAATTAACCCCCCAACCCGATTCGAAACAATTACGATTTCATTAGGGCTAATTTACCCCTCTTCTCATCTCTCTGTTCCGCGGCGATTGCGAACCCACCACCGCCACCACAGCCGTCGCCCGCCCGCCCTCCTCCTCCTCTCGCTTTCGCCGGTGTCGCGCCGTCGGTGGTCGTCTTCGGTTGGCGTCGCCGCCCTCATTCCGCCACTCAACAGAGGCGAACAGAGGTGAGAAAAACCATAATATATGTTTCGGTTTTGTTTAATAAAATGTTAATGTGTTGTTAAAATTGTTAGATTGTTGTCACATTGTGATTGTGGATGCTGATATTTATTGTGTGTGTGAAATCTTTGCAAGATTTGGTTGTTAAACTAATAAATTTATGTATGCACACAAGGTGTTCGACGAAATGTCCGAGTGAATTTTTTTGCTGTTTTTGGCCCTTCTTTTAAGTATAGTTAGGTTAGCTTATTTGGGCTAGATTTATTATGCTTATATATGGGGTGGAACAATGTTTGAGCATTATTTGTTTAAGTATAGTTAGGTTAGCTTATTGTCCACTTAAAATTACTTGTTAATTCACATTTCATAAGTAAATATACATTGGTGAGTGAGATCTCTGCTAGTTATTTTTGCATAAATAAGCAACACATAAATCAGAAAAATTTCATAACTAAATTTGTTTTCAAGAAAAGG
The DNA here is from genome assembly GCA_023374045.1 of Limonium bicolor. Lineage (NCBI taxonomy): Eukaryota > Viridiplantae > Streptophyta > Magnoliopsida > Caryophyllales > Plumbaginaceae > Limonium > Limonium bicolor. Next base: position 13,483,932 of record CM041781.1, read on the forward strand.
ATTTTAAATATTGTATTGTTTATTTAATGGTAAAAGTGCGGTGGGGATCTTTAAATTATTTTTTCCTTATGCAATGAAAATGGCATGTATATTTTGTTTATCTAATTGCACAAATGTAAGTTTACTTGTTCGAACAAGTAATATAAGTTAAGCAATTAAGAGTTTCTCCTTGTCTTCATAAACAATGTAGTCGAGTTGATGAGTTATCATCTTTGACACTAAGTTCTCCACTCTCTGTAGATTGTATTAGAGTTATACTAAAAAAAATTCTTATTGTGCTTGTTTGAATGAGCTAACGATAATGTTTATAATTTACATATTTGATTATGATATTATTATCGTTAATACATGAGTGTGATGCATAAGAGGTATATTGAAAATTATGGATAACATGTTAAACATGAAAAATACAATTTAGGTTGTTATGTAAGTTATAGTTTGATCTTATCATCATTTATTGGTTAAAATACTATTAAACATTCGGTAGTGATATATATATATATATATATATATATATATATGAGTATTGTATAGTCAGTTTAATATAAAATTATTCTAATTGATGTGAATGTTGTTCAATCTTTATGCTGCCTCTGTAGAGATTGGCTACACGCGTCTCGCACGCCCATTGAGAAGAGGGGCTGAAAACAATTCATTTAGAAACCGGTAAATTTTTTTAATTTAACTCTTCATTCTCTTCATTCTCTTCACTCACTGTAAATTTGCAACCTAACTGCATATAAGGAACAAACACAACTACTGAGTTTCTCTATGTCTATACGTATTTGTGTCTCTACAGATAAATACTTAAGGAGCTTCTTTACCATTTGATGGTAGATTGAAAGCGGAGCGGAGAGCATTTTCGAACCGGTAATATAATCTAACTTATCATTTTTCTCTTTTGTACTTTGTATTTGATTTCCACAAATTATTGGAATTTCGTTTGATGAATAATTTGGTATATATTAGTTTGGTTTATGATTGAAATTTGTGTTGTTGAATAATTGGTGAATGCTTAATAACAGTTGTGTTTTTTTTACTTTGTATTTGATTTCCACAAATTATTAAAATTTGGTTTGATGGATAAAGTTGGTATTAGTTTGATTTGTGATGGAAATTTGTGTTGATGAATGGTTGGTGAATGCTTAATAATAAGCATGGGATAGGTAAAATTATGCAAAAGTCATGCCGTTTTTTTTAAATCTCTTCGTAATTAATATTGTTTGATGTATGTGTATATGTCTAACAATATCTAATTTTTTTATCAGGTCTCACTACATTCAAGTCCGTGAATCACCTCTCTTGTTTCCCGCCTTCTTCCATTACTGTTCCTCTTTCCTCCTCTGTGCACAAGTAAGTAACTAAACCTTATTTTTTGTTTAATAAATGCAATTATGTATTTAAATATAAGTGCTAGTACATAATTTAGCTTCATTCCCTATTTGTTGATGCATTTCTTTTTTAATTTATTTTTTGTTGCTCCCTTGCAGAGACATATCAGAAGTGGTATTGCTGCATCTCTCGCACAGAAGCCTACCTCTCAGGCACCAGTCTCCCCTGTCCATAAATCCTTAAAAAACAAGTACGTATTTTAACTCTCGATTCTTTGTTAATCTCTAAACCGGTTTGAACTTATACAGTGGAGAATTGAAAGCGTTGATTTGATGATCTGAATTTGCAATTGGTTTTCAGTTAGCTAGTAAAGAATTGATTTATTTTAATTGTTGGTTGCTGCCATTGTTGGAATGTTTGTGGTTGTGATGACTTTGGTGAGTGCTGAATAATAAGCACGGGATGTGTACAATTATGCAAAGGTCATGCCGAATTTTTTGTAGAAAAAGTATTCGTAATATTGTTTTAAACACCGGTTTCTGTTTTAGAAGTGCAACAATTTCTTAAATTTAAAATGCTAGTTTATTTTGTGTTTGCAACCTTAGAGTTAGGCTAGACTAATTGACAATCATCCCAGTCATGCTCCATTAAGAAATAAACATGTGCAACTTAATACAGGCCATATTCTACAAAGGCTCTAACTCACACCTGTGATCTGTTGCACATGTAGTATGGAGCGTGACTGGATGTATGGTGATAGAGGCGAACATTTTGACAAAATGCTGAAAGAGTTTTGCAAAGCTGCAGTGCAACACAAGGACAGGACAAAGGCGGAGAAAATTCCATGTCCTTGTGTTGATTGTGGTGTGGTTAGACATTATTCAAGCATCAACCTCGTACAACTCCATGTGAAGACCCGTGGTTTCATGCCACATTATACAAAATGGATTTTTCATGGAGAACGTGTTGAAGATAATGCTTCATCTTCCTACAGTCACGATCGGTGTAACTCAAGAACCGAGCAGACATTCGATACTACTAACGAGTCAGAACTCCCAAGCGCTTCCGGAGTCAATGTTGACAGTGAGTCGACTTATCATGATGAACAAATTGACGAGATGCTTGATAACGTTGAGGATAACTTTGTCGACCGGCCGGATGAGTATCAAAGGTTGTTGGACGCATCCAAAACGGCGTTGTATCCTACTTGCACTAAGTACACGAAATTGACAGCTATATTGAATTTGTTCAACCTGAAGGGAAGATATGGATTGAGTGACAAAGGTTTCACGGCATTCCTCGAGCTGATTCATGATATGCTACCGGATGAGAACGGTCTCCCTACCACCACGTATGAGGCAAAGAAATGGGTGTGTCCAATGGGAGTAGAGTACAAAAAAATTCACGCGTGTCCAAACAACTGTGTGTTGTACAGGGGTGAATACGAACATCTGGACAATTGCCCGAAATGTTCGTTGTCCCGGTATAAGCATAAAGATGGTGAGTACTCCTCCGTTCAGAAAAAAAGCCCTCCAGCAAAACTTGTTTGGTATTTGCCGATTATACCCAGATTCAAACGGTTGTTTGCGAATCCGAAAGATGCAAAGAACTTACGATGGCATGCGGAGGGTAGAAAGAGTGATGAGAAACTAAGACATCCAGCAGATGGGCCTCAGTGGAGAAACATCAATAGACGGTACAAAGAACATTTCGGACATGAAGATAGGAATCTGAGGCTTGGGTTATGTACTGATGGAATGAACCCGTACGGCACATTGAGTAGTCAACACAGTACATGGCCTGTTCTGCTAGTGATCTACAATTTGCCCTCATGGTTGTGTATGAAACGAAAGTACATCATGTTATCGCTCCTGATATCTGGTCCCAAGCAGCCAGGTAATAGCATTGATGTGTACCTTGCCCCTCTGATCGACGATCTGAAGCTATTGTGGAATGAGGGGACCGTGGTATATGATGCTTATGCAAGAGAGAATTTCACGCTCAAGGCTTTGTTGTTCTGTACCGTCAATGACTTCCCTGCGTATGGGAACTTGTCCGGTTACACGGTTAAAGGAACATTTGCATGTCCCATATGCGAGGAAGACACTTGTTCGGACCGTTTAAAACATTGTGGGAAGAATGTTTATATGTGTCATCGACGTCTTCTCCCCGAAGATCACCCTTATCGAGTAACGAAGAGAAAGTTGTTCAATGGTCAAGCCGAAACTCGTGTGGCCCGTCTACCTCTGACCTCTGAGGAAGTGTACGAAAAGGTTAAGGACATTGTAAATGTATTTGGAAACACATCAAAACCGGCGAAAAACATTTGGAAAAAGTGTTCTATCTTTTGGGAACTACCTTATTGGCGTCATCTTTCTGTGAGCACTGCTTAGACATCATGCACATTGTGAAAAACGTTGGTGAGGCAGTGAGTGGGACTTTACTCAATATACCCGGCAAAACAAAAGACGGATTGAAAATCAGAAAGGACATGCAAACCATGGGTATACGAAAGGAGTTACACCCACAAGAGAATGGGAAACGAATCTACCTACCTCCTGCATGCTACACGCTCTCAAAGGCTGAAAAGATTAGTTTCTGCAAATGTCTACACTCGGTAAAAGTACCGTCTGGGTACTCTTCAAACTGGAAGAACATTGTATCGATGAAGGATTTAAAACTTTTAGGCATGAAATCTCACGATTATCATGTACTGATGTTACATCTTCTTCCGGTCGCAATTCGAGGGATATTGCCATCTGATGTCAGAAATGCTTTAACTCGGTTATGTTTCTTTTTCAACGCGTGTTTGCTCCAAGGCAATTGACGTAACCTCTCTAGATGATCTACAACGTGAAATTGTTGTCACATTATGTCAACTTGAGATGTATTTCCCACCATCTTTCTTTGATATAATGGCATCTAATTGTGCACATCGTTCGAGAGATACAGTTCTGTGGTCCGGTATACTTACGGTACATGTACCCTTTTGAACGGTACATGGGTATTCTGAAAAGTAGAATGAAGAATAGGTATCGACCAGAGGGGAGCATTGTTGAAGCAACAGTGACTGAGGAAGTCACGGAATTTGTGACCGATTATTTGAGTGAGGCAGAGTCTATTGGTATCCCAAAACCACGACACTATGGCAGGTTTAAGGGTAAAGGTGTTATTGGTAGAAAGATCGTGCAAGTTTCGCGTCTACTTATTCATCAAGCACATTTGTTTGTCTTACAACATCTTGAGGTTGTTGAACCTTATTTGGAAACCCATATGGTTGAGTTAAGGCATCAAAATCCTTTGAAAGGCCACATTTGGCTGACAAAGGAACAAAACCGAGTTTTTATCCAATGGTTCAAAGATCATGTGTTGACATTAGCATCATCAGATCCAGAAGCTGTAAGCGAAGAGATCAGATGTTTGGCAATCGGACCTGAAACTAATATTACATCATTTGAGGGGTATGATATTAGTGGGTATACATACTACACTGCACGCCAAGATGCCAAATCGATAAACCAGAATAGTGGGGTAAAAATTGAAGCTGCTGCCACTGAGTACCACAGCGGTAACCGATCTCAACCAGTTAGTAATTGGTATTATGGTGTCATCGAGGACATCTGGGAACTAGACTATGACATTGATTCCTTTCTGTTGTTCCGGTGCAAGTGGGTGGACAACCGACGCGGGTACCAAAATGATGGAGGGCTTACCTTGGTTGATCTTTCACGGTTACACGGTTATAATGATGATCAATTTGTTCTGGGAAAGGATTGCGAACAAGTGTGGTATGTTGAGGATCCGAAAGACTGCAGATGGTCTGTTGTTCTTCCAGGAAGAAGGCCGGTTGTAATCGAAAATGAAAATGAGGATAACGATGAAAATGGGACTGTAGAGGAAACATCCTTGTTTCCTACTGGATTACCGGATTCGATTGATGATACCGAAAACGATTTGCTCTACGCACGATCAGACCATGATGAGGGTGTTTGGGTAGAAAATATGAAATGATTTATGTTTTTGTACGTTCAGGTAATGTTGTTAGTAGAATGTAGACTGTAATATCATCTTAACTGTTATTGTTATGCATCATAGTATTTATGTTATGAGTTTAACTGATGAAAATGCTTTATGATTTTTTTTGCAGTGGATGATCACCCTATGGATGACCCCATTGGACGGCTTATCTCGACTGGAGAACCTGAGCCACAGCAGAATAGACCAAGTAAGCGGGTCACAAGAGGAGGAAAGAAGAAGAAGGACCAGTTAGCAGTACACGAGACTGAGGCTGGCCCTTCACAGCAGACCGAAGAGGAGTCAGTTGTCCCACCAGAGGTGAAGAAGCAAAAGAAGAGAGGTGCAACACGTGGGCTGAAGGCTAACAAGGGCCCTCCTACAAAACCGGTGGACTTCAATCAGTTCAACCAACCCCATGGAAATTGGAAGAATGACTTCACCGCTTACGGTAGCCATTTGGTGAAGTCATATTGCAACATAAACCACAACTGGAAGCAAGTGCCTCAATCATTGAAGGATACTATGTTTCAGCGTCTTCAGGTAAATCTCTACATTATTACTATGATCTTTTGTGAAATAATAGAACATTTATGTTTACTTTACTAACTGAATGATCATGTACGTAGTCTCGTTTCTCCGTGGATCCCGCACTTAAAAAGGATGTGCTATCAGCGATGTCGAAACAGTTCCGGGACCACAAGAATAAGTTGGCTGACAAGTTCATCTACAAGATGCCTACTCCAGAAGATCCAGATGAGCCAGATCATGGTGGAGACGGTGAGAGACCACCATGGGAGGTTTACGAAGGCATAACAGAAGAGCAATGGGTAGAATTTGTTGAGAGGCGTCAGACACCGGAGTTCCAGGTGCACTTTATTGTCATACATACATAAATTAATCTTAATTTCTTATGTTTTTTTGTGTTCAATTTCACTTAACATGATCCCATTAATTTATGCAGGCTCTCCGTGCGCAACAACAAGCAAATGCTAAGAAGAATCTGTACCCTCACCACTTAGGTGGAAAAAGTATTGCTCAAAGGGTACCAGAATGGGAGCAAAAGGGATATCTGCCCACGGATGGCTCATTGGATGCCAGTGGCAGAAGAATGAAAGTGTGGGAGTTAAGCCACATTCCGAAGAACTCTACTCCCGAAAATCCTCAATACGATGAAGCCACGAGAGCAGTTATTGCTCAAATGGTAAGTGATAACATTTCATTTTCAGTCAAACTGTTCATTTCATTTGTATATGAACTTATGTTAAACTAATAACTGTATTTGTGTGTTGTATTAGGGTGAATTAAGCTCTCAGCTCACCCAGGGCACCTGGACCTCACAGAGGAATGATGATCCTCTTACACGCGCTCTTGGTAAGAAGGATCATCCAGGTCGTGCCATTGGGTTTGGTGGGCACGTTGGTATCCGCTAGGCATTTGGCGCACCCGGGTCCAGAATCAGCCAGGGAAAGTCGATTAGCTACGAGGAGCACCTGAGAGCGTTGGCTGAGATGGAGCAGATGATTACTCAGAACGTCGACGAGAGGATCGCTCAGGCTATATCAAGGATTCAGCCACAGCAGCATGAAAGCCAAGAGGTTTCTCGACCACCAGTTGATCAGTCACCCATTCAGTAGCAGAGTGCACCGGTAGTGAGAAGTAGTGTCCACTCGGCTGATCCGTTTCCCTATGCATCTCTAAAGGTTAGACTAACATTTCAATTGAGTACATGACGATTATGATTTTTCACTTGATCACTAATATCATCATAGAAGAATTCACAATTTTTATCTAAACAAGTTCCACATAACACTCAGGCACCCACTGAGTGCCATCTGTTTTTACAAATTGGAGTAGAAGAGGTCATGGTTGCATGGGGAAAACTTTTCCCCTCTCTTCCAAGTGATATTGTGCATGGTGAACCACTCCGACATTACCATGCACGAGTGCTTCTAGACGAATTTGTTGCAGAGCATGCTGACGTCGGTTTACCGGTGCCGATCCCACAAAGACCTACCTTGCGTTCTGCACAAACTGCGACAGTGCAGTGGCCTGTACGATTGATCAGACTCCCTGGGCAGGTATTACTCTTAACCGTTGCTATAAAACTATTGGTGTACCACCTTGCATCCATATACTTAATTAGACTAATATCATAGGATATGAGCCGACCAAGACTGATAAGGGCAAAGGAAAAAGAATTGCCACACCTGTGCAATCAAAGGCATCCACAAATTTTGTGCTTAGACCTGCTTTGGTGGAGAAGAGAATATTGGCCGGCTTGTCGACTAATATGCAGATTCTGCATTCCTCGTTGTTGCTGCTACCACCTGATTCTGATTCCCTCACTGTGGAAGATCCCGAGCGGATATTTCACTATATAGTTCAAGGAGAAGATATACATCGATTTGGGATGTATATGTCCGACTTCGAGGAGTGCTTCAGGAGGGATTGGTTGAATGTGTCGATTATCAAGTCGGCCGCCATGTGAGTGACTTCTACCTTTTATATTTTGAATTCATTAATTGGTGATGAATTAGATGTTTGAATAAAAAGTTAATGACTAATGATATTGCCTCATAGGTGGGTGCATGATAAGGCGATCAATGTCTATGAAGATCAAAGATTTGGATTCCTGTGTCCTGCTATGTGCAGTGAAGTCCAGATGACAAGTGATATGCAAGGCCTTATGCAATATATGACGAATGCCCTCTTTGAATGTTCTAACAAGTCATTTATTATGCTGTCATATCATTCAGAGTATGATATTTGACTATTTCTCTTAGTATTATCTAAAACATATAGTTTGTGTTAGTTGCTTAATGATTTCAACACATTGTGTAATTTGTGGACAGTCGACATTGGTCTTTGCTTGTGCTGGTGATGTCGAAGCACCCACGAATCTTGCAATTTGACTCACTTGGTACGGGTGCCAAGAGACCGAAGATCTCCACCGCAATACTGGGGTAATTAGTTTGTTATCGTAAACAACAATTATTATTACTTAACATTAACTGTTTCATAACTTGCTACTGATGCTTAAAACTATATATATTGCTGATGTATATAGTTCCATGAGAGCTGCATTATCTCTCCAGGGTATAACAATGAAGAGTACCATCCCTTGGAACACTGTCAAGGTACTCTATTAATTGATAAATTTGTGTGATAATGTTTAAACTTGTTTATAACTGTCAATATGTGCGTTTGTATAGTGTCCGGTGCAGCCTGGGGGTTCAGAATGTGGATACTTTGTCATGAGATTCATGAGTGACATAGTAGGAGCGGCAAACCTTTTACCAGAGCACTCGTTAGACAAGGTAACATTCTTTGAAAGTTTTAGTTATGCTCTTTACATGTTGTTAGACTTGTACATTTTAGATTAATGTTCATTTTTTTTCAAGGCTTACGAAGAAGTGTTCAAAGGTGGTCAGTATGATGATGCTCAAATTGTTGAGATGCTTGAGGAATGGTCGGAGTTCGTCTGCACAAGTTTAATGAATTGATGATCATGAAGATGTTTTGTGAACTTTTTTGAGTATGTAAATGTAACTCTGTACACTTGTGGATAGTGTAATGGTAGATTTGAATTGTAATGGTGTTTTTTATTTGTAATGAAAGTGTGAATTGCATTGGTTTTGTTAACTCTCAAATTGTGGTGCGTCGTTGGTATTAATTGGGAGCTTTTATAACTTTTTAAATGTGTGCTGAGCTCCCTGTGTGGATGAAGCTTTATTATAGGTCTCATTGAAGCAAATGCGGTGAATATATATAATATATAAGCTGGAATGGAAAAAAACAAAAAAAAATACCCCTATCTCGGCGGTTCTTAGAGAACAACCGCCGAGATAGGCCCCTGGGATTGACCGATGGTGGGATTGACCATGAGTCTATCTCGGCGGTTCTTAGAGAACAACCGCCGAGATAGACCCATGGTCAATCTCACCATCGGTCAATCCCAGGGGCCTATCTCGGCGGTTGTTCTCTAAGAACCGCCGAGATAGGTACATCTAGTTCGGCGGTGCTCATTTCGGCGGTTCACAACCGCCGAAATAGGCCCATTGGAACCGCCGAAATAGGCCCTTTTTCTACTAGTGACTTTTCCATAATACAATCCACAGTCTAACATTGTTATACAAATAAAATCCATGTGCGGTAATTAAAGTAATCCCTAACTACCCGGTTCCCGCACTTCGGCTTCAACGATGATCAGCAACCTGCACAATGCCATATAGGGCACAATGCCATAAAGGCTCAGCGATAAACGCTGAGTATGCCGGGCCTGGACCCTATTGGTCACTTGTCATTTTTAACCATCTTGATATTAGATTGGTTTCATGCTTTACCATTTTACAGATATAATTAATACTGTAACGAACATGCATAAATACATAACCACCCATCCAATCCAAACAGTCATTACAAATCACTAACATCAGTTGTATAAACGAACGTATCGAATAAATACAGTACTGTGTATAGTCGCCGTAGCAAACGGTTTCCTTAATTAATATTATTTGGCCTTCAAGGCCCCATCCATCCAAACCATGTTTAATTAATTACCAGTTGGGCGTCATGTTGGGACAACCTGATAACCTTACCAATGGACAGTAGTCCTCCCGTACACACAAAGGTGCTCATGTTGCCAGAGGTCCGGAGGCCCCTGGTCGTTCACTTTGCCTCGTAAGGCGTCCATATAAAGGCCGTAGCCGTGTACCAACAGCAGGTACCATCTGACCCATGATCCAATTAGGGCTCGTTGGGAAATTTCCTAGAGCGGAACCCGATCGGGTGCCCCTTAGTGATCACAAATGCGCAACCAGGTAGTTCGTAAATTACACTGGATTCCTCCCCTCATCTCATACCAACTCTCTTATAAGATTAAGATAAACTCTTAGTTTTTATGGAGAATACATTTTATTATTTAGCTGCCCAATGGGTCTCACGCATACCTAGAAGTAATCTAGGTCATATTCATGTTCGAGATCCATGCTCTAGAGACCGACAATGTTGTGTCTCGTACCTAAGTGTTTTACTTAGGTTGCCATATACTTAATATTAATACTAAGGGTATTATATTAAGTAACCACCGTGTCATCACATTAAACGCATATGTATGTTTATATAAGTCGATCTATAGTCGACGTAGTGTTAGTCCCGTAGGACGCTCGTGCATAAATAAATAATACAGTAACACACATAATCACATATACGTATCCACACACATAACACACAAGTTATCACTACAAAAAAAGTATTATTTACTAACACACGGTTTTACTAACACATAGTTTAGTGTCTCTATAGATATAATTTACTGACACATTATATGTGTTGGTAAAAACTAAATCATCTTTACTAACTCATTTATATAAGTGTTAGTACACACCTAATATTTACTGACTCATTTATTGAAGTGTCAGTAAATACCTAAACTTTACTGACATAAAATCTTTATTTTACTAATTTATAAAATTTAAAGTCAGTATAATACCTGAATTATCTATATTGATAAGTTATATCAGTCACTAAAACCTATCTACCTAAAGAATAAAAACTGGCGCAATCTTTACCGCTCAGTAAATTACCTCCCCTCCCAAAATTCAGTAAGCGGGCAACCTATCCACAGTACGCGCGCGAACTACACCAAGAGAGAATGGTAGAAGAAATTAGCGAATTGCACCAGGAGAGAACAAGCTGTAGAAGAAATCAGAAGCTCTAAGTAATCACGAGCGAACAGGAGGTAGAAGAACTTAGAATCTGAGAGGTAATTTCTCTACGTTTTCCCCAATTTTGAGATTAGGGTTTGTATTCAGTTGCTGTGGTTTGATTGGTTGGGTGTCTCCTCGGCGGTGTTGCATTTGTGTTTTCTGGATAGTTGTTTCTTAGTTTGAAATGCGGTGGTGGTGGTGCCGATTTTTGGGACAGGGAGAGAGGTGGTGATTTGAGGGATTGATAGAGATTAAAGATCTAAACTTTAACATTCATAGTCACTGAAAAATGTTTGCTGCTTGCTTCAGCAGCTTGCAAAGCTTCTTTTTTTTGCTCTTGAATGACTCCTTACTCCATAGCCGAGCACTTCAGCCAATTTCATACACTCTTCTACTTTCTGTTCCACTTTATTGTGTGACTCCTGCTTCTGAAAGTTAATACATTGGCCTTCTGAAAGAGAATCCGCTAGCTGCTACTATTTGTTAATTAATTTGAAAAATTAATCATGTACTCAGATTTTGAATTTCTGCTCGATCGTGGCCAAGAAATTGTAAATATATTAACAAAGACATCGGTTTTTATACGAACGTCGTAATTAACGTTTTCAAACGTAGGAATTATATTTTCCAACCCTTAGTATTTTATAAGCGTTACGCTTAATATAAGTTCGTTCGTTCTCGTATATTTAATTCCACTGTTACGTCGCATGCATAGGTATGTGTTATAACCTATAGTTGCATGCATGATTATAGTTTATAACCTATGGTTGCATGCATTCCATGCAACGTTAGGTTATAATATATGATAGATTATTATTCCTTAATATACCTCATATTATACAACTTCCCATTTATGTAACAAGTTGTATTCATTTAAACCTTATGACTTTATAGTATATAATTATACTAACAAGTTACATTCATTATTTATTATCATATCGTTTGTAAACCATAATATATATGCATGTTATTGCGCCGGTTTACATATATTTATATATATACATTGATTTCTGAATGAAATATGAAACTTTATATTATGTATGTTTTTTCCTTATTCAAGGTTTATTTAACCATCCAAAAATCATATATTAACCATAGTATTTTATGTCATTGTATACTATAGTTTATATCCTTATTTTTAATATATATATGTATATATATGCATGCGCTAGCATGCTAGTTTTAATGAATTATACTTTTGACCACATAATATTATTTAGTGTTACACTTATATCATGATATCATATAGTATGATATTTTATATGTCATTAAACTTTATAACATATAGTTTTAGTAACTATTATTGTTACCGAAAATAGCATATATATGTAATACACTTGTACCTCTTTATTCTTATGGTTTTCATTAATTACAATATAGCCACATAACTTATATCATGTTATAAATACCTTATTTTATAACATCAAAACTTTGTAACATGACATAACCTATAGTTTTTGTAATATTTATCCTTAATTGCCGAAAAGGCATGTATTTAATATTTCATTTCCCTTCAAACCCCACACTTTCTAATTATTACAATTTCACCACTTATTTTATAACATACCATATTCATTATATGCTATAACATTTAAATCATATAGTATGTATATAATATGGTTTTCAATTTCCGAAAATACTATACAGCCCCTTAGGTTCTGTTTTTTTAACCTTTAACTTTCCATATTTATACTTTTACCACAAATCTTATAATATTTTTACATAACATATGTTATATCATCCAAACATTATAATATTTATAACATATAGTTTTCATATGTTATTTTCTCATATTACCGAACAGACCATGGTCTGTTTGGTATATTTTTTTTCCAGCAGCATAATTTTCCTTATTTACACAATAGCCACATATATTATAACAAGTTATACATATAGGTTATATTATATGGTTTTAATATTTATTATCCATATAACCTATAGTTTTATGTTACTTTATTCCAAACAGACCCCTTGCTGTTTCTAAATTCCTTTTCCGCCCCAAAATCTTTTCCTTATTTACATTTTGACCCCATCTTATATAATATACTTTCCATATGTAACATAACCATATATTATACACTTTTATTATTATAACCATTTATATAACTCCAAAAATTCCCAAACTTTATACTTAGGATATAAATCATTATATTAACCAATCTATACCTCAACTTTTCAGAAATTACATCCTATACCCAAAAGTTTTATAAATTCAACATTTAATCTATAATGTTACTATAAGTTCATAAATTAATTATTTATGACATTAAATTTGGTCAAACCTCCTAATATGGTCTATATTGACCTATTGACTTCCAGTTTGACCAGAAGTTTATATATTTACGGTTTGACCCCTATGATTTTCAGAAATTACATTTTTGTCTCAAAACTTTATTAAATTATATATAATTCATAAAATAAGGTTTTTAATGTCTAATTTCGGCTAATGCCTATAGTAAGCCCCAAAAATCATTTTAATTACAGAAAAACCCCATATAATTTTCGGTAATGTTATTTACTATATTAAATTGATTTTAAACTTAATAAACATAAATTAAATGGCCTAAAAATACATGGCCTTATTACAATAATTTGCATAGAATAAAATTACACATAAATGTCTCAAATGACATGTTTAATGTTACAGCTTATATTACCCTTGCCCCCATATTTTTATAAATTATGTTTTTGACCCCAAAATTACTTCCTTGACCTTATAGGTCATTAATACACCAAACTAACCAACCAAAAATGTTATTAAATATTTTAATACATAATTAAGTCCTATAACTCCCATAAATCCCACGGTTGATGTATATATGAAATAAAATGTCATAAAAGCCATATTATAGTATAAGGTAAGGTTTCTCACATAGATTTTGATTTTCCAAGCCACCAAGCACACCAAACACTCCCTTAGGCTCTCGGCCTAATTAACACACAAAGCTTAATTAGCTTTTGGAGTGTTAATGATATTAGCTTAATATATACACCATTAGAGTAAAAATACTCACTTTGGTATAGGTTTACTTGGTCTGTTTTCTTACAGTTTTGTGCAGAAAATCCCTATTGATTCAAGGAGGTTTCGGTAGCATTTCATGCAAAGAAAAAACATGTATTAGTTATAGATATTATATAGATAATTAAGTGATGAGTTTAAGCCTAACAAGGCATGGTTTTTACCTTGGTATGAAGCTTCCTTTAGAGGCTATTTACGCCTGGTTTTCAAGAGCAATAGAGGGTGTTAAACTAGTGCTTATACCAACAGATATACTCGGTAATACAAGGAGAAAAACAATGGGGTTTCCTTACTGAAAACATGGTCAACCAAGGTGGTTTTGTTTGGATCTTGTTGCTACATAAACCTGGGTATTTCTCCTCTGATTTTTACATGAAAGAACCAAGAATGAGTTGGGGAAAAACTGGGTATACAACCGGAAATAAAGAGGAGAACTAGGCTAGTTTTCATGCAGATTTTTACCTTAGGAAGTTAGCTAACTTTGCTTCCCTTTCTTCCCTTGGTTCCAGCCAAAAATCCTCTTCAATTTACACCCCAACACAGCCTAGATTGTTGGATGAAAATCAGAATAGATAAGCTCATTGAAGAGAGGAGAAAAGAAGGAGAAAAATGAGCTTGTTTAGACCATGAGAGCTTACCTATACTTTGAGATAGCAGCCATGGAAGTTGGGTGATACTCACGGTTTTGGAGCAACAAAAAGAGGCTTTGGAAGCTGGCCCTCGGCTGGGAAGAAAGGTGAGTGAGATGAAAAGAGGTAAAGTGGCTTATAAGGATTTAAAGTCTTATTTTAGTCAATAGTTAGGATGAAACTTAGATATTTTGGAGGGTTTCCATCGGCTGAAGGAACCTCCTAATGAGGCGGAAATGATATGGCATGATGGGTGAATAAGTCATACTTATCTAATGACATAAGGAGCATTTATTATCACTTTAATAAAGTAATAAAGATGAGTCATATATAATTGATTTGGGTCCGGCCATATGCTAAGGAAATAGCCTTTTACTAAACGGCAATGATCAGATGGGGTGAGTAGATAAGCTTGGTTGATTAAAAACTGATAAAGTGTACTTGTACACACTTTAATAAAGTAGAAGTGATGAGTCATAATTAATTGCAAATGGGGACGGTAATATGCTTGGTTACAAGCTTTAAACTGGCGAAATAATAGCCAAGGTCAAAGGGAACATATTGACCATAGACTAGATTAAGAGATTTAAGTGTTATTTTGCACTATTTGGTTACTATTCACAAACCAATGCACATATTTCTGATATTTTTGAAGAACTTAGAATTAGGATTTTAGTGTGATACATTATGTCCCATTAGTATATTTAAGAGTATTTAAGACCCTAAAATCAAACAAAACTCATTTTGGAGACAATCTCACAAAAATGTGCTTTAAGAAAGCTTAGTGCACATTTTGTGTTCTAGTGAGTTCCTGAGCTTGGTTTCCCGTGGATAATGTGTTCATTTATGAGTTATAAGGCTCAGGTCAAAATTTTAGGTCCAACGGAGTTCGTTTGGGCCTATAATCACCCTAAAAGGTCAAAGGGTGCAATTCTTGCTTTCTGTTAAACATTGTTGTGTTTAATTTATTTTAAGGCATGTTTAGGTCTTAATTTAATTGATTAGACGTTTAATCAATGTTTTATTAGTTAGGGGTATTTCATCGTCTTTCCTATTCCTTGACTCCCAGAGTTGCCACAAACTTCTTTCATTGACCAGATATCCACTGTAGTCATAGGCTGATTCTCCTTCCTCTTCCATCCAGTTTTTCTGGTAACCAGCAATGTCAACTTTTTCATGGCTTTCTCCATGAAGACACCAAAACCTATAGGAATCCAACCAGTCACAACACAGAGATGAAAATAGCTTTCCATGCTCCAGTATTTCAATCGTAAATGACCGGATGTGAATGTAGAAGCTCAAGTCAAACATCCCTCCCCCAAATGCTTCCACAAATACCTCAAACTTCCTCCACTTCGTACGACTGGTGTAAGTCAGGTTGTCATCAGAAGCGACAACATGCTTTCCACCTGAAGGTTAAAAATTGGGGATTTCTGGAATTGGAATGTGTTTCCAATTTTTGCACTGTGTTATGAGTACATGCTTAACGACATCAGGCGGTGGAGAGATTGATGCACGAAAAGAGCAGAACACCAAGCTCTTCCCCTTCCATCGTCTACATTAGTTCGGTCGTGTGTAGAGATGCTAGAATCGATGAAATTATAAAGCCAAAAGAGCCCATGGCGGTGAGCAGAGAGGAGGATTCATAACCTACTGTAGCTTTGAGATAAGGGGGTGCGGCAAATAGGAAATCGACATCAATATATCACTTCTCCGAGCTAATGACTCTTAGCGAACAACCACAAATTATGAATACGGGGTGCACATAAAGACTTGAAACAACACACGCCGTCGGATCTGGAACAACCATAACTAGAAAGAACAACTAATAGCCACAAAAGCATGACATTTGTGGATAAAAGATGTGAAAAAGATTGACATGTAGAGGAAATTATAATGGTAAAAGACAAAAGAGAACAGAAGAACCTTGAAGCCGAGAAAAAGAAAAGAGAGAAACACCACTCCATCAGAGAAGGGATCCATATGACCAAGATTCAAACGAATTTGTTGGAATTAGATGAGTTAAGATGAGAATAGAAAAAAGATAAAAGAAAACTAGGAGACTGTGGAAATCCAGTCACTAAAGAGAGACTTGACCATAGCGAAAACAAAGTTAAATTGCATGCTTATGAGATATTACCATCGTTGTACAAACAAGTCTAAACATGTTTTAAAGTTTATGCCAAATCAGCACCGTTATGAAGTTAATTTCTCTATTGTATGACTTTTCTTCTAAGTTATGTAAATTATAGATTTAGATCTACTCCAGTTTTTAGCGAGCAGGTCTCTCTCTGTTTAGGACGAGTTTATGTTGACATTTGTGACATATTTACATTTGCAATTTTGTGTTTTTGGTACCCAATTTAATTACTAAAAAAAGTATGCAATGCAAACATAATGACTACTTTATGACTAGGCCAACGACCCCCATGATCGTGGAGTTCCCGCAAGACTATTCCAGAGGGTGCTCCTTTACAGATTAGAGATGTGTATAATGGTCGGATGATAATTGATAAGCTTTCTTTATCATATTTAAATAATCGATCGATAAGGACGGAAAATGGAGGAATTTAATTTCCTAGTCACATCATCGTAATCAACAGTCACAGTCGTCGGACTTGAATTTTAAGTTTTGTGAATTGCAAGTTGAAGAAATCATTTTGGCATTATTCAGAGATAAGAACGGTGAGTTGGTGATGATGGTCTCGATTATCCAAAACGAATTCATTTTATTAGTTTATTTTTTTTCTATACATTATATGTATTAATTATTATATTAATTTTTTATATTTTTTTATTTATTTTTTTAACCTCTTAATTAATATCTATTATTTTAAGAAGTGATTTTTATTTAAAAATATATATCATTTTAATTTTTTGATACACATTTTTTCACTTTAAATCCTACTATTCAATATAAAAATAATTATTATCTAAATAAAAAATAAAAATAAACTTTCCTTAAAAAAAATTGTACTTTCACTAACTTCCACCACAACTAACCTCAGTTTCAAAAATTATCTATACAATAGAATGAGGCGCGGTGCCCGTACTACAGTAGTGGGTCGGCGATTGGTAAATAAAAATACTGTAGTACTTATCACGCTGATGTCGATACGACGTGGAACGCATAACCTCTTTAATTATAATGTATTTTTAATAAATAAAAATACTGTAGTACTGTATGTAATTTACGAAAAGTATAAGAATCTTCGTTCAATGAAGAATCTCCGATTTCTCTCTCCTCCAAACTCTTCGGGGTAAAGTGATTCCACAACTTTCGCAAAACCTGTTCCCTTCTGAAAAAAGTTTGTCAAAGCCATCTGTCCATCCAAGGACCATGGTCACGTGATTCTTCCCTTCCACCAGTTTTTTTTACAATAAAAAATCCAACGGCACAAAGTGATTGTTGCATGCAGACGGTGGGACCTACCCTGCCAACAAATTTCTGTTGTACTAGTACCAACTTAATGCTACGATAGGGAAAACAAAATTGATCTTCACCCCTTTTTACTACTACTTTCTTTGTTTTTTTTTGAAAATTACATCGTCCACCCATGACGTTTGGTGAAATTACACAGTCCACCCACGAGGTTTCAAAAAATACTTTGCCCACCCATGTGGTTTCTACAATTTTACATCCAGCAACTTTTCTAATATTTGATCAACTTAAAAGATGGTTAAATGATATCCAAATTTGATGAAACTTTACATGAACGATGCTAAGGTGTTATATTTTTGTTCAATGCCAAATCCAAAGTTTTTTAAGGTCATATATGACCTGTGGGACCCAATGAAACATGAGACACGTCCATCGGGTCCCACGGATCATATATGAGCTTAAAAAACGTTGGATTTCACGTTTTACCAAAATATAACACTTTAATATCGTCCATGTAAAGTTTCATCAAATTTAGATATCATTTAACCATCTTTTAAGTTAATCAAATATTAGAAAAGTTGCTGGATGTAAAATTGTGGAAACCACATGGGTGGGCAAAGTAATTTTTGAAACCTCGTGGGTGGGCTGTGTAATTTCGCCAAACGTCATGGGTAGGCGATGTAATTTTCCCTTTTTTTAAAGGTAGTAATAGTATAACTTTCTTCTGCGGACTATTAATATCTTGTCTCGCTAATTTGCATTTTGCGGAGAGTCTTGGCTACAAATAATCATCTGCTTCTCGCGTTCCGTGAATAGCCGAGACATCGAGGAATATCTAGAAAGACATTTTGAGAATTGGTCTGATTCTATCTCTTTTCCTTTTAGAAAATAGAGGAGTGAAACAATCAACCTATTAATATTGGCAGACCCAAAGGATTCTTCCAATGTATCATTTCTGGACCCAATCGAATTAATAGGTATAGGAAGAAGCCCTATCAAATAGAGATTTTTTCTTTCGACCATATTTCGATTGTTAATACGATATATAAGGCTCCCTACTACAAAGAATACTACACCCTTGACCGTGAAAGTGAAATATCGGTTAATAGTTGAATCCCGCGAATTGAGTGAAAATAAGATACTCAAAATTCGGAGATCAAAGGGTTTTAGAAAACGTTCTTGGTCGAAAAAAATCTTAACCAAAGGTCCCACTGAATTGAAGTAGGACCATGTCCATGAATCGAAGAAATAGCCAGAATTCTTGATCCCTATCAATACCTCTTTCAACTAAAAAATGATCAATTCTCTGAAAGTTATGTAATTTTGTCTTCTTCGTCTTTTCATATATTAAGTAGCCAAAGTTGGCTACGTCCACGAGCGTGTGGGAGTTTTTTTTTTTTTTAAGTGTGGGTTGGTTTTGTTTTTAATTATAAAAACTTTTAATTGTTGTAATTTTTAATATATAAGTCCAAAATGAAAAAATTATATAATTGTTCATCTAAATTTAAACTCTTCAAAACAAGACTAGTCATGGATATATTTTGACAACTTTAAAAAAAATTATTTTTACATGTATAGTGTACAGAACATAAAAGAAAACTTGTACAGATGGTCATACAAACCTGTACAAATGTTCATTAAAACATGTACATCCTCACGTAAAAACATGTACATCCTCCCATTAAAAACATGTAGATGGTCATATAAAT
Source organism: Limonium bicolor (assembly GCA_023374045.1). Classification (NCBI taxonomy): domain Eukaryota; kingdom Viridiplantae; phylum Streptophyta; class Magnoliopsida; order Caryophyllales; family Plumbaginaceae; genus Limonium; species Limonium bicolor. The sequence goes on from CM041781.1 coordinate 13,503,728, forward strand.
CTGTACGAATCATTAAATATGTACATCCTTAGATTAAAATCTGTACATATAAGGAAGAAAACATGTACAGATGGTCATACAAACATGTACAAATGTTCATTAAAACATATACATTCTCATAATTGAACATGTACATTCTCACATTTGAACATGTACATCGTCACATTAAAACATGTACTTTCTCACATTAAAATATGTATATTCTCACATAAAAGTATATAACAGTTTCCAACTAGATTACCCTAACCCTCACACTCTAAAACCCACCCTAGGATAGCTAAAAAACGCCGAAGGCATTTTTAGGGTTTGTAGTGGCGAGTTTAGGGTCTAACGACCCTAAACCCACGACCACAAACCCTAAAAAAACCTGTCGAGTTGCTACAATGTAAAGTATGGAACAGTTCCAAATAGATTACCCTACCCCCCAAAACACCCCAACACCCACCCTAGGATAGCTAAAAAACGTTGAAGGCATTTTAAGGGTTTGCAGTGGCGGGTTTAGGGTCTAACGACCCTAAACCCACTACCACAAACCCTAAAAACCCGCCGAGTTAGTTGCTACAATACAATATAAATACAGAACAATTCCAAATTGATTACCCTACCCCCAAAACACCCCAAAACCCACCCTAGGAAAGTAAAAACGTAGAAGAAATTTTTAGGGTTTGTAGTGGCGGGTTTAGGGTCTAACAACCCTAAACCTGCTACCACAAACCCTAAAAGCCTGTCGAGTTAGTTGCTACAATATAAAGTACAGAACAAATTTTAAATAGATTACCCACCCCCAAAACCCACCTAGAAAAGTTAAAAACATTGAATTCACCACTTATTACTTAATGAACATAATATCAATTTTAATGAATCATAATGTAAAATTAATGAATCATATTATCATTTTAGTGTATCATCGTATACATGTAAAAATAAGTTTTTTTAAAAAGTTGTCAAAACATATCCATGACTGGTCTTGTTTTGAAGAGGTTGAATTTAGGTGAACAATAATATAATTTTTTTCCATTTTAGACTTATGTATTAAAAATTACAACAATTTAAAGTTTTTATAATAATAAAATAAAAAGAATAAAATCTTAAACAAAAAAAATCAAAAGAGTTGCCCAGCGCATGTAAAGGAAGAAAAAGAAAAAAAAGCTCCTCCTTTTCTCTCTATATGTAGCGAGATGCCTACATCTGAATGTAGGCAAGAATTTGCATTTTGGTTGGTCTGCCCTAAATTGCAAAATCTTGAAATATATGTAGCATGCCTCAATTGTAATTGTATATGCGTTATGCTTTCTCTCTTCTTACTAAGAATAACTACAACCATTATTTTAAAAAATTAACTACAAACAACCATTCTACCTTTCATTCTTTATATCTTTTCTATTGTGGACACTAATCATAAATTAAGTTAATGATGTAAAGGATAAAATAGACCAACAACTCATACTATTATCTTTACACATTTTCGTTTTTATGGTAAATAATTCTTAAACTCTTAAATGAATCGATTTTCATTTTTATGGTAAATAATTACTCCCACTAAAGGTTGTCTCCTAGTTTAAAATAAAAATAAAAATATAGTAATTATGAAACATTCATTTTATTGTAAGCAACTAATAATTAATAAGATCTTAATTAGATACATACTTTTAAAATATATGTTACTCCTATAGTATGCTAAAATGTGGTTAGGATGCACCTAGCTATATACATTTGGTATGCACCCGGCTGCTAAATTAGCAACCAAACCAAATAAAAATCATTTTATCCATGTTTTAGGTTAGCTATTTCGTAAAATAATCATGCCTTTACAACAGCCTTACAAATTATACGTACTAAACAATTAAGCATATCATATCATCGAGTATACTAACCGGAGGTTAGTTATGAGTTAACACGTAGGACTACGTATATCCGCACATCAATTCAAAGTACAATACCTTCAAAGTAAGGATGGAATTAAAGGCCACCAGCTTGTTATGGAAATCTTCTATTCAAAAGTTCATTCCTTATTTATTACTAATGTTTTAGAATTCACTCTAACCTAATTCAGGCATGGAATTTTAAATTATATGTAGCACTAGTATTGGGAATCGAAGGGTCTAGAATTCAACTACTATGTTATTTGTAACGTCCTCTAACACCAAAAAAGAGAGTTATTTATGGTGGCCGCCTATATGAGTAATAATGAGATAGCTGGTCCATGTTTTTTATTTGTCCTTTTAGATTAGCTGGTCCATGTTAGTTACCTTTACCCCTTCACGCGGGTACCAATAGACACGCCTAAATTGACGTGTCCCACATGTCTATTAAATTCAGATGGGACGAAACCAGTGGAGTGCTTTAAAATGTTGGTTAATGTTTTCCATGTGGAACTTAAATCCTCTTCTCACATCCTCGTCATTCAACTTCTATTGATACAGTAGTGATCCAGAAATTTTGTTTTAAAAAGTTAAAGATATTTTTGATATTAATTTTTTAAAAATTTTATATTATGTTATATTTTTAAAAATTTATTAAAAAATTTGACAAATTTTTAAAATTTCAGGAAGGAGTGGTGCCCTAACCCCCTCTCCGTCGGTCCCCTCTGAACACAAGTTAAAAAAAAAATCATACATTAACAAAATATTAAGTACATTCTTAAGTTTATGTATTAGTTTCTTGTTCACAACAAAAATGTAAAACACATCTTATATTTGGAAACTAAGATAAAGAGTAAAAAATCAACCACAGAAAGCAAGGGGAGTATATAAGATAAAAAATATTTTATAGTTTTAAGCTTTGTGATTAATTAGTTACCGGAAGACTATTTGTGAATTAGATGTAAAAAATTTAGTATTTTTTGATATGTGAAATATTAAAGTGGTAAATATATATAAAACTTATTGAATACTTAAAAAGAAACAGATGTAGCACTAGTGGAAAAAATGTTTTTATGCTCGCGTCGTATATTCACAAATTGAGATAAACGACGGTTCATAACCGTGGTTTAAAGTGAGCGAAAAAACCACGGTTTGTCGAAACCGTCGTTTAAGACCCATTCTCCCGCGAACATTCACTGACTTTATACCACGGTTGTGAGTCTGAACTGTGGTATATAGTGCATTATAAATGACGGTTTTACTTAAAACCGTGGTATAAAGTCAATAGAAATCAACAATAAACCACGGTTATATGTAGAACCGTGGTTTATAGTCTGCGATTTTTTTCCCAGTTCGTAGCGCCACCTCCTTCGATGTAATTTCTCAACAGAGACCGCAAACAGAAGAGAATGAACAGGCCAGAACATGTATGTTACTTGTTTGTGTATTAGGGTTGCTAAATAATGAGTGAAGTTACATTATGTTCCTTGTTCGTCGGTAGGTTGCAAAATTACCGTGAAAGAGAATGCGAGAGGGCGAAGCGCCGGTTAGGGTTGCATAAAATTACCGTGAAAAACAAGAGGCGCAGAGCATGTCCTTGTTCGTCGGTTAGGTTTGCAAAAATTATAGAGGCGCAACATGTGTTCCTTGTTTTCCAGTATGGCGAAGAGCATGCATGTTCGCCGGTGGGTTGAAAAAATTACAGAGGCGCAGAAGAAGAAGAAGAAGGAGAAGAGTTGCAGAGCATCCTTGTTCGACAGTGTAGGTTGTAAAAGAGTGAGGAGAAAATATATATAATAAGAGAAAGAGAAAGAGAAAGAGCCGCGTTAATTTTCGGCGAAAATTTGAATTCCCGCTTAGACTATATACCACGGTTCTAACAAGGAACCGTCATTTAAAGTTTTTTGACCACGACTAAAAATGACGGTTTTGACAAAACCGTGGTATATAGAAACCCTATATACGACGGTTCTCCAAGAACCGTGGTATATTCACTCCGGCATGTACTATATACCACGGTTACCTTGAAAACCGTGGTATATAACTAACCTATATACGACGGTTCCGAAAAAATCGTGGTATATGCGCTCTGGTATGCACCTTAAACGACGGTTTCTTTTAAAGCCGTGGTTTATAAACTTTAAACCACGGTTTTCCATTTAACCGTGATTTAAACGCCGTCATTAAAAACATTTTTTCTACTAGTGTAGTAGGATACTTATTTTTAATGTACTGATTAGCATGATTAAGAGTATCAACAATACAATAAGTTGAATACTTTTGAAAAATATTTGTAGAATGACTTGTATAATTTAATATAATTGTGTTTAAAACTACTCTTCAGCAAATAATTCACTTGAAAAATAATAATAAATTCGTAAACACGTTGATGTTTCGTTGATAATTGTGAGATTAGTTCTGATATCAAATTCAGTTAGGAGACTCTGGCACTTGTGCCAAGATATAGTGTGACGTTTGTCATATGTCAATAATCTATTGAAGAAGAAATGAAGAAAAAAAAGATGGAAAAACATATGCACCGGAATCTCTCTAGGGATAAATGTGTTTTTATTTGTAGGAGAGATAAAAAATATATTGTTTTCAAAATGTTATAACTTACAAAACAAAAGTACAAAACTAAAAAAAAAAAATTATACCATTGTTCTCCATTTGTTTGCTCTTCAAAACAAGATGCATCATGGATATATTTTGGTAAGCTTAAAATTTTATGTTTTAGAATGAGTATATATTACATATTTTTAAAGTGAATCTTATTATTTATTAACAAAATGAATCTTGTTTATTAAAAAATTTCATGTTTGGTCTTATTTTGAAGAGTTCAAATTATAATGTACAACGGTATAAAATTTATGTTATTTAAACTAGATTATATCTAATAAACTACAATATTTTAAATTTTTATAAAAATATAAAGCACAAAAAGATAAAATAGGTGCCACCTCCGCCAATTTCCAATTCACTTCTAATCATACTAGGATGTTCTTCAGTTACATTGATGGTAATAACTCTATAATTGGTTTTTCACTTGGGCTGCTTAGCTTGAGAAGGTTAAAGTAAGACATTTTAATAACATAAGTAATTATTTACCTTAACCATATGTACAATCAAATAGTAAATAATTTAAAATTAATTATAAGGTAGTGGTGTGTCTTGTCCCAACTTACCCGTTGGGTTTGGATTGGGTGACGCTCCACCCCTGACTGGTCACCCGTATCAACCGATCCGACTGTCATTCGTAAATTCATCACTTGTTTTCCGTTTCACCCGTTTCATCACCCGCCCATCACCCACAGGTGTTCCGTGTGAAACGGGTGAACCTGTCACCCTTTTTTTCTTCTTCCAACTAGTATTTTTAGTTTTTAGCACCTATATAAACTTAGTTTTTTAATAAAAATACACCCATATTTGTTGAATAATACAATACATCAATAAATATCAATAATATACTCCAACATATTAATCACAAAAATACTAAAAATACACCCATATTTATTTAATAACATATACATGCAGGTGATGGACCGAGTAAACAAATCAGTTGAATGGGTGAAAAATATTCACCTGACCCGTCACTGTATCCGTTTCACCAATCACTCACTTTCACCTATTTTAACAGATCAAATGGTCAGATGATACGAGTACCTTTTTTTTTTTGATAAGTGGATGAAAGTTCAGCTTAAGAGCGATACTGAAATCTAAATGAACCTTTCTCGTAATACGATAGTGATGAGATTTGAACCAAAACCTTTGATCAAAGGATATCACTCCACTATCGACCAAAACACACAGATGAAACGATCGAGTATTTGTCACCCATTATGATCGCTATCATGAATGCTTCAAATGCTCTATATCTATAATGAAACCGCTACACCAATAGTTTATGTTATCTAAACACCACCACCCGGTGTCACATGTCGATGTTGCGGGACCCATTATTATTATACGTAGTAAGTATGATATAAGCAATGATGAAATATGCACACACTCATTAAATCTGCCACTGCCAGTACTTATACATACAAGGGAATGAGCCAGCAGTGACTAGGATTCCCATATTTGTTGGTGAACAGTCGACATCGTCCAGAAACAGCTCTACAGCTATCGCCTTTTCAAACCTTCGTAGGGTCGCGCTTTGCTGTTTTGTTTTGGCCATTTAACTGCACTGCATGCATCTGTCGGAGTCACTCACGTGTTTTTCGACTTAGGGCTTATTATTAAATTAAATTACATGTTATTTTACTGCACTATATTAAGTTTTAGATAAAAAAAGATTATTTTAAAAATTTATGAACATCTTAATCATTATTATTCAATTTGTTATATTTATTTAAATGTTATTTTAATTACTGATTTTTTTTTTGGGATCCCTAATTTATGAGGTCCTGTCTATTAAACTGAATGCACCATCTTCTGGCCCGCTGCCCTGTAATGCAATACTTTTCTTCCTTGCTAGTTGGGACGGATCTGTAAGTTGCTGATGATTTTGCAATTTGCATGCACTGCAAGTGTCAAAGGTATATCAACATTTACCGCAAGACTGGACTGCAAGTTGATCTTGTTTGCCGACAAGACGACGATGGTGTTTCATGATTCCACGTACGTACGTGGTTTGTACACGCTGTGTACGATCGATTCCGATGTTTCTGGATTATCTGCGTCCTCCTCCTGGGTGCAGAGATTGCATGCATTATTTCCTGACCGTCGAAAGTGATTGCCACCTTATCTTCTATTTCTCCTTTTCTTAAATAGTGCAGTTTATAATTATTGCTGAAAAATAGACATTTACAAAGTTTGCTAATGTGAGCATGAACACTGAAGAGTCACTCTATTTTAAATTCTCAATAATCAGTGAGGTTTTTTGTCAAAAGCGGTAGAACAGGAGAGAAATTTTATTTTTATAAATCTGCCACCTCTTCGAGAGACTATCGGCTCGTCGTCTCTTGCCACACTATTATTTTTTTTATGATAATTTGGGCATATAACCATTATATTGAATGATAAAACCTGTAAAAACAGGCGGACCGGTATAACGGGCCTCATTAAAACCCCACAAGTAAAACCCTATGGAAAAAACCCTGAGGAGGAAAAAGAGTACCCACCATGTCCAAAAACAGTCATAAGCCTCCAGTCAAAGAAGGCCACAAAACCTAAATAACGTTGACTCAACAAAATAAGAACCAACCCAAAACCTTAGAAACCTATACATAATCCTTCAAGGATACCGTGCCTACGAAAGCACTACAGGATAAGGGGAAGTCCTTCCACCAAACCTTTGTCCAGCTCCAAACATTCAATTTGATTCTTGTACATAACCGGTTAACATTCAGAGGATCATTCCTAAAAACCACATCATTACGATGCATCCAGACGTTATACACCTCATAGCAAAATGTAGACCTCCACATTCTCTCGCCTTAGCTGACAATGGCAGGGAAAACCAATCTTGAAAAATATCTAACACTGTAGCTTTAAAAACAAACCTCACATTCCACCATGTAAGCAACTGATCCCAAACTCCACATATGCTTGGGCATAAAAACACAACATGCTCTAGGGTTTCCATACCCCTCCTACACCACGGACAAAGACTACCACCAAGGGTCACTAAGCTTCTCTCAAATAAGAATTCTCTTGTAACCAGCCTTCGCATTAGCGTAAACCACAAAGTTATTTCAACTCTGGGCTCACACAAGCCCTTCCAAATTAAAGAGACATTCGGCACCCCTAACTGCTGCATCTCGGCAATGGCCACCTCCGTCAACCTACAATTTATTTCTCGAGAGATAGTGCTTGCACCTCCCTTATTCCATAAACATTCATCCGGCTGTTCAATAGAGGACGACACTGGCAATACTATGGACAACTGCTGCAGCATCTCCTGCTCATATACAAACAACGCATGCCTCCACCGAAATTGCCAAACCCACATATCCCCTCTTCATTCTCCATGGTCTTCAACCGACTTATCTTGCTGCAGACTGAGTTGATATAACCTTGGAAACACCTGCTTCAAAATACCTAGTTGGCACCAACGGTCATGCCAGAACGCCGTGGCTTCACCATTACCAAGGACTATCTGGAGCTTCTCTTCCAGCATATTCTTTAGCGTGCAATTATTCTCCGTCGCTTGTACTATTGCCACCCAAACTCCCGTATATCTAAGAGATACACCTTCCGTCAAGCTCGCATGCAACCCAGGTCTCAACTCATGAATCGATTGCACCAACTTCTTCCATAAGGAATGAGAGTTACAAGCATATTTGCAACCCGCCACTTTGCCAGGAACGCAAGATTTCTGAATTGCAAATTCGAAAATCCAAGACCCCCATCCTTCTTTGGTAGAGCCATTTTTGTCCACGCCACTGGGGTTAAAAATCGGTTTGAATTTTTGCCCCAAAAGAACTTACGTTGTAGTGACACCAACGCCTTCCGCACTTTGACCGGTATAACAAAGAGACTAGCATAATAGAGAGGAATGCACTCTAGGACTGAGCGAATGAGCACCGCCCTCCCAGCTTTTGATAAGCTTGTGGCCTTCCAAGTGGCCAACTTTGTTTCAACCTTTCGAATCACCGGTTCCCATGTGGAGAACTTTCTCGTATTTGCTCCTAAAGGGCATCCAAGATATGTAGTCGGAAGGCAACCCATGCGACATTTAAAAATGCGCTCAACCAACTGGCAATCTTCCTCATTCGCATTAATGCAAAAAGCCATAGACTTCTCCATATTCAGCGATAAGCCACTCATCTCCGAGAATAACACAAGAGTTCTTTGCAAATAAATTAACTCCTCCTTATGTATCTGGCTGAAAATCATTACATCATCCGCAAACTGGAGATGTGTAACCCTCACTAACCTTGAACCTACTAGAAGTCCCGAAAAGTGCCCTTGCTCCACAGCATTTTGCATTAACCAATTAAGGGCTTCAACCAAGATAATAAAGAGAGAGGGAGACAACGGATCACCTTGCCGGAGGCCTCGGCTTGGCGAGAAAGGTTTTGTGGGCGACCCATTAATTAGGAGCGATATCCTTGTCGTCGTTACACACTCTCTCATCCACCCTCTCCATGTACGACCAAACCCCATATGCGTTAGCATTTTATCTAAGAATTCCCAAGAGACACAATCATAGGCCTTTTTCAAATCAATCTTCAGGAGCAGCCCTTTCCTTCTATTCTTTCGTAGCCATGTGATGACTTCATTTGCAATAAATGGGCCCTCAAGGATGCTTCGACCTTTAATGAATCCTGTCTGGTTCTCACCAATGAGCTTTGGTAGAAGGGGTCTCAGACGATTACTAAGTAGTTTAGCAATCACTTTATAAATACATCCTACCATGCTTATTGGTCGGTAATCACCGACTTGACTTGCCTCCTGTCTTTTGGGAATTAGGGCTATCCACGTAGTATTTGCCACACTATTATAATATCGCTACTCACTAGTAAAGTCCTGTTGAAAAGGATCAAATAGATTCAATATTAAAATTTTGGGTTTTGTTGATTATGACATCAAAGTACATATGGATGATAGAAGTAGTTAACATGTGAGAAGAAATCTGTCTGTACAATAAAACGAAGATGTGGTTCGCCAAAAACAAGTGTTAGATGGATATATTCAGTGTTACATTTGTTCCTTATTGATTTACATTGATTCAATTCATATTTAGAGGAGTGAAAGTTGAAGCGGAGAGATGTGAACTCCATTCTGCTCTCTCGCTCCTCATAGTGCTTCAAAGACGGTAAGTAGACAGAGAAGTAAGGAATAACAACATGGAAATATGTGCCCTCCGCACGCTCCCCTCTCTCCCATTCAACCCCGTCACCCCCTCTCTCCCATCCAACCCCGTCGCTCCCCCACCTCTATTCCGCCGCTAACTTTGTCTAATTCCGAGTACCACACATCAAACCACCAACACAAAATTAACCACCAACACAAAATTAACCACCACCACAAATTCTTCCTAAGAGACTGTTATTCGCGATCATCATCATCATCACTATAAGGCACGTGTGATCCCAGGGCCGGCAAGGACGGTAATCTCTATCCCAAATCCCATCACCGTTAGCCCGCTGCCTGTTTACAGTACTCGTATTGCATCTAACCATGAAGTTGCCAAGCTTCAACAGCGAGATCATTATGATGATGAGTTCGCGATCTTGAGGGCGTCTAATCCTAAAGTCGATTCCTGCATCTGTGATAGTCGTTCTTCAGATTGTCTCCCTCAATTCAAATTTTGAATTTTGAATTTGATTTTTCATTTTCGCTGAGCTCCGCCGTATTTTCCATGAGGAAAACGAAGGGTCACGACTGGAGAAAAAGTGACAAGAAGTCTAGTTGGAATAAAAAGACCAGGAGGAAGTTCGCTTGTAATTCTTTGAGGCAGGTGTGGGCTTCAAGTTAGGATTCAAGGCGCAAGTTGTCAGTGAGGAAGAGTTCCAATACAGACGGGTATTTACGAGGTACGGGTAGCGCCAAAGGTTACACTACTACCACTGTTTTCAGTGATAATGTTCACAAAAGAGTGTCGGAGTATCAACTGGGTAGAATTGTGAAAAGATTTGCTCAATGGAGTAGGCTCTATATTTGTAGAAAATGGAGACTGTGGGTGAAATACCCCGTAATTAAAAATAGTGATTAATTAGGCTAATAAGTAATTTAGAGGCTTAATTAAGTGTAAATAATCATGAGGGAACAAATCCCGAAGAAAACGGATCCTTAAAATGGATTAAAAACACCAACAACCTTAAAGCGCGTTTTTCGAGGTAACCGGGAAAACGTGACTTTAAGCGGGTCAAATAGACTCGTAACAATTTTGGTCAACTAAATAATCATTAATAAATATTAGTGAAGCTTTAGGACCAATAAAATCAATAAAACGAGAGATTAGTAAAAACTGTCAAAAACGGGAAGTGTGGGGTAGAAACATAATTAACACAAACTTATGTGTCCAATAATGTAAAAAGAATTTTAAAACCCCCTTGGTCTATGTGTGCTGTCCGATTTTATCCCCATACACACACATACCCTTAATTCCCCTCTTATGTGCAAAAAGACAAAGAAATTAAAAAGTAAAAAGCAACCTATACTACCCCACTCTCACATTCTCTCTCTCCTATCCCCATTCTCTATTCTCTCTCACGTGAAGCCTCACCCAGCACCCTCTCCTTCTTCCTTCTTCTTCTTCATCGACACCAATGGAGAAATAAGAAACACCCACACAAAACTCTCTTCTCTCCTCTTGAAACTCCATCAAAACTCCTCCAAAAATTATAAAAACTACACCATTGGAATCCTCTCACCAAGAGCTACATTCCTATCCCTTCAAAATTCGAAAACACACATTTTCATTTTTATGGGTATACCCCATTTGGAGCTTCAAGACCACCATTAGAGCCACCTTGCTCTCCTTGTTCTTTTGAGGTAAAAATCTCTTTAAAACTCCATTGTTTTTCTAGCCTTAGAGGCAAAACGAAATTTGAGCTAAAACTCTTGTTTGCTCCTTATGTGTCTAGCCGATTTTGGCTTTGTTGGAGGAGAGGAAAGATTGTTCTCAAGCTAAACCAAACAGCTCCTACACTCTTGGAAGGTAATATACATCCTAAACCCTAAAACTTGTATTAAGACTTAGAGATGGTTAGGGTTAGTTTAGTGCATTAAAAACAATTTATTGAAGTGTATATGTATGGGTTGTAGTGTTAGAAGGTTTGAGTAGCAAAATCGGTAGAGAGAAGGAAGGAGGAAGAAGCAAGAAGAACAAAGAAAATCTAGAAGGAGAACAAGGTAAGAATGCTCATTGTGTAGCCTTGTATATAATTGTATATGTAACAGATTTTAGAAATGAAAATGTGTATTGTAAAATGGTATCTTGTAGTAGAGTAATGTATAAGAGAATATAAGTATTTTGAAGCTTTAAAAGATGTGTAAAACTTATTGAAAACAGATTGGGATTTAGTTGTTGAGTGCAGGAAATTTTAGTGGTGTTTTAATGTTGGTAGTTGTGTATGGGAGCTTGAATATTGATGCCTATTGAAACAGGTGAAAAGAGTGTTGAAATGTGAACTAGAATATGTGGTGAGAGTGTAAAAATATAGGGGAGGTTATGTCAAAATTTATCTAGAATAAGAACACTTAGTGAATTTTAAACTAGGTGAATGATGTAAGTTGTAACAGATTTTGAGATAGATAGATAGAGGGAAGATGGGGAGAGATAGTTAATGTAGTTGTAATGTATTAGAGGTGTTAGAAATGACATTAGAAGAGGGAGTTGTAGATGGAGAGTGTTAGAATAAAATCTGTAGCAAAACACAACTAGGAAACAACTAGTGAGAGTGTGTTGAGTTGAAACTTGGAAAATTATGTGAGTGAATGAGTATAGAATTGTGTAAGGAGTTAATGAATGAACTAAGGTGTATTAGGAGGTTTAAATAATGTTATAACATGTGGGAATAAGTGTAGGAACAATGGGGAAGTAATGGGTGAAAGAGAGGACTGAAAACAGAAATTAAAATGCAAATACTGGGTCGGACCGAACTTGCGACCGGACTTGCAAGTTCGGTCGAGCCCAGATTTACAAAGACGGGAAAGCTTCTGGAATCGACCGGACTTGCGACCGGACTTGCAAGTTCGGTCGGAGCAGAAAATTTTCCCGTCAGAAAGCTACTGGAATCGACCGGACTTGCGACCGGACTTGCAAGTTCGGTCGGACCAGAAAAATTCTCCGTCTGTAACCTACTGGAATCGACCGAACTTGCGACCGGACTTGCAAGTTCGGTCGGCCAGAAAAATTTCATCATGTAACCTACTGGAATCGACCGGACTTGCGACCGGACATGCAAGTTCGGTCGGTCCAGAAAAATTCTCCAGGATAGCTACTGGAATGGACCGAACTTGCGACCGGACTTGCAAGTTCGGTCGGCCAGAAGAATTTCCGTAACCTGAGCTACTGGAATGGACCGGACTTGCAAGGTCGGTCGCAAGTCGGTCCTGACAAAAAAAAAAAATTAATTTAAATAATAATTATATATATATATATGTATACTATATATATATGTATATGCACATGTATGTAAGCATGCCAACATTAAGTAAGAAAGTGAAACTTAAAGTAAAAAAGATAAGTAAGTAAAGTGTAAGTGTAAGAAGGATAAGGACATAGTAAGTATAAGTTAAGCTAACGATAGTTAGATTAATCATTCAATTGTATGTATATAATAGGATTGATTTGTGACACCGGAAGACGTTTGGAATACGGACAACGGTGAACGGTATGGATTCCTCATGCCCCGTATGCTATCTTGGTTACTCTGATTTGTGTGTTGTGTGCTAATTGATCACCAAATAAGATAAATGCACGAATCGGAGTTAATATGCATACTTGTGAATATGTAGTGTTGTATGGTGAATATTTTCTTAAATCTTAGTTTGTATAATTCATGAAATGTTTGGATGAATATGAATGTGTGTATGTGATGTATTGATTGTGACCGATTGTGATGTGTTTGGACTTCTAACTTATTCCTAACAAGCTAACCATCCTAACTTAAATTGGTAATTAAATTGGAATGAGTAGAAGTCCGATATAGTTTCGGCCACGCGTGAGGATGCGGAGTCACGAGAGGTTGGCTCCAATTCCTGACTCTTAAACTGGTCCGCGGCCCAAATCCCTTAAGTGGGTAGCATCCCGGATTGGTGAGTCAAGTAAATCCCGGAGGTGGGACGGTGTAGTCCCCAGGGCCGGAGGTCCCGACGACTTAACTTGAGTATAAGTAAGTAAGTAAGAATGAGTAAGTAAAGTAAAGTAAGTAAGTAAGAAAAAGTAAGTAATGAGTAAAAGAGTAAAGCATTCCGATTAACCCGGATGCATAATTTGGCTAACCTTGTGAAGGTAAGTGAGATGTATGCTATGATTGTTGCCTTGAATTGTGTAATGAATTGTATAGCATGTATGTGTATGAAAAGCATGTATGTATGAAATAATGAACAGCATGTTTAGTGGACGTCAAATAGTCGGCGTGCCCTAGCTAGCACGCGGTATATGCGGAGTTTATACAGCGTTTGCTGAGCCCCTTGGGGCACCATTTTTACTACACGCAGGTACCCGTGAAGGATGAAGACTAGGAGAGTTGAAGTTTAATTTCCTTTCTTTCTTTTTGATTGTAAACAGTGAATTTATGAGTGGTGTACTGAGTAGTACATGGCTATAGCTTTTGATTAGCCGTGTACCATGGGGTACACCTTTTTGGATTTTGATAGAATGGGAGTTGGTATAGATGAGTAGTCTTAGAAACTCATTCTTTTGGAACTTAGGAATGATGTAATCGAATATACTCTAATACTCGGTGATCCTGGATGTAAGTATTTGGCATATGATATTTTGGTAAGTAATTTAGTAGCTCGGTACGTTATGTTCATCAGACCGTGACTGTAAGTAAGGTAAGCCTAGCTAGCCGTATGGGCGGTTAGCGGCTTTGTACCACCCGCCGTAGTAAGTATGTAATATTTCCGTTGCGAACTCGTAAGATTAATAGGACGATTAGACGGTAAGCATAGGATTAGCGGTTGGGGTGTTACAAAAAGTGGTATCAGAGCGTAGTTACGCTCTGATGTCCTTAGTACCGAGCATAGGGGATTACCGAGTTAGGATTTCAACCGTCTTAAGACGGATACTTAGAAACCTAACTGGGAACTACCGTTGTTAACAACGGATACCGTTGACGTTCTTATGAACGATACCTTGCTTAAATTCCAAGACCTTTGAGTCATATCTTGCAAGCCTAACGTAACTGTTAAATATTCAGATGTCAGGCAGAGGTCCAGGTCGCCCCAGAGGAGGGGGCAATGACGGACCCGGCGCGCAGACGATAGCTGAGATCGTCGCCGCCACGGTAGCGCAGATGCTACCACAAGTAATCCAAGCTGTACAACAATCTCAGAAACCAACAAACTCAAGCGGGGCCAATCCCTCCCCCGCCACCCAGAGAAGCGAACTGGGTAAAAGCTGTAGCGGAACTCCGCCCTCCCTGCTTTAGGGGCGAGAGTGATCCGGCTAAGCTCGAGGCCTACATCTCCGAGATGGAGACGGCTTTCGAAACCCTCGAAGCTCCTGCTGGAGTTCGAGTCAGAGTAGCAGCCTACTACCTCAAAGATGCTGCATGGATTGGTGGAAGCTGGTCAAGCATGAGCACGTCAGCGACCCCACATTCGACTGGGATTCTTTCGCCTCACTCCTCCGTTCAAAATACTACCCCGAGCATGTAAAGACCAAGAAAAGGCTAGAGCTGGATGCCTTAAGGATGACAGACAAGATGTCTGTGGATGAGTACTACCGCACTTTCACTTCTATTCTCCGTCTCCTCCCTGATCTAGGATACACCGGCCAGGTGTTGGTCGATCGCTTCTATGGCGGTCTGAGCCATCGCCTTCGGTACGGTATGGGCTACACGAGATTTACCTCCCTTCAGGTAAATATCAGTTAACCCTTAGTATCAAATCAAACTCCTTGAATTCCTTGAATTCTTTGAATCTTTCTTTATTCCTCCTTAAATGAGAATCCCGGCTAATACCTGAGATTTCAGGAGTGTTATCACGCGGCTTCTCGCGTTGAGATCACTTGCCAGTTAAGGGATGAAGAGACCGCGCTGAAGCGCAAAGCTAACAACAAAAACACCAGCACTGAGGAGCAGAACCAGGGGAAGAGCTGGAAAAAAAGAAAGGGAATTTCTTTCAGCAATCCCAAAAGAAATCCCAGGGTGAGAGCAGTGCCCATGCTGAGCAGGGCAAACCAGCTGAGCTTCTTCAGCTTGGTTATTCTGCACCGGTGGCAGCAAGCCACTGAGATCACACCCACCTAAGGGTAAATTCCTAATCCAATTGTATTCGTATGAGTAATGTATCTAGTATATCCACGCACACATGTGCTAACCCTCTAACCTCAGGTTCTAGCTCCGGTGCCGCCAAAACCTTCTCCGATGGCCGCACCTATGTGTGCAGAAAGTGCAACCAGGACCATCCTGGTAAAGACTGTTATGGGAGAGACATCAAATGCTACAACTGTCAGAAGCTGGGACACACAGCTAATAGATGCCCAGAGAATGCTAAGCCGAAGGGAAACTTTAAGAACTACAAGCAGAGAGAGGGCAAGGAGGTGGCATCTGGCGATGCACCGGCCCAGCAGGCACCGCAGGGACAGGGATCCCGGGGACCTCAGAGGGGCGCACCTCAGAGGCAGCCTGTTCTCCATGTTATTGACCGTGATGGGTCCGGTTCGAAATCCGGCCCAGGTAATCATCTAAACCTTTAATCCTTGAAGCAGCATGACTAAGTAGTAGAATAATTGTTTGAATGAATGCATGAGTAAATAAGTGAAGTATGTATGAAGCATGAAATGAAGTAGTTGGAACTAGTACTTACCGTAGATGAATTTATAACCTTAGGAAGCTTTAGTATCTGTTACCCGATACCGGTAAACTTGAATCAAGAAGAGATCGACATCACCAACCACGACTACACCAACAATCAGTGTCAGGTCATCCAACCAGGTATGATCTTATTAAGGGATACCTGAGACCCGAAGCACAAATCTCAATCATCCGACGATGCAACGAGCTAGGAACGGGTCAAGGTGGATTTTACACACCCGAATTCCCCGGTGGAGCGAAGATGAAGCTGAAGATGATGTGCTTGGGAAAGGACTGGAATCCTTATACCAAGACATACCAGGAGACACGAACACAAGACGGAGCGACGCCACCGACAATACCACCAGAGTTTCAGACACTCGTCACACAAGCAGTAGAACTTGCACAACAATGTGAACCTGAACCGATCCCCGCACTTGAAGCGGATCTCTGTATCGTCAACTTCTATGAGAAAGAAGGACGACTTGGGTTACACCAAGACAAGGACGAGACAGCGGAATCTCTTGAACAAGGAGTGCCCGTAGTGTCTTGGTCCATTGGTGATGACGCCGTATTCCTGTATAGCGAGCAGAAGCGTGTGGACCTCGCACAGAAACTGGTATTGAGATCAGGAGATGTCCTCATCATGGGTGGAAACTCTCGGATGCTGTATCACGGGATCAACAAGATCAAGTTGAATACGGCACCGCCGGCAATAATCAATGCCACACACATGAAACCAGGACGCCTGAACCTTACCTTTAGAAAGTATTAAATTCCTAGTATCATGTAATCTATTAGTAACGTGTATTAGAGACACGACATGTATGATGGTTGGTTTATCAATAAAGAGCAGTGTTGATTTAATTCCACTTGTGTCCACCATCAATACTTATCCAATTGTGAATCCAATAGGTTGTGGACTCGGTACCGAAGGTAACCTGAGCATCCTCACCGAAGCACAAGCCGGCAGAAGCGGCACCATCCTAACGGGAACCTTCCCAGTAAATGGCATTGATGCCAATGTGTTATTCGACTCCGGCGCCTCTCACACTTTCGTATCACCATCCTTTGTGAAGAGGTTGAAGCTAGATGCGGATGAGCTACCAAACTTCATGGTTACTCTCCCATCGAAGGAGCGAGTAAAGTGCACCAAATACTATCAATCAGCCACAATCCAAATCAAAGGCGAATCGTTTCCCATTTCCTTCATCGAATTCAATGGATTGGGATTCGACGTAATCATTGGAATGAATTGGTTGGAGCGGCACAAGGGTAGATCCTCTGCGCCGAGCATCGTTTGCTGCTCAAGAGTCCTTCTGGGGTTACTGTATCTTACCGCCAGAGACCGAGAGAGCCTTCTACCACACTCATATCTGCCATGGCCATGTTCCGGGAGCTCAGAAAGGGCCAAGAGGTGTATCTTTGTTATGTGCAAGACCTGGAGCGAGATCCAGAGTTCAGTGATGAAGTACCCATTGTATCCGAGTATCCCGATGTATTCCCTAAGGAGCTACCCGGCATGCCACCACCGAGAGCAGTGGAATTTGAAATTGACCTTTTGCCAGGTACCGGTCCCATTGCCAGGGCACCGTACCGCATGGCACCTGCAGAAATGACCGAATTGAAAGAACAGTTGAGACTTCTAGACAAAGGGTTTATACGCCCGAGCGTATCACCCTGGGGAGCACCGGTTCTCTTCGTGAAGAAGAAGGACGGTAGCCTCCGACTTTGCATTGACTACCGCGAGCTGAATGCGGTCACAGTCAAAAACAAATACCCACTACCACGTATCGACGACCTATTCGACCAGTTGAAAGGAGCCTCAGTCTTCTCCAAGATCGACCTCCGTTCAGGGTATCATCAGATTGCAATCAAAGAGCAAGACATTGAGAAAACGGCATTCCGTACCAGATATGGCCACTATGAATTCACAGTGATGCCATTCGGTTTGTCAAATGCACCAGCTAAATTCATGGACCTCATGAACCGTTTATTCAGTGAGCAGTTGGACACTTCGGTTGTTGTCTTCATCGACGACATCCTTGTATACTCCAAATCACCAGAGGAACATGAAATCCATTTGAGGAAAGTGCTTGAGACACTGCGCGAGAACCAGCTTTATGCGAAGTTCTCCAAATGCGAGTTTTGGCTTGATCAGGTATCATTCCTTGGACATGTCATCTCGAGCGCAGGTATCTCGGTTGACCCTTCTAAGGTAGAAGCTGTACGATCATGGCCTAGACCTAAGACTGTTACCGACATTCGGAGCTTTCTTGGTCTAGCCGGTTACTACCGGAGATTTGTCAAGGACTTCTCGAAAGTCGCTAAGCCCATGACTACATTGATGAAGAAAGATGCACCGTTTGTATGGACACACGAGTGCGAGCTATCATTTCAGAAACTGAAAGACTCATTGACCTCAGCGCCCGTCCTTACTCTTCCAGAGGGCACAGAGGGATTTGAGGTGTACTGTGATGCATCAGGCAAAGGAATGGGATGCGTACTCATGCAGCATGGCAAGGTTGTTGCTTATGCCTCCCGCCAGCTGAAAAAGCATGAGGAGAATTACCCGACTCACGACTTAGAGTTAGGAGCCATTGTCTTCGCCTTGAAGATATGGCGACACTATCTCTATGGGGTAAGCATCACCATCTACTCCGACCATAAGAGCTTACAGTATGTATTCACGCAGAAAGAACTGAATTTGAGACAGAGAAGATGGATGGAATTTCTTTCAGACTATGACATCAACTTGCAATACAAGGAAGGGAAGGCAAACGTTGTAGCCGACGCCCTGAGCCGTCGAGCACACTCGCTCCATTCGCTACTCGCTTCTTCTAGCTTGGTTGACGAGGTGCGAGACGCTCAGTTGAGCGACCCTTACCTAACCGAAATCAGACACAAGATCGAGAATGGTACATTTGAGAAGAAAAAGTATGATTTTAAGCTACATGAAGATGGTTTGATTCGGTTGAATGGCAGGCTATGCGTCCCCCGAAGCAATGCTGAGCTAAGGGATCGCATCCTGCGAGAGTCACACTGTTCCACATTGTCAGTCCATCCGGGAGCCTCAAAGATGTACAAAGACATGAAGAGGTACTTCTGGTGGTCTGGAATGAAGTCAGATGTGACGGAATTTGTATTGAGATGCTTGACATGCCAGAAGGTAAAATTTGAACACCGTAGACCGGGCGGAATGGTACAATCTATGCCAGTTCCGGAGTGGAAATTTCATGATATCTCCATGGATTTTTTGTAGGACTCCCACCTGCTAGGGGAGGACTCAACATGATCTGGGTTGTAGTAGATCGCCTTACCAAGGTTGCCAGATTCATACCGATGAAGGACACCTGGAAGGTAGTAAAGCTAGCTGAGCTTTTTGATAAGGAGATTATCAGACACCACGGAGTCCCTAAAACTATAGTATCTGACCGCGACACCAGGTTTCTTTCGAGATACTGGAGAGCTACAAGGGAAGCGTTGGGTACAGAATTGAAGTTGAGTACCGCCTTCCATCCTCAGACCGACGGTCAGACAGAGGACCATCCAGACACTGGAGGACATGCTTCGGGCATGTGCCTTGGACTTTCAGGGGAGTTGGTTAGATAAGCTTCACCTTATCGAGTTCTCGTATAATAATAGTTATCACGCCTCGATTAAGATGTCGCCTTTCCAAGCTCTATACGGTAGACCTTGCCGTACACCCTTGTGTTGGGATGAGTCAAGTGAAGCGGTCATAATAGGACCGGAGTACCTTGAGCAAGTGCAAGCTGAAGTGCAACAAATCCGAGCTAACATGAAGGCAGCCCAAGATAGACAGAAATCCTATGCGGATGTGAGACGACGCGACCTTGAGTTCGCCGTGGGCGACCAAGTGTTCTTGCGAGTTTCACCTATGAAGGGTGTCTTCCGTTTTGGTCAGAAGGGCAAGCTAAGCCCAAAGTTTGTAGGGCCGTACACTATCACCGAAAGAGTTGGATCCGTAGCCTACAGGTTAGCACTACCTGAGGACTTGGGGCGTGTCCATGATGTATTTCATGTGTCACAACTCAAGAAGTATATTGCTGATCCTTCTCATGTGTTGGAGCCCGAGCACTTATCCATTGAGCCAAACATGCGATATGTCGAAACCCCAGTGAGAATCCTTGATAGGAAGACCAGAGACACTCGCCATAAGTCTATGCGAATGGTGAAGGTCCTATGGTCAAACCATGATGTCGAAGAAGCGACATGGGAGCTGGAAGATGCCATGAAGGCTAAGTACCCACAGCTGTTCATAGACTAGAGAGTCTAGTATTTAGAAATACGGGTACGGGTCGTACCCCTCTTAAGGGGGGTAGAGCCCTTTTGCTTTTGCATTGCTTCGGGGTAAGCATTGCTTAGTGGGTAGGTATTGTAATAGATTTTGTATGGCACATGTAGTGTAAGTGAATTGGTATGCGTATTATGTGTATGTGTTGTATGAATGTATTGGTACGTTGTATGATGGATGATGTATGTGCAATGTGCATTGTGAATGGTAATGTTGTATTGCGTAATGTGGAATGGTATGCCTGTGAATTGTGTATGTTGCTGAACCATGTATGTTTGCAATGTGGAATGAAGTGAACACCTCATAGGTGGTAGTAAGACACATTAGTGCAATTGGTTTGCCTAATGAGTAGAATTACTTAAACCATTAACCTTGAGCAACTTTGAGGGCAAAGTTTCTTAAGGGGGTAGATTGAAATACCCCGTAATTAAAAATAGTGATTAATTAGGCTAATAAGTAATTTAGAGGCTTAATTAAGTGTAAATAATCATGAGGGAACAATCCCGAAGAAACGGATCCTTAAAATGGATTAAAAACACCAACGAACCTTAAAGCACGTTTTTCGAGGTAACCGGGAAAACGTGACTTTAAGCGGGTCAAATAGACTCGTAACAATTTTGGTCAACTAAATAACCATTAATAAATATTAGTGAAGCTTTAGGACCAAAAAATCAATAAAACGAGAGATTAGTAAAAACTGTCAAAAACGGGAAGTTGTGGTAGAAACATAATTAACACAAACTTATGTGTCCAATAATAAAAAGAATTTTAAAACCCCCTTGGTCTATGTGTGCTGTCCGATTTTATCCCCATACACACACATACCCTTAATTCCCCTCTTATGTGCAAAAAGACAAAGAAATTAAAAAGTAAAAAGCAACCTATACTACCCCACTCTCACATTCTCTCTCTCCTATCCCCATTCTCTATTCTCTCTCACGTGAAGCCTCACCCAGCACCCTCTCCTTCTTCCTTCTTCTCTTCATCGACACCAACGGAGAAATAAGAAACACCCACACAAAACTCTCTTCTCTCCTCTTGAAACTCCATAAAACTCCTCCAAAAATTATAAAAACTACACCATTGGAATCCTCTCACCAAGAGCTACATTCCTATCCTTTCAAAATTCGAAAACACACATTTTCATTTTTATGGGTATACCCCATTTGGAGCTTCAAGACCACCATTAGAGCCACCTTGCTCTCCTTGTTCTTTTGAGGTAAAAATCTCTTTAAAACTCCATTGTTTTTCTAGCCTTAGAGGCAAAACAAATTTGAGCTAAAACTCTTGTTTGCTCCTTATGTGTCTAGCCGATTTTGGCTTTGTTGGAGGAGAGGAAAGATTGTTCTCGAGCTAAACCAAACAGCTCCTACACTCTGGAAGGTAATATACATCCTAAACCCTAAAACTTGTATTAAGACTTAGAGATGGTTAGGGTTAGTTTAGTGCATTAAAAACAATTTATTGAGTGTATATGTATGGGTTTGTAGTTTAGAAGGTTTGAGTAGCAAAATCGGTAGAGAGAAGGAAAGGAAGAATCAAGAAGAACAAGAAAATCTAGAGGGAGAACAAGGTAAGAATGCTCATTGTGTAGCCTTGTATATAATTGTATATGTAACAGATTTTAGAAATGAAAATGTGTATTGTAAAATGGTATCTTGTAGTAGAGTAATGTATAAGAGAATATAAGTATTTTGAAGCTTTAAAAGATGTAAAACTTATTGAAAACAGATTGGGATTTAGTTGTTGAGTGCAGGAAATTTTAGTGGTGTTTTAATGTTGGTAGTTGTGTATGGGAGCTTGAATATTATGCCTATTGAAACAGGTGAAAAGAGTGTTGAAATGTGAACTAGAATATGTGGTGAGAGTGTAAAAATATAGGGGAGGTTATGTCAAAATTTATCTAGAATAAGAACACTTAGTGAATTTTAAACTAGGTGAATGATGTAAGTTGTAACAGATTTTGAGATAGATAGATAGAGGGAAGATGGGGAGATAGTTAATGTAGTTGTAATGTATTAGAGGTGTTAGAAATGACATTAGAAGAGGGAGTTGTAGATGGAGAGTGTTAGAATAAAATCTGTAGCAAAACACAACTAGGAAACAACTAGTGAGAGTGTTGAGTTGAAACTTGGAAAATTATGTGAGTGAATGAGTATAGAATTGTGTAAGGAGTTAATGAATGAACTAAGGTGTATTAGGAGGTTTAAATAATGTTATAACATGTGGGAATAAGTGTAGGAACAATGGGGAAGTAATGGGTGAAAGAGAGGACTGAAAACAGAAATTAAAATGCAAATACTGGGTCGGACCGAACTTGCGACCGGACTTGCAAGTTCGGTCGAGCCCAGATTTACAAAGACGGGAAAGCTTCTGGAATCGACCGGACTTGCGACCGGACTTGCAAGTTCGGTCGGAGCAGAAAATTTTCCCGTCAGAAGCTACTGGACTCGACCGGACTTGCGACCGGACTTGCAAGTTCGGTCGGACCAGAAAAATTCTCCCGTCTGTAACCTACTGGAATCGACCGAACTTGCGACCGGACTTGCAAGTTCGGTCGGCCAGAAAAATTTTCATCATGTAACCTACTGGAATCGACCGGACTTGCGACCGGACATGCAAGTTCGGTCGGTCCAGAAAAATTTCTCCAGGATAGCTACTGGAATGGACCGAACTTGCGACCGGACTTGCAAGTTCGGTCGGCCAGAAGAATTTCCGTAACCTGAGCTACTGGAATGGACCGGACTTGCAAGGTCGGTCGCAAGTCCGGTCCTGACAAAAAAAAATGTAATTTAAAAATAATTGTATATATATATATATATATATATATATATATATATGTATACTCATATATATATGTATATGCACATGTATGTAAGCATGCCAACATTAAGTAAGAAAGTGAAACTTAAAGTAATAAAAGATAAGTAAGTAAAGTGTAAGTGTAAGAAGTATAAGGACATAGTAAGTATAAGTTAAGCTAACGATAGTTAGATTAATCATTCAATTGTATGTATATAATAGGATTTGATTTGTGACACCGGGAAGACGTTTGGAATTACGGACAACGGTGAACGGTATGGATTCCTCATGCCCCGTATGCTATCTTGGTTACTCTGATTTGTGTGTTGTGTGCTAATTGATCACCAAATAAGATAAATGCACGAATCGGAGTTAATATGCATACTTGTGAATATGTAGTGCTGTATGGTGAATATTTTTCTTAAATCTTAGTTTGTATAATTCATGAAATGTTTGGATGAATATGAATGTGTGTACGTGTGATGTATTGCATTGTGACCGATTGTGATGTGTTTGGACTTCTAACTTATTCCTAATAAGCTAACCATCCTAACTGAAATTGGTAATTAATTTGGAATGAGTAGAAGTCCGATATAGTTTCGGCCACGCGTGAGGATGCGGAGTCACGAGAGGTTGGCTCCAATTCCTGACTCTTAAACTGGTCCGCGGCCCAAATCCCTTAAGTGGGTAGCATCCCGGATTGGTGAGTCAAGTAAATCCCGGAGGTGGGACGGTGTAGTCCCCAGGGCCGGAGGTCCCGACGACTTAACTTGAGTATAAGTAAGTAAGTAAGAATGAGTAAGTAAAGTAAGTACTTGTAAGTAAGAAAAAGTAAGTAATGAGTAAAAGAGTAAAGCATTCCGATTAACCCGGATGCATAATTTGGATAACCTTGTGAAGGTAAGTGAGATGTATGCTATGATATTGTTGCCTTGAATTGTGTAATGAATTGTATAGCATGTATGATGTATGAAAAGCATGTATGTATGAAATAAAGAACAGCATGTTTAGTGGACGTCAAATAGTCGGGTGCCCTAGCTAGCACGCGGTATATGCGGAGTTATACGCAGCGTTTGCTGAGCCCCTTGGGGCACCATTTTTACTACACGCAGGTACCCGTGAAGGATGAAGACTAGGAGAGTTGAAGTTTAATTTCCTTGTCTTTCTTTTTGGATTGTAAACAGTGAATTTATGAGTGGTGTACTGAGTAGTACATGGCTATAGCTTTTGATTAGCCGGTGTACCATGGGGTACACCTTTTTGGATTTTGATAGAATGGGAGTTGGTATAGATGAGTAG
This sequence comes from Limonium bicolor, assembly GCA_023374045.1. Classification (NCBI taxonomy): domain Eukaryota; kingdom Viridiplantae; phylum Streptophyta; class Magnoliopsida; order Caryophyllales; family Plumbaginaceae; genus Limonium; species Limonium bicolor. The sequence continues at coordinate 13,528,426 of CM041781.1, forward strand.
TCTTAGAAACTCATTCTTTTGGAACTTAGGAATGATGTAATCGAATATACTCTAATACTCGGTGATCCTGGATGTAAGTATTTGGCATATGATATTTTGGTAAGTAATTTAGTAGCTCGGTACGTTATGTTCATCAGACCGTGACTGTAAGTAAGGTAAGCCTAGCTAGCCGTATGGGCGGTTAGCGGCGTTGTACCACCCGCCGTAGTAAGTATGTAATATTTCCGCTGCGAACTCGTAAGATTAATAGGACGATTAGACTGTAAGCATAGGATTAGCGGTTGGGGTGTTACAGTGGAATCAGAATGCTTGTGCTTTTGTCGATGTTAATAACGCCAAGGATGCTAAAAAAGTTATTGAAGGCATCAAAGGATGGATTATTAATGGGAGTAGCCTTTGGGCGAGAATGGAATTTCAAGGTCACAAAGCTAGAGTAAGGAGAAACGGTCCCATTAGCTGTTCGTCTCAGCCCATGAATTCGAATTTTTGGGCCAGAAGGAGCATAGCAATGTCAAATCCAGACTTTCTTTAAAGGTTAAGGCCGACAAAGGGATGAAGGCATGCTTATCCAAATGTGTGGTTACCACGCTTCAAGAGGATATGAACCCAAAAGAAGCTATGGATCTCCTTCATAGCCGGTGGCCGAATTGTACAGCGATGCTAGCTTTCTCAAGGAGGAAATTCCTCATGCTCTTCAACTCTATTCATGAAGCTAAGGAAGTTGTTCGCCAGGCTCATTCAGTAAGGAAGGAACCTGAAGGGATGGATGTGCGTCCTTGGGCTTGGGATGACCAAGTGGAAAAGCGAAGGATGTGGGTTGTCATACGTGGAATCCCTCTCCACGTATGGAATAAGGTTAACGTGCGAAAGATTGCACGAACAGTGGGTGATGTCATTAAGATCGAAGAAGAAGAAAATCAATATGTGGAGAATGCCGAAATTCGTGTCCAGATAGAAACTTCGACTCTTCAATTGGTAAATTGGAAAATTGCGGTGGAGGTCGAGGGCAATAACTTTCCAGTATCCATAGTCGAAGTTGGCGAAATGGAGATTGTCCATAATAACATGGACCCAACAGAGAGTATTGTTCAGATTCCGCATGATGCTAAAGTGCAAGATAACAGTCAACGAAAGGCTGATAATTTCGACCAGTCTAATAATGGGGTAGGAGAAGATGTTGGGTGTTTAGACATGTCCCTAAAACATAATATCAATAACGGTAACACAGAGTTCGAATCTCCAATAGCAGCTCATTTTGGTGAGCAAGTCGCGACAAATTCTGAAGTGCAGCAATCATTATGTGTTGCGCTTCCTACTAGAGAGACGGTTCCTGAGACTGATCAGAAGGGACACATGGGAGACAATAAGCCTGGTGCTGAGTCAGGAGCGTCAAAAGAAGTGAATAGTTCAGGAATTGGACAGTCTGGCTCTCCATTCACTGAGACTAACGAGGTGGTTCCCACTCCTCTTGATGATGATTACACGCTACGGGATTTGTTTGTCCAGGAGACAGATGCCAATAATGACATGGGGTGCAGTGCTAGTGACTTAATAGAAAGTAGGCCAGGTAATGCTCCATCTCTAATGAGACCAGACGCACAAGGGGAGAAGGCTTCAGAAGGTAAGGAAGGGATAAACCATGTTGTTGGAGTTATTGCACAATACCCCTCCAAAGTATCAGTCCAGTAATTTACTGCCGGTGAGGGATGAAAATGGTAAAATCATCAACCCAGCTGCAGAAGCAGATGAATGCATCAGCTTATTGAGACAATTAGGTTGCCATGTTCCGAATCCAGCCCAAACCAAAGCTAATATTTTCAGTCAAATCCAAGAGCAGCTAAACCACTAAGTGGTTTCACAGGGTGATTATAGGTATTCGGCACATAAGAAGACTGGGAACTATTTTGTAGGTCTCGATCAGGGGGAGGGGGGGGGGGGGCTTTAGGAGAGGTTGGTGTTGAGCTGATGATTTTTGGTTAGGTCGGTTGTTCTCGAGGTGGATCGTCTCTATAGGAGTATGTATAGTTTCGCAGGTTGTGTCGGCTGGTGTTTGGTCATGTACTAGCTTATCTAGTTTGTTATGGCAACTTCTTGGCCTGTAACATCTTAGTCTTCTTGTTGTTGGCTGGGTGGAAGTATTTAGATGGAATTATAAGTTGTAATGGATGTGGTGGGCACTCTTTTTCCTCCCTAGGTTTTTTCCCATTGGGTTTTGCTTAGGGAGGTTTTAATGAGGCCCTATCGCAACCCATCCACCTTTTATCTTTAATAATATGGCTATATGCCCAAATTATAAAAAAAAAGTAAGGAATAACAGAAGTGTCTTTACTACAAGAAAAAGATGTTTTAGCTACCGATGAATTGCTACTACACATATATTGGTATCTAAATTGGAAAATTGCTACTGATTTTAGATGTTATTAATAAAGTGGTTGCTTTTGTGCTACCACAACGACAATGGTAGCTAAATGTCTACCGCCTTACAAGATTGCTACCGTCAATAGTAGCTATTTTATCTTTCATTTCGGTAGTTTTAGTAAAAGTAATTTTGCTACCAATATCAGTAGCTAAATTAATGAATTGCTACTACTTGGTTGATGTTAATTCAATCATGGTAGCTATTATGCTACTATTTGAGCAATGGTTGGTAGCAAAAAGATTCTAATCAATAGCTAACTAGCTACTATCTTAAAAGTTGATATGACCATGTATATAAGTGAAATTATGAAATTACTACTAACACTTTATTACGGTTGCTATTGTGCTACTATTTTGACTATGATAGTAAATATTTTTAACACGTAGCTAAATTGCTACTATCTTAAGTTTCAAAATTGCTACCGACTAATAATGCTGATGAAATTTTAGTTGATATTGTGCTAGAATATAAGAAATGATAGCTAATATTCTAAGCGTTAATAAAATTATTATTGTCTTATAACTTAAACGTGTGATTACTACATAATTCATAATACTAACCTATATTGCTGGTGCCATAGTGTATATATTATCTTCTCATATAAATATTTTATTTATTTATAGTTTTTTTCAATATAGTACCTTTAGTATATTTTACATCTTACCTTTTAGCTAATGAAATTTTAAAAGGAACTTTTAAGTAAACAAAAACTTTCTAATTCGTGAAAATTAATTAAAACTACGTACAACTACAAAAGTTTATTTATCATAAAAAATATATGTAACATAATATATTTTTTATACTTATAATATTTTTAATTTTTGAAGTATCACATTTATTAATAACTTATAAAATAGAGTACATGTAATAATAATTTAAACTAGTACATATGTTGGTTAAAATTTACAAAATTAATATAAATTAGCTGTCAAAATAATTTAAATTAGTAAATGATGTATATGTATATAAATTTTAAATTTTGTGTAGTTTTTATACATTTTACTATATAATCCTTTTAATTTACAAAGATCACATAAATTAATAAAATATAAAAATACAATAAATAATAACAATTTAAATTAGTTGACGTGTTGGATAAAATTTGCAAAATAAATACAAACTATATATATAAAATTTATAAATGTTCAAAGTTTTAGTAAACGATATATATATGTTTATTTTTAAATTTTATACGATTTCAAGCCAACATATACTTTTATTTTTATTATTTTGACCGTACAAAATTAATGTTGTAATATCCTGTAAATTAAAATATCAATGTGGCTTAGTCAGACCAACATCAATTTTATTAATTTTTACATATCCACTGTTCGATCATATCTCGACAATTTTTTTAATTTATATTTAGAGTATCAAACATTCAATATACATGTAGTATGTATATATATATATATATGTTGTGAATAACTATCATAGCCCAATGGTTAAGGTAATATCTATTTAGCCCATATGTCGCATGATCGATTCCTAATGTGTGCACACTTTAGCACACTAATTTGAATTAATTATGTCATTGGTATGGAGCCTGTTTATACCATCACCACTAAGGGTTTACCCACCGCCAAACTCCGGTAACAAATGAACAAAAGCGGTAGCCCGTTCTATTTGGCAACTAATTTCACTATTATCACTACCAATTTTGTCAGTAGCAAACAAGCCTTTTTCTGGTAGTGATTGATGTAAGTGTGAGTGTTTTACATGATCGTACCTCCTATTTATAGGCCCATATGCATTTATTCTAGAGTATTCTACAACATGCTAGAACCTTCTTTATATACAATCTTCCCTTATATTTTTTTAACTCATACATATAAAACTATTGGTTACTTTCCTTAACTTAATCGTCCAATCGCTTTGGTTATGGCCGGTCAATCTTTAAAATACCCTCGGTCCTTGCGACCGGTCAATCTTTATAATGCTATCGGTCTTAACGACCAGTCCATGCTACCAATTCTTAGCGGCCGGTCGGTTTACATGATTCTATTGGCTTAACTGCTTTGTCGTCATGCCTAGTCGTTTCTATACGATTTCTACCGGTAGAGAGCTTTCTTACTTCGCACAGTCGTTATTAACTGTTCTAACTGGTAATATCCCACTTCATCAGTCCCACAAGATCTTTCCTTAATCACTTTGAGGAAATATCTTCTTCTTATTAAAAAAGCTTTTTTTTGTCTCAGGTCCTTCCATTCCGCCCTTCTTAGTCCCACAAGACCTCTTCTTTTAAAAAATTTAAAGGGAGAGGTCTTTATTGCTGCTTTGGTCAAACTTTTCGGCTACCCAAATTTTTCCAGTAGCCTTATTTTACCAACCTTTGCCCCTTTGTCTTCTGAAGCTATTAGTAGTCTGACACAACTGCCATCCGTAGGCCATCATTTGGCACCATCTGTGGGAGGAACAATCGAAAGACAACCACGATCTAACCACAAACACATCCTCTTGATTCAAAAAATGGCACTCGGAACCAGGAAGGGGAAAGAAAAGGTAGCTGAAGGTGATTCCATCTCGAAGCAAGATCTTCACGACCTGAAGAGGAGTTTTACTCAGGATGTCAATGAGAATATAGTCGAAAGCTATGAAAGATTTTAGCAGGAGCTCATGGAGAGAGATCAGGATGATCAAAAGAAGATGGAAGAAATGGCCAGCATCATCGACAATCTAAAAAATAAGGATGTATCAAAGAGTAGTGAGGGGAGCAAGAAGGAGAAGTCGTCAGTGGTCATTATAGAGGATGAAGAATCATCGATATGACTCTTTATCCCTTCATTGAAAACATCAGAAAGGCTAAACTCCCTCTGTTTTTTGTGGCGCCAGCAATGGAAAAATATGACAGAACAGGAGATTCGGCGCAACACATCAAGAATTTTATCTTTTTGATGAGTACTCAGGCGATCAGTTCCCAGGCCCTTTGTAATCTATTTCCAGGAACTCTTACAAAGAGAGCGTTGAATTGGATCTCCACTTGAAAGCCGCAGTCCATCATGATCAAGCAGCTCACTGAGGAATTCCAGCTCTACTTTGCAGCGAGTAAGAAGATCTGGAAAGATACCATCAAATTGATGGATATAAGACAGAATAAGGGAGAATCAATGAAAGAATACAGCAATCAGTTCCACAAACAAGTCGTTGAGGTGGACGATGTGGATGAGAAGATATTGGTGAAGGCCTTCAGGAATGGGATAGCTCATCCAAGGATTGTTGGGAAAATTGCCACCAAAGCGCCGCAAATGGGGAACATGCATAAATGTTGCACGAATCCCTGAAGTCATAAATTTCCGATAAGGCAAAGGAACTTGCGGCCAGTTTCAAAAGCTCAAATGAGAAGAATCCAGGAGGAGGAGGTCAGTCCGGTGGTGCCAGTTATGGAGAGACATCGAATTCTAAGGCTTGGGGAGCAAGGTACAAGCCTTATGTCAAAGATTCCTCTAACTTCACCAGTAGCAAGCCGATGTATGGGGCGGGAGCTATTCACATTCCACTCGATCAGTATACGGCCACAGTTAGGGAAGGTTACTTGCCACCCCCAAAGAAGCCCGCTCAAGAAGAAAACCGGTGGCGTACTGCGAGTTCCACAACCATTATAACCACCAGACAACCAACTTTGCCACCTTATCAAGAGTGTTGAATAGAATTGATGAACAAAGGAAGAAAGTAAAGCAAAAGCAAGAAGTCCCCGGGCAATGAAAGAATAATAATGAATTTCTGAACCGATCCAGCTCTGGACAGGTGAGGGGAGCGTGCCCGGTCAAAGGGAAGAAATTCATCCTGAAGTAAACTACAGTAAGTTTTTTGGTTTCAGAGTCATAACTCGTTTGTTTTCAGAAAAAGGGTCGTACACTGCAAATGAGATAAAGAGGCATGTGCAAGAAGTTCATGAAAAGCTACCAGAAAGTAAGATCCAAAGGAAGGAGTCTTTGCCACCTATATATTTTATAGAAGATGATGGAGCAGGAGTCTACTTCCCACAGATGGTGCCAAATGAACAGAAAGATGTGAACTCCGCTCTCTCCCTCCTCACAGTGCTCTCAAGACAGTAAGTAGATAGAGAAGTAAGGAATAACAGAAGTGTATTGATGTAAGCGGTAGTGTTTTACATGATTGTAGCTTCTATTTATAGGCCCATGTACATTTATTCTAGAGTATTCTACAACAAGCTAGAACCTTTTTTACATACAATATTCCCTTATATTTTTCTTAACATATAAAACTAATGGTTACTTTCCTTAACTTAATCGCCTGGTCGCTTTGGTTATGACCGGTCAATCCTTACAATACCCTTGGTTCTTGCAATCGGTCAATCTTTATAATGCTATCAATCTTAACGACCGGTCTATGCTACCAATTCTTAGTGACTAGTCGGTTTACATGATTCTATTGGTTTAATTGCTTTGTCGGCATGCCTAGTCATTTCTATACGATTTCTACCAATAGAGAGCTTTCTTACTTTGCCTGGTCGCTATTTGACTGCTCTGACCGGTAATATCCCACTTCAAGTGTAGGCTGTCTAGCCCCAGGAGTAGAATACTAGGTTGTAATTCATTTGGATTATCAATACAAGTCTTATATTCTCGTATCTTGGGTTCAAAGCTTTTACATTCAATCAGCCAAATTCTAGGTGAGTCCTTCTGAGTCAAATAACTTAGACTGACTCAATCTGCACCTTTAATCCTAACATTTTTTCCTCTCTCATGGGTAAGAGCCAGATAACCTACACTAAGAGCGGCTAATCTCGGTTAATAATAAGATTTTCTCTAGTCTCATGAAGCACTACCAATGTGTGTATATTTCTTCGGTGATTAAGGTGGATATTAGGAAAGCATTTAATGATACTATCATCTGGTTTTTTTTTCAAACCTTTCTTTTCCTAAACTTTCCCCCTTCTCAATGTTAATGACTCCTCTACTAGTTTTTTAAAGGGGGTGTTGCCTTTGACTATGTCAGAGGAACCCCATCTCTTCATATCTTTTTGTGTTGGTTATGGACATGCTATCCAGCTATTTGGATCAGCTTTGTTCCTGCCTGAATTTATGCTATCTCCCAAACTGCAAAGCTCTTCACATTTCTACAATTTCTTTGATGATGATTCTCGCCTTTTCATCAAAGAAGATTGGGAATTGATCTATCTCATACTTGATAAGATTACACTCTTCTCGACCAACAAGTCTAGGTCAAGTTAAAATCGACCTACAATACTTTTAGATCAAATTTTACATGAGTTTAACTCGACATGAAACCTAATTATAGCGACTGCGATTAGAATAGTGAAAAATCAGAACAAAGAAATAGAGATAACTAGCAATCTTCAAAAAATAAAAAGAAACGATATCATTTTTTTTGTAAAAGGTAATGATATACAAATTTATTAAAGTTCTTACAAAAGGTGATACATAGGAGGCTTATATATCGGACTTCAAAGGATGTACAAAAAGGATAGGAGAGAGGATATATACAAAAACTTCTCTAACATATACAAAAGTGACAGCGAGCCAACTATATATGCAATTAGGGGGAAGTAATATACAAAAAACTTCCCATACAATATAGGGCTCTAAGAGCAAAGCACCTTGCCCAACCAGTCAATGTCTTTGTTGGAGCAACCCATCTTTGTCCAAATGATAGCTTTAGTGGCAGCTTTGATTTCTGAAACAATAAGTGTGAGATCTCTAGCTTGGTTCGCCATGGCTCGCTTGCATCTCTCAATCTATATGTAGTAGACTATGTTGCGATGGCAGCTCTTTTCACTAAGTCGATCGGTTGGTGCCTCTTGAGTAGCTGGATATACAATAGGAACAACTGCGGAGGCTAATCTTGTTGGTAGGATTCCCAAGCCGATCGTAAATATTCCATCAAATCCTGTTAGAAAACCTGCATTAGAAAAAAGATGGTGGCTAGTCTCTTGAGCATGTTCAAAGATCCAACATCTGTTAGCAAGACAAATGTCCCAAAATTGGAGCTTATCACAAGTTTTCAGTCTATCTTTGAGAGTAACCCAAGTTTTCACTAGTAGAAAAAATGTTTTTATTGACGGCATTTAAACCACTGTTAAATGGAAAACCGTGGTTTAAAGTTTATAAACCACGGTTTTAATAGCAACCGTCATTTAAGGTGCCTACCAGAGCGCATATACCACGGTTTTTCCGGAACCGTCGTATATAGGTTAGTTATATACCACGGTTTTCAGGGCAACCGTGGTATATAGTACATGCCGGAGTGAATATACCACGGTTCTTGGAGAACCGTCGTATATAGGGTACCTATATACCACGGTTCCTGGGCAACCGTCATTTATATTGCACATCTTACTATATTAAACCATGGTTTTTTGATCAACCGTGGTATATAGTCTAGGCGGGAATTTTAATTTTCGGCCGAAATTTAACGCGGCGCTTTCTCTCTTATATATCGACGAAGCACTCTTCTTCTTCATTCTCTTCAATGTCACGGTAATTTTGGAACCCAAACCGACAACATGCTTTGCAACTCTTCTTCATTCTCTTCAACCCCACGGTAATTTTGGAACCCAAACCGACGAACATGCTCTGCAACTATTCTTCATTCTCTTCAACTAGCTCACGGTAATTTTTGCAACCCTAAATCGCGAACAAGGAACATGCTCGTCCTCACTCATTCTCTTGTTTTTCGGTAATTTTTGCAGCTTACACTTGTGAACAAGGAACATGCTCGTCCTCACTCACTCATTCTCACTGTAATTTTTGCAACCATAACCGGCGAACAAGGAACATGCCTACGCCTCCATTCTTCATTCTCTTCAACTTCACTACGGTTTTGCAATCCACCGCGAACAAGGAACATACTACGCCTCCATTCTTCACTCATTATTTTGCAACCCTAAATCGCAAACAAGGAACACACATGTTCTAGCCTCTTCATTCTCTTCTGTGCTCTGTTTGATATCTGCGAAGCGGCGCTTCTAAATCGTCGGCGATTTTGAAAAAAAATTCCATAGACTATAAACCACGGCTATATGTATAACTGTGGTTTATTCGTTGATTTTATAGATAATATACCACGGTTTTGACCTTTAACCGTCGTATAAAAGGTCTTTATACCACGGTTCTCTCCTTAACCGTCGTTTAAAATCGTTGAGGACCGCGTCCAAAAACGGTCTTAAACGACGGTCATAGCAAACCGTGGTATATAGTCTACTTTTAAACGACGATTATCAACCGTGGTATATAGGCAATTTTCTATATGCGACGGGAGCATAAACCACGGTTCCTAACCGTGGTATATAAGCAAAATAACCATGGTTAAAAACATTTTTCCACTAGTGTTTCCAATAAATGTTGTACTAGATAAATGGCCTAGAGAGAAGAGAAACATCATTATAAAACAAGCTGACTTGAGGATGAGGAGGGTATGATAGGAGCATTGATGATGCATCATCAGTGGACCCACATTGTTTGATCCACTAGTCTCTAGCATGAAGAATATATTTCCAGGTCCTAGGGTCATTTCCTTTAGCTGCAGCCGTTTATATGTTATTAGTCAAGTATAAGTTGTGTATCCACTGGATCCATAGACGCTCCGGGTCTTTGGTGATAGAGGGGAGATAGTTTTTAGCATGAAGCACATGTTCCAATTTGTGGATGTCCTTAAGCCTAAGGCCCCCATATTTCTTGGTGCCCGTGATGGTATTCCAAGCCTCTAACGGAGTAGTATTACTATCAGCCTCACTAGACAAAAGAAAGGAGCGAAACCACTTGACAATGCTTTTGATAACAATTTTAGGGATAGAAATGTAGAAAGCCCAAAAGCCAACAATACCAAAGAGGGTACTTTGTATGAGGGAAAGCCGACCGTGAACAAGCTGGATTTACTGACCTAAGAGGAGATAGTCTAGTGGATGTTGTTGATAAGGGGATAAAAGTCGGTAGTTTTAGGCTTCCCTACGGTTATAGAGATTCCAAGGTAGTGAAAAGGGAAATAAACCATGGTTAAAGTCGATGGATTGAAGAATTAATGCAGCTAGAGGAGGGATAACCCCCCAAAGAATAAGTCTGATTTTGAGGGGTTAAGTTTGAGTCCAGATGCATCCGAGAAGAGGTTGGCTATGCTAAGCGTAAGGGATATAAAGTCATGGTCACCTCTACATAATGAGTGGGTATCATGGGCCAAGAAAAGATGGGATAAACGGAGAGATTTACATGACGAGTGGTAGCGGAAGCAAGGAGATAGAGGAAGTTGGTCAAGAAGACGGAAGAACATATCCATAACTGGCGTAAAAGGTACGGAAATAAGGGTCTCCTTGACGCAGCCCTCGCCCGCCTTTGAAAAACTGATAAGTGCAAAATTTATCTGTATTTATATATTTAACTTGATTGTTATTTTATTAGATTATGTGATAAATTCCCTCGCTTATGTGTTAATTTATGTTATACATGAAGATTTCCCCTTACTTGTGGTTTTCGTGCTTAAACAGGGAACACGGTGAAGAGAAGGTCATGGAACACGTGCCAAGAGCGTAACGATCAAACACACATCTTCATTCCACATTCACGCCTCCATAATCCACAATTTCATCACACATTGCTACAAAGAGCTCTGCACTTCCAACCTACAAGGAGAAGACTTCTATCGGGTTCGAGGGAATTCTCACTAAGTTTGATTCTCTTTTCCTCCTTATATTTCTTCTTGTTATTGTATGGAAGGTTGAGTAGAGTTCTTGGTTATCCTTGGTTAGGGATGATTCTCTTTGTAAAAAAATTCTGATCATTTAATAAAGTTGCAAGTTTGAAACTAAGATTTTTGATCTTTGTGCAAATTGGAATAAGTTCGCTACTTATTCCCTTTACTTCAAAATTCTTCTTTTTTTAATCAAAACAAAGGCATAATGGGTTGAGGAAATCTAAGTGATCTTTACCTTTATCTTCTTGGTTATCCTTGGTTAGGGATGATTCTCTTTGTAAAACAATTCTGATCATTTAATAAAGTTGGAAGTTTCAAACTTAGATTTTTGATCTTTGTGCAAATTGGAATAAGTTCGCTACTTATTCCCTTTACTTCAAAATTCTTCTTTTGTTAATCAAAACAAAGGCAGAATGGGTTAAGAAATCTAAGTGATCTTTACCTTTATCTTCTATAAATTAGGAGATGATAACTAAGATTTGGAATTAATCTATTTACTCTCCACTTTCTTGTTCGTTTATTGGCATAAAATTTGCTGGATTGGATAATGGATTGTGAGTGTTTTGTTTTGAATCTGAAACTGGAAAACAATATTAACATTTTGGTCATGTCGGGTTCATTGCCGGGTGTCTGGCGTCCGGTAAATTCAAAGTCCTTGAATGTGCCGAGCGTCTGATGTCCAGCATGACATCTGGAGTGTTCAAATGCTAGGTTAATTCGAGACTTGACAATTTGACTTTGTGATCATACTTGTTCTTAGGTTGATTATTATCCCGAATCAAGGATAGTTCATTGTAAATACTCCATTTAGTTAGATTATTAATTAGTTATTTTAATTTGAATTAATGATCATTCCCCCTCTTGTTAGAATTAGGCAATTAATAGGATTAGGACTGATTTTCTATTAAGTCCCATGGGCTCGATACTCTTGGTCGTAATGTACTTACACTTTATTCCAACCGGGATTTTTGCTACCTGTAGTAGAGTTGTAGGATTCTTTTATTCTTTTATTTGTTTTGTACATTCTTTACCCTGCAAGAACCTTGTTAGCAGTCCCCTCAACAACTGTCACAAAAAAATACCACACAAATAGTTGTAGTATTCAACATTAAGTTAAAATTTAATGTTTTGATTATCTCCTCAAGTTTTTCTACACTGCTTTCATCCCCTGCTTCTTGATTTTGGTCTTCTTCAACCTTTGTTAATAGTAATGCCTTTGACAATCCTTTCAATTCAAGCCATTTGTATTTTTTTTCCAATCATTGAACTAGTCCATAATGTACATGTTGGCTTCTTCAAACATATGTTGTTATCTCCATCACATGCAAAGTTGTCCATTACATGGGTCTGTATTACTTTAACAGGTTAACCATTCAGAATGTATCAGGTTAATCATTCAGAACACATCAGGATAACCATTTACAATATAACAGGTTAACCAAATAAAACATAACAGGTTAACCAAATAAAACATAATAGGTTAACCATTTTTATTTTTGAAATACAACATGTTTAGAATCCTAAATCTGAATGAATCTATATAATAAATTAACTATTTATTTTACGTACCTATAAGAGGTAAGCATCTCCTTTAAACCATGTTTTTTGTCAATACTTCCAAATGCTTGAATAAGAGCGCATACACAAACTGGCACCAATCAAATTCAGCCACTGTTTCCATGCTTCTTAGTGTAAAAGTAAAGATGCTAAGATCAACTCTATAACTAGAATTTGGCTTCAGCAGAGAACCAATCACAATCAGTATGAAGAGCTTGGAAAAGATCGCTACATCTTTGCACTTTGAGATTTTATCCATCAACTCTTCAATCTTTACATGTGCATGCTGTGTTACTTTAATTCCCAACTCACCGGCTAACCTTTTAACTTGTTATTTGCACTTCACAACATCTTCTTTCCTCTCTGTTTGTTTTTCTATCCTTATATTTCCTCGAGGCAGCCCATAAAATCTATCCACATCATCGGTTGTCACCCTTAGCCATCTATTTCTATCCAACCTCAATGCTGATTCATTATTATCAAAAATTTTGTATAACCAGATGCCTAATTCTTGTAGTATGTGCACATTTTTGGGCAGCCCTAAGAATGCCCCAAACCCCACATTGTTCATTCCATTTCTTTTCCTATTTTGTCTGGGGTCTTTAGCCAATTTTTCAGATATTTCATTCTTTTTACCATGCATCTGCATCTTTTACTTTCTGGTTTGACCTATAAAAAAAATTAAATTTAGTTAGCTAAAAATTCAACATTTATTCATTTCATTAAACCATTACATATAATTCATTATTGTGAGATAAATAGTTTGAAATTTTCCTGATTGTCTTGACATGCACTCATACTACCTTTCTTTGTAGATCAAATTAGTTTTATTTTGTGACTCAAGTTACAATGCTGTTTAAATAACCAGAAATCAACCAATCACGGATAAAAATTAACCAAATGTAAGGAAAATGAGAATGACAGGTAAACCAAATAAGAATGACAAGTTGATCAAATATAAATGACAGGTTAACCAAATGAGAATGACAGGTTAACCAAATACAAGTCCTAGGTTAACAACATATGAATGACAGGTTAACGGAATATGAATGACAGATTAACGAAATATGAATGACAGGTTAATGAAATATGAATTACAGGTCAACCAAATGAGAGTGACAGGTTAACCAAATACAAGTCCCAGGTTAACGAAATATGAATGCCAGGTTAATGAAATATGAATGACAGGTTATCTCATTTGGTTAACAAAATACAAGTCCCAGGTTAACCAAATGAGAATGACAGGATAACCAAATGAGAATGACAGGTTAACAAAATACAAGTCTCAGGTTAACAAAATATGAATTACATGTTCAAGGTTTATGAAATATAAAGATTGAATTACATAGTCTTCACATTATCCACTCAAACCACAAACAACCAGAAAATTATATTAGCTTTGATACAACTATTTACAAACAAACCATGTGAATACACAACTCAAACAAGAATGATATTCTGTGAGGCTAGATAATGAGCAAATTATAACTAATTGCAAACATTAAAAAAATCAGTGAATTTACCCATAAGTGGTCCTCAGAATAATCAAATTAATACATATGTTATTCAAGTAGAAGTCATGTTGACCCAACCAATTAACAACTTCAACTAATCAGAACATTACACCAGTAACTTAACCATTGAATGCGAGTGAATGAAGAGTCATGAGGAACGGAGCTAGAAACATAAATAATGCATGAAATACAAAGTTCAAAAGCCTAAAAAAGACGGATTGCGACGATTTTTAGACTTACCAAATGGCTGATTGCTTTACTCTCGAATAACAATAGTATCTAGGGTTAACCAATTGCTTCACAGTGAATTGATGAGCTCTGTGGGGTGATAATTTCAAGTGACAGTGTAGTGGTGGTGGTTTTCAGTGGAGTCGAGACTTTATTGCGGGTGGTGTTGCTGGATTTTGTTTTTTTAGCTTTCAGGATTTCAAACCTTGGAAGAAGAGGTGAATTGAATGTTTAGGCATATGAAAATCAGACAGGAGCGGGTGAAAAAGTTGTTGACCCTTGTAGAGTTCTTGTGTTTATTGGGTTGAAGATAATCGATGGATGAGAGGAGTTTTCTTGTTCTCAAGGGCGTTAATAAAATGTTCAGGATAAGCTAGCTTGTATCAATTTTGGGACAAAACTGTATCGATTTTGTGTTATTCCAGGGAACTCGATCTGAAGAGCTCTCTAAGGAGCGTTGTAGAGTTGAGTGGGGAGTTGGAGCGCAACTGAAAATGACAAAGAAAGGGTTATGGAAGGAGTGGAAAGGGTGTTTTAATCACAACCATTCGTAAACATCAGATTAGATCCAATGGTAAGTATTTAAGCCTGTATATAAAGGCACTTATTTTGTCATTTTACTATCCGCTCCCCATGGACATGTGCACGTGAATGTGCACTTATGAGAGAACAATTAACCTTGATTAATGTAATCATTAAAGTAATATGCAACCCATTATTAAGGTGATGATTGAATAATCATTATTAGATAATGAATGAACAATATTTAATAATGCTTCATTCATTATATAATAATGAGTCGATTATGTGTGATATAAATGGACATACATCTGGACACAACTTGAACAGGGCCTAGATTCTTCGTTTTAGCTCCAATTTGCTCTCCGTTTTTTGCGTTGAAAGGCTCATGAGATAAACTATGAAATTCCAAGACTTTTTCCTCATTTGACACATAAAATGAATCAGTTCACATCTGAACATAAATATAAGGAAAAACACATGATAAGTGAGAAATATATATATAACATGAATTATTGCAAATATAAAATGAAATATAGCTAAAAAATAGATATATTTAGCACTTATCACTTACTAATTATGAGAAAGAAAAGTTTAATCTTCAGTTAGAGTTGACGATAAAAGCAGTCAATATGAGGAATGGGAAGAGTAGAGTTTCTGAATCTGAGGAGTGAATACAGAGGGGCAGGTGTTATAGAATGAGTAGGAATGTGAAACTACTCAGTCTCCTTCATCCTCACCACCTGCAGTTGCAGTCCTGTGAGCCTCGGTTTTTGAACCACCATCCTATATTGATTCGGTTTGACTAGGATATGATCGGGTTCTAGGTCTACTTATAACCTAAGTCTCCTTATTTTCAGTTTCAATTTCTTCTAATTGATCAACCAATATAAGAGAGAATTTTCTAAGCCTTGGAAGTTCAGTTTTCTGAATCTTCCTTCTAAGGTGAGAATAATTTACCTCACTTAGATTCCCTTCTTCTACAGATTCTAATGTCTCCCATTCTCGAGCCATTAAGCATATGTTCTTAATGCAAAGATGAGCCTTTTTATCTCTTGATTTGTTGCTGTCTGTGTTGTCATCACTAAGCTCCAAGTCTCCCCACGCAACAATCAAGGCTTCTTTCTTTGATTTCCCATTGAGGGGCTTTCGGACAGGTCTCCTGACTCGATTGTTGTCTTCTCGGTGTCATTGTGGACAGTCCTTGATATGATGTCCTCATTTTGAGCATCAAATTTTTTTATCATTGCTTCTCTTTTGGTGATCATCAGATTCCTTGGAGTCTTTTCCTCTTTTCATATTGTTTTTTAAAGAATTTCCTGAAATACCTTTTGGCATACAAGACCATTTCATCATCATCTTCTTCTAATCTAGATTTATTTAGCTACTTGGAGGGCTATACCCTTGCCTTTTTCCCTTTTTATGCTTTCAGAGTTTCTTTGTTGTGGCTTGAGTTCAAATGCCATAACTGATCCGAGTATGTCAGCCAGAGAAATCTTTGAGAGATCACAGACTTCTTGCATAACATTGACTTTGCTATCAAAGGAAGAAGGAAGTGATCTGAGGAATTTCCTAATCTAATCTTCATTTGAGATAGTACAACCAAGCATAAGCATCTAATTGATTAGCTTGGTGAACCTAGTATGCATTTCAGAAATACTTTCCTTTTCTTCTTTCTTAAATAGCTCCCTGTGAGTAAGTAAAAGCTCAATGCGGGTTTTCTTAATTTCATCATTACCTTCATAGGTGACTTCCAATGTTTCCCATAATTCTTTGATAGTCTTAGTAGAGGATATCTTGGAATATTGCTCAGGTAGTAATGCACAGTGAAGGATTCTTATAGCTCATGCATTGAATGCTAACCTTTTGATCTGATCACCTGTCATGTTGTCGACAAATATATTTAATCCTTGAGAATCTTGAAAAGTGTGTTCTCCTTGTGTTACTACCCTCAAAATCTAGTATCGTCAGACTTGATGTGAAATTCCATTTTGTTCTTCCAGTAAGTATAGTTTTCTCCATTGAAGAGTAGAGGTCGGTTTGGAGCTAACCCTTCTTCTGATGCTAGTAGGGTTGAGTGAGACATTAATCCTCTTCCAAAGTAGTTAACTTTCTAGAAGAGACATGCTCAGCAACCAATTGAAACTAGCTAGTGCTCCGGATATGTCCTCAACCGGTCGTGGATGTGTCATTGAGTCAAACAAATTTAGTAGTTTAAATAGAGATACAATAATCACAAATTGGAAACTCCTTTTCGATTGAGAATTTACACACTAGAAATTCACTCAATCCCTCCGCCCAACCTATGGATTCCGGGACAGTTCTGGACTTATCACCAATGTCCTTTACCCTTCCTGACAGCAGGCCTACGGTTCCCCAACCTCTCTGACTAGTTAGTCTACCAAATACCAAAAGTCTTAAGTTGATTACATAGTTTGACTTCGCTCACTAACTCCCTAGCAAACACACACTCACTCAGATGCGCACAGTATGACTCACGCTTATACTTGTTGTTCTTATTTCACGTATGTGTCTCTTGCTTATTCAATGCGACATACATTGAATATATATATATATATATATATATATATATATATATATATATATATATATATATATATATATATGTACATAAGCAAGTTAACTTATAACGACCCAACTATGATGAGTTATACACTAGGAGACGGTTGTCTCTTGTTCCTAACAGAATAGCCACAAGGTAGGTTGATCTCCAACTTGATTGTAGGCGCAGCCATGACACATGTCACTCACTGGTTAGACACGTTAAAGGCAAGACTTCAGGTGGTTGGTTGCTCTTGTGATATCCACTTGCCTAGTCTGATGGCTTCATTAATGCTGCATAATTAATGCCTTTTATAGCTCATGTTTATGTCTTGTTATCTTGTTCATAATTTCTTTATCTTCCATAAGACTTTGTCGTGAACTTTACCAACTTCTATGTGAACACCTGTGTTGTTGGTTCACCTATTCTTGATTTCTATATCTTGGTCTTTTGAACATTTCTGATGCTGAGAGTCGTTGTTGTATTATTCTAGTGTCCCGTGTGTACTAGGAGCTCTGCAGACAGGTTCTCGACTGGTTGGGCACTATTCATGATCAAAGTGTGCTTGCAACCTTGAGTGCTAAGCCACTATTTCATCTGTTTATCCGATCTTCATACTTAGACAAACATGTCAGATAAACAACACATGTTTTCTATCATCAAAACCTAAGAAACTTGACTTAACACATTTTAAACTGATTGTTAGGTATAGTGCCTTGAAAGCTACATTTTTTTCAATGAAAAGGAAAGTGAAGAACATCTTGTGGACCCTAGTGATGGTATTCTTACTCAATTTGTGTAATATTTTCAATAATAGTTAACATATTGATAATAGACCTACAAGTATGACTGGGAACGTATATGTGTTTATGTATAGTGTCTAGTGCAGCCTGGAGGTTCAGAATGTGGATAAAAAGGTGTATGCATGACTTAGTGAAATACCCCTAAATTAATTTAGGGGATTCCTTTTATTAAACCTTTAATAATACTATTAAGCATTAAATTATTATATGGAATTATGAATATTAAATTAGTATAAGGAATTATGAATATTAAATTATTGTATGGAATTATGAGTATTAATATTATATGGAATTATGGAAATTAATTTAGGGGATTCCTCCTATTTAACTCTAAGGAATACAATTTAATATTTAATTATTATATATTATTATATAGTATTATGAATTTAATAATAAGATTTATAAGTCAATAAATCTTGGGAAAATTTATAAACACTCCAACTATTATAAAGATTTTAGGAAGTGTTGGAACATTGCTTTGAAACATAAAAGTCAAATAAAATTCTAGAAACCCTAAAGCCTTGCTAGGGTTGACTTTTTGAGAATGGTCAAACCAGGCCATGAAACCTATACCAATAAATAGGTTATGGAAAACCATGAAGATCGATAAAAAGAACATCAAAAACGGATCATCCTAGCCAAAATTATGATCAAATGAAGTTTAGAGCCAAAATTTGGAAAAAAAAGGGCTGACGTGGCACGTCTGCTGAGTCAGCGCGCGCCTCGGGATTCGCGCCCCAGCACTTAGACGAATTTTATCTCCTATAATCTCGGTAACAGAAACCGGTTTTACCCTATCTTGTGACCTTCATAACTTTCTCATCTTATGGAATTTTTGAGTGCCGTCTTCTTTGTTGCCTTCTCCTACATTTCCTCTAAACAACCATAACTCACACTAACCCTAACACATCCTAAATCAACCGGAAAATTGAATCAAAGTAGCCACCCTGCAAAACCGTAACTGCAGTTTCCAGTTTTTTTCTTCGAATCAGGTAACTTCGTCTAGCCATAACTTCTTCGTTTCTCATCCAAATTTCATGTTCTTTAGCTCATTTCGAAGAGCTCTAATCCCTCTAAAACGTTCATGTTGATGGCCTAAGACAATTCTCAACCGATTGGAAGAATAAGGTGTCTAAAGTCTCGGTTCACCACCACATAAATCGCAGTTTTCTTTCCAGAAAACGCAAGGTAAACTCGCAACTTCTAGCCTCGATTTCTTTTTGTGTGTTGCGAGTTAGGATTAGTTCTTGTTATCAATATGTAGAGGTAAGTTTACTCTTTCGATTAAGCCCTTACACATAGCCTAACTCAATCTGTGCTGCTAGTTATAGATCCTCAAAGTCGGTCTCGTGAACTGCCTGAAAGTTCGAACTTTTCCAGATTTTCGAATTCGAATTCACTCAATTCGCACAACTCCGGTAAGTTTCCTTCAAATTCCTTCAACCATGCTAAACTATGTTACATTATCGGTCAAAACCATGATTTAATTGCATCAATTACGCTTTAGATTGAGGGAATTGGAGAGAATTGAATTCGGAAACCATTAAGAACCCTAGCTTCAAACAGAAATCAAAACCCGATGAATACTGCATTATAATTGGGGAAATTGGTGTCATTAGAACCGAAATTTGATTTCGAAACCATAGAAACAAGAATCACTCGATTTCGTTCTGTAGATTAGGAGATAATGAGGATTTAGTACTCGGGTTTGGTTTAGCTTTTGCTGATGAACTCAGCGTTCAGGGGCCGTCCGATCTCGCTTTAAAAGATTGGACGGCCGAGATTAGATCGGGTAATTAAAAAATGTTATAAGTTTCTATAAATTTCAGTAAATAGCCCTAACTTTGTGAGTTAATTTAAATACCTTCCCGAATGTGTTTTGACTTGAAATTTTAACCATAGATTCCTTATTTAATCTAGTTTATTTTGATGTAAATTAATATGGTTTTGGAGTTTTTAAACGAAAGTTAAGTTTTGCAAGTTACGGGTTTTCTGGAATTATTTGACTAAATTAAAAAGATATTTTTATGAAATAAAAATTTTATAATATGTCTAAAATGTTATAGTTACTGTATATTAAATTTGGGAATTTTTGGGCAATGGTAAAAGGTTTTAAAAATTGTGTTTATGATTTTTCATAAGAATAACCTATAATATAAGGTTTTAATGTAACCAAAAATTAAAGTATAGATTAATAAACTTTATAGGTTGGGGAAAATATAATAAGACTAAACTAACATTTAATACAGAATGTTAATAAGTATTTTTGGGTATAAACTTTTAAGTGAAGTAAATATATATATATATAGACATATATATAATAGAAATAAAATAGTAACTTAGGTTAAATCAAGGAACTAAATTAATCTACGTTTATATTAATGATATAATATGGTAGTTAATATACTTAATAGAAACTAAGGAAAATACTTTATTTTATAAACCATATTTTGGATGTAGATATGTGTAAAAGTTAATATAAATAATTAAATGCAATAAAACTACATAAAGAATGTCTTGAATAAATCCTAGTATATATAAATATATACACATTAAACATAAATAAAAGAAATTAAATACCTTATAGGAAATATAATACGAAGGAATTAATAAGTTAAACTAAACCTCTACTTAATACTAATAGAAGAATATTATATGAGGTGGTATTAAATTAGGCTTAAAGAGTTACCTTTGAATTTCCAAGGTTTATATATAAACCGTATTAAAATACATGTATAGTATTATTTGTCAATGACCAGAATGTAAATCTAAAATTGGGATTAAGTAATTAATAAGTTAAAACTTAGGAAAAATTGTGATTAGATTTCATAAAATGTTACACAAATAGATCTTATTCTATAATTAATGATAAACAAATGTAATACGTTTACATCTAAATGTTCTTAATATAAAAACAATAATAAAATAAATAAAATACTTTTACATCTAAATGTGGGGTGGAATAGTAAGTCTAGATTTAATCATTTCTTAACATTTATGGTATTGAAATATAACTTAATGTTTTAAAACTATATTAAACTATGATTTTGAAATTTATCTAAATAATAATCCTTAAGTTTCTTGGCATTAGATAAGCCATATGAAATACATTTATAACGTTTGTTACCAATACTTAGGATGTGAGTTTACAATTAAGTGAGGTATTTAGTGGTTAGAATTTATAGAAGGTTTGTAAATAAGTTGCATAAGATATTATATTGATATACTTTACGGTAATGGGAAATAATGATATGTTATTTTGAATATAAAATATGAGAATTTTCATAATAGATTATCTTATTAAATAATTAACAATTTCACTTATGAACCAGAATTTAATTCTCTGGTAAATTCTACTCTATGTAGATACATTGTCCATCCTAAATACTATAAAGGAAATTAATTTATTAAGTTATTCCTTTGAAACCTTAGGTTTTGTAAAACAGTTTAAAACGTATTTAAGGCTTAAGTTTAATGAAGTTTAGTACAAAAGGATTATACATAGTCTATAGAGTGTATGTGTGTAAAAATAAAATATTTAGGAGATTAAATGTAAGTAAGGATACATAAAAGGTTATACTAAACACCCTATTGTGTAGGTAATAATAAAACATATAATATACCTTGTGAATACTAAATGTAAGATTAATTCGTTAAATCTAAGTTAACTATAGTATAGTTATTCAGGATGAGAAGCAATTTAATATCTTATGACAAGTTTATTAGATGGTTGTAATTAAAAGTCATTCTGAACTAAAGATGAGATAATTGAGTTTAGCAGTTCAATTAAGTTATAATAAAACGCGTCTACAACATTATGATTCCAATATACAAGATGTAGATCTTAATTAAGTTAAGGGAAAGACTTAATCATAATGGGTTATCTAGTAGATATTGTTTGAATACATAATCTTTACATTGTGAGATAATAGTATAGTATTCTGAGATGAGTCCATCGTAGGTCATAATACAATGTTTATTTTAAATTAAGAATAAAGGTATTGAGCTTAAGATTATTATTATTGAAATTCTTAGATTTAATTATATAATATAAACACATTTATGATATAAAGGTCTCAAAAGTTTTGATTGTGGATTGTGGTTAAATATGAATTAAGTGGATAGGAGTGGACAGTTAGCAGGTGTTAATAAAATACATTCCTTGATCCTACAACCTTGGGCTATACAACCTTCTAACTGATAAGTCAAAGGTTATACATAACATTTAAGCGAGGGCTTATAAGATAATTGAGATTTGGAAATAAGAGAGAGAAATTTATTTAAGTTTAACTTAGGGTACAGGTTATTGATAGTAAATTATCTTCAGTGTTCCTCAGAGAATTGTTGAATGTTTGCACAAGTTTACTAGAACTGCTACAGCGTTGACCAAGTACGATTTCTCGTACTCCGATACTTTTGCTGATTGACTTATGAGACGTTTTTGAAAAACACTAACTGAGTTTAAGAGGAATTTCTAAAAGGAAATGGTTGTGTGTCTAACTCAGCTTGTGTGACTAACTCAGCCTTGGATATGAAACTTACATGGGTATTGGTTTCTTCTATTTGGTGCCCCGTTAGACATTGGCTGCTTAGGGTTTACGCTTCTGCACTCTGTAGGACTGAGTGTTTTGGTATTGCTCTGGGTAGTTAGTGGTCTAGTGGGAATTTGGAAAAGGTCAACTTTGGTAAATTCTTCTTTTGACTCTGGATATCGTTTCATCCATGAGCTGGTTCTTGAGGTTTCGACGTGCGCGCGTCTTCAATGGTAACAGCAGGGGGCTGTATATCCCTCGCCCATAGGGGCATTTATATTTGACAGCAGGGGGCTGTATATCCCTCGTCCATACGGACATTAATATTTGACAGCAGGGGGCTGTATATCCCTCGTCCATACGGACATTTATATTTAACAGTAAAGGGCTGTATATCCCTTGTCCTAAGAGGACGTTGTAAACAGTGAGGGGTTGTATATCCCCTGTCCTAAAAGGACGTACTTGGCGGTGGGGGCCATCTCTCCCAGTTGAATTATTCCATTCTTGAGTTATTGGTTCTTGGATCTATCTTTTCATTCCTAGTCCTTTGTGACTATCTGAGTCTTTCTACTCCTAACGGGAATTGGGTTTAACTAAGGCATTGGATGTTCACTAACACATGGTGTGTTTTGTTTCACTAACTTTACCTTCCTATTATTTATCTTTATCCTTAACTTGTTATCTTTGGCTTGGTGATTTTAAAGTGCCTTGTTTCCCTGTTTACTTTCAAGAGTTTAATTTCAAGTTACTGTTTATTTTGAAGAGTTATGTTTTATAAGTTTGTTTTTGGAGAATAGTACCAGTTCCATTCCAGGGAACTGACTCACCCCTCTCGGGGTGGGCTGCTTGGTTTCATCTTGCAGGTACAAATTGATTTACAGGTGGCCACAAAGAGCATGAGTGATTGGGATGGGATTAGGTTTATGGAGAGTGAATGTATTTTATTATGGTTATGTTTATGTTAAGTTTTCTCGAAGTTCAGACCGTAACTTAGTTAATTGTAATGGTTGTAATTGGTGAGGTTGGTACCGGGTGTTTGGAGCCCGATGGTCTGTAGCACCTTTAGTTTATTTTCCGCTGTTGTTTTATTATTATAGGGGTGTTACACTTAGTAGCAGTGTCAACGCTTTTTCCAAAAAAACTCATTAACCAAGGTATATAGCATTCTTTGAAAGTGTTGTATTTTTATCTTTTGTTGGACGTGTAGTTTGTCATTAATGTTCCTTTCTTTCCTTCAAGGCATTTGAGCAATCAGTAGGCGGTGGACAATATGAAGATTATCACATAACTGAGGTGCTCGAGGAATGGTCAAAATCATCTCCACGAACGTACTAAGTTGATCATGACTTTATATTGACTAGATTTGTATTGCAGTTGTAATTCATTGCAATTGAAATGTATTTAAGTGTAATGAAGTGGAACGTGTTGAAGTGTATTAAGGACATTTTGATGAATTACATTATGTAACTTTCTTGTTTCTTGTCAATATTGTGTCGCACCGATGATATTGGCCGCTTTATGGGTTTGTGATTATGTAATGAGGTGCCTCACTGTGGTGGCAGCATTGTTGAACTAATATACAGGTTTGGTTGATGATGTGCTGTATTATGGTGCATTTATAAGCTAGAACGGAAAAACAAAAAAAATGGCCTATTTATGCGGTTCCTCGCTAAGAACCGTTGAAATAAGATGCCTGAGTGAAAACAAAGCAGACTTATTTCGGTAGTTCTTGGGTAGGAACAACTAAAATAGGAAGTCCAACTCAAATGGGCCGACCCATATGGGTCGATCGCCTAGCCCCAAACTCTGGGGTTTTGTCCAACCTAAACGGAGCAACTCATATGGGTCAGTTGTCTAGTCCCCAAACTATCAGGTTTTGTCCGACCCAAAAAGACCAACCCATATGGGTCGGTCGTCTATTTTGGCAGTTGCTAGCTGAAAACCACTAAAATAGGGTCGCTTAAATTTGTGATTTCGGTGGGGTTCTATTTCGCCGGTCTCCATTTCGGGAGGCCATAACTGCCAAAATAAACCCTTTTAAACCGCCAAAATATACTTTTTTCTACTAGTGTTCTATGCTTGAGAAATTGTAGTTTCAATTGTTGTCTTTCCTTATACTAACATTAGTGCAATTGATAATTGAAGATTTTGTAATATGATCTTGGGTGAGGCTTGGGCGATTGTATCTCATCATTTACCTGATTATCTTCTCTAACTGTTCCTTCTACGCCCTTTTCTTACAACTCAACAATTTATCCCGTTAATGAAGTTGGTAGCAGTCGCGGCTAAATGCCCAACACTTTTACACTGTGTGCATTTCTTCCTTTGGTAGTACTCTTCTGCACGGTTGCCTTTTCTTGTTGAAAGTACATATGGTCTTCTTGTTTTCATTGTTTGGTACCCCTTAAACTCCTAAAACCTTTCATTGTATTGGGTTCAATGTTTGAATCCGTGCCGTAGAAGGACATTGGTTCATTCCTAGTCTCGTGACACTTTACCTTTGTTCTTTTTCTTAGATTTGGAGCAACAAAGCTGTATTAATACTTGTAATATCCTTCATAGCTAATATTTGACCTCAAGGGAATACAAGATCTTAAACTTAACTCCAGGGGTGTCAAAATCAGATTATAGGTCGGCATGAACTCAACGTCAGCCCAAAAAATAGTTTAGGTCAACCCCAACCCAACCTGAATCTGGAGAGCGGATTATATTTTTCAACCCAAACCCGAACTGAATCCAAAGCGAGTTACATTTTTCAACCCAAACCCGGAGCGGGTTGACTCAAACCCAACCCATTTTTTCAATTTTTATTTATTTGGGATATTTAATGAATAAATATAATATTTCAATATTAATTAATTATTATGTACTACATTTAATCATAAGTTATTGATTAAATGTTTAGTTTAGTCATAAAATAATCACTAAGCACTAAGATAAATAGTAAATGTTACATATTTCTATAATCTAATTTTTTTTCTAGTTATGGGTTAGCGAATTCAACTCAAACCTAAAGCGGGTTTTAATGGCCCAACCCAAACCCGACCTAAAAACCTTTCGGGTCAAAAATCTTAATCTAAACACACTTTTTTACGGGTCAATTTTAGATAGGGTTTTGGGTTCGGGTCAAATTTGACATCCCTTCTTATCACCCTGTTGTTTCCTTAAAATTTTAGTGTCGTAAGAACAACCCGACAAAGGCTGGGGCAAATTCACACCAGAGTTTCTTTACTTTCATAAAGTAGGTGGTGATCGCATATCCCCTTATTACAGATCACCAAGATCTTGTTTTAAAATGTGAATAGTAGTCAGATTTTTCTTCGAGACATTCACATAACTATCTCAGATCTCCTTAGAATTGTCAAAAAACATTATGCTCTTTGTGTTTTCAATACCTTAATTGCAATAAGATGAAGGGTTACAACCAAAGGTCAAGGACTCCATCGAAGAGTCATGAAATAATACCAGTTCTATCAACCCAAAAGTCCAAGAGAACTTTTACGTTTCTTATAGCAAAATATTCACTGAGCGAAACAAAAACCACTCCCCAACATCAATCATGAGACCACTAACATAGCATACTAACAGATTAATATTACCTAAACCCACTTAAATACTAAGAAAACAGGACTTAAAGGCCACTAGAGCGCATGATGAGTGATCATCCCTATGTTTTTCTCCTTGAAACTGATGATCAACTTTCCTTTCTCCCCACCAATCTCAACCCCTCCCATGTCATAATCGTCCCCTTCTGCATTATTACCCTCTATGTTGTCGATCTTCCTCTCTTTCCCTTCCTTTTAGCCTCCAACAAGCACAGGTTTTAGAATTCCTTCCCAGATGCAGCGATGAGCAAGTCTTCCATCTCCCTCTTCCTAGAGCCACTCCTGAAGCTTAAACCTTGTTGTAGAACCCAACATTACCCATTATTCCTAAATTTGTACCTCGCCTCTTGGTCTCTGTTGAATAAGCTTGCGCAGTGCTGAGAGCATAGGATTTCCTCTCGTAGGTGAAGGGGAAAACCCTGGCATCAGGAGGGGATGATAGACCCTTGATCTAGACTGGAAACATATCGGTCTGTGCCCAACCACATTCTGTTAGGTGTTTCCCACAAATCTTTTGCTTTTGGTTGCGGGCAGGTCTCAGAGGAATGGGTGAACACACCGCAGTTGGAACAGATTAGTGGGAAAATTACCATAGGAAATGGGAAAGACAAAGAAACCCCTACCTATATCCATCAAGAGAGAGTGCAGGATTGGAAGTTGGATGTTGATTCTTTGAAACACACATGCTTAAAGCTTGACAGAATCCCATCTTCAACAACTCCAGTGAACCGTCCTAGCTTGGAGGTCACCATCCTCGTTGTAACACCCCATCCAACATTAACACACTTAACAACAAACTGCAGCGGAAAACAAACTTCATCACATTACTTAACTTCTTGGTGTTACACGCCGTTAACCACCCACGTGGCTAACAAGGCTAATACATATACATTGTTCCGGTCTGATGGACTAGATTCCCGAGCGACTACACATTACTATCCCTTTTCATTAACAACAACAACAACATACACCTTTCAACTGTACCGAGTATTCACAAACTGATGCCGATAACAATCTCGGTCTTACTATACCTACTGTACATGTACAACTTAAATGATTACCCATGTACAACGACTACCCCGTCCTACTCTCGAACGGCTTCCAGCTCCTTGTACCTGCAAATAGGAAAAAGAAGAGAAAAGGGTGGCCCCCAAGGGGCTCAGCACCTTTGCTGGTATGGTAATCCGCAGCCCACATGCTACCGGGCCACGCACAACTAATTGTCGTCTTAGCATGCGGTTGATTATATTTAAATCATGCATGTAACTTAAAACACACAACACGAATCATACCGCCTCAATGGGCTCGACAAACAGTTATCATATCCATACTTGATAGGTCACTCATGGTATTCATTACCCCTAGAGTGTTTCTCCTCTAATGGAGCTACTTCCTTAATAGACGACATTTACCCATTAATCGGGTTATCCTTAAACGCCTCTTATCACAAACGGGGATTCATATCCATGATCCCCATACTCCACATTTTACAACATATAACATTCATCACATAACAACACATATCAACACCTTTCACGTTTTCAACGTGCACATAATAACATCGCAATAAATATTGCATCATAACAACAATACATAACATAACGGGTACGGTTCCCTTTTATGAACCGGCCCAAACATAGTCAGTTCACTTGTAGCCTAGAGAATGTTGCCACTTTCATGATAAGCTCATTACATAACTCGTTACCGTCTCGTTAAATGAACAGATAACTTAACACAAGGTGTCTCGGATATAGTGATCCAAGCACACCGAACAAACATAACATAGTATGCCCCAGTGGCCCGACGTGAGTCAGTAAAATAGCCTTGGTTAAGCTAAAGGGAAGGTTGGTGTGGAGGGTGATTTTTCGGTATGAGGGGGGTCCGATCTAAATGCGGTCTAACTGAAAAGTCGAGATCCTAGAAATATGCCATTCTGTGGAGGGTGAAAACCCGTTATTATGGCAACCCTCAAATACCTACTAAATCGTCCGTCTTTCCTAGAAAGCATACGGGGAGTGTAAGTGAACACTACACCCGCTCTCGATGGACCCCACGCGGACTTATACCTCTATAAGGCGGAATTGACTAGAGTCGCCACCTAGTTTGACCTAAGAACTAGGAAGGGATGAGAAGGGTTCTAGAACCGTTAATTGACTCTGATGTTGCCTATGGATAGGATTTATCTGTCAGCATAGATTCTATTGGGTTCGCACTGGGTTACACCCCTTAGAAGTGGCAACGACCACGACTTGGCTTGGTGCCCGAGGAAACCTCGGTCTCCAATTGTCGGGATTGCCTTCTTTCAAAACCTTTTTAGAGAGATTCATTTCAAAGGGCCACAAGGATAGGTTAGGACGAGAGGAGAGAAAAGAGGATGGGGCGAGCTTTTCTGCCAGCTAGCGCCAAGAAGAAGAATGAGTGAACTGGATGAGTATAGAATAAAGATTTGGAAAGAGTCGGAGGCTCGAGTGAATAGACAAGCTTGAGTCGGATGGTTTGAAACTTGGGAGCCAAAGAAATTTGAGTGTTTTGAGAGGTATGAGACACCTAGAGGGGAAAGGTTTTTTTTTGGAATGGGGTCGCACCCTAGATGGGCTGCCTACGTACTCAACTCTGTTGAGATCAGACCTTACGTAGTTCAGGGGCTTCGGGTTTTGGAGATCTTGGGGTTTTGAAGGTTTTGAGGTGTTAGTCTGTGAGACGCTCGGGTCTATGAGACGTTTGGGATGTTTAGGTAATGGGAGGTGTGGGATATCAAAGTCTGTGAGACGCTCGGGTCTGTGAGACATTTGAATCTTAAAATAGTGGAGAGATTGAGATGTTCGAGTCTGTGGGGCGCTCGGGCCTATGAGACCTTAGAAATTTAGAAGAATTTGGAATTTGGGAGGTGATTCTGGTTTAAGGTGATTTGGAGTTTGAATGATGATGTGGGTATGTGTGAGGCAATTGGAATTAGAGTAGAGATCCCAGGTTTTTCGGATTTGAGATTCTAAAAGGGTTGATGTTTTGGGATATTTCAAATTTGGAGTGAGCTGATTATGGGTTGAATTGTTTGGAGGAATGATTGTCGAAATTGTCTCTCTTAAAGTTTTTGAAATCGAACAAACATTTTTGTTGTAAAAGGGCGGATAATCCCGAGGGACTACCCTATGTACCCCCTCGAACACGACACTTAATTAATGGTAAGTGCCGAGGCTCGAAAGATGGGGCAATGAATTTATGTCGAAAACTAGGATTTAGAGAGAAGTATCATGAATGGGATACTCTCGGTCAAACCCTAATAACGTCTCTAACTCCCGGGTTTAAAAACGTTAAAAACCGAAAACATTGAAATCGAGCGGAAGGGAGTTAGACGATTCTAAAATCCCGGCTGCAACTAGGAAGGTCGTTACTTCCCTAGCACCCCGCCTTGTAAAAATCTAGGCTGCAATTAGAGGAGGTTTGTCACCCTAATGCCCCGCCTAAAGAGATCCAGACTGCGACAAGGGAAGGTTATGACCCCAGTGCCCCGCCTCGGATTTTTATTCGGAAAGGGAGACAAGTGATGTCTAACTAGGAGGAAAGTGTTTTGAAAGTGTTAGACATTCCATGTTCCCCGAAAACGGTTTAGCTTTGAGTTTGAAAAATGAGTTGGAAAATGTTTGGAGTTGTTCGGAATCCTCGATGAAGAAACACTGATTTGAGAAATGTTTTTAGGAGAAAACTTTCTGTATACGTGAGAAAAACTTTCTGCTTGTTGAGAAGAGTTTTCTGTGATGTGAGAAGAGTTTTTCCTTTAAAATTCCACAAAATGATTTCTTTGAAAATTCGATGAAATTTGAATGAAAAGATTATTTGAAACTTGAGAGAAGAGATTTTTTGGATTTTTGGAATTTGAACGAGATTTACAATGAGTTTGAATTGGATGTATTAAATTTGGATTTGAATTGATCAGGATTGGACTGAGCTGAATTGAAAATGAATTGGGCTTGAATTGATTTGGGTTTGGCAATGAGTTGTTTTGAATTTGGGATTAAATTAGGTTTGGGCCAAAATTGGACAATGGGCCGGGTTGGATTGGCCGGGTCGAATTGGGCCAAATGTTGGGCTTGAAAGTTGGGTCAATGTGGGGCTTGAAAATGGGGTCAAAGTCAAAATTCAGGTTGGTCAAAGTTGGGCTTGGTCAAGCTTGATTCATGGGCTTTGAAGGTGTGGGCCAAAACGGGCTTCTAGACTTGATGAGGTTCTGGGCCTCAGCTCGGGTTTGGGCCTCAAGTTTGGGCCTCGAATTGGATTGGGCCAAGCTTTTAGATATTGGGTCAATTGGGACCTTATTTTATTTTGGGCCTGATTTATGCCTTGGGCTTGATTTGGTTTTGGGCCGAATTGGCCTATGGGCCTTATTTGAGATTGGGAAAATTAGGCCTTGTTTGGAATTGGATCGAAAATTGGGCCTTGTTTGAATTGTTTTGAGCTTTTGACTTTTGGGTCTAATGGGCTTTGGAAAAATTGGGAAGAAATGATGAACCAAATTGAGATGAATTTTGAGAAAGTGTTTTTATTAACACATGTTATTATAATAAGGTGTGGTTTGGGTCTAGGGATTACCCAACTTATTAGGTGGGACCATGGCTCACCTAAATCTTAGGGTTCACCCTCTATCCTAAGGCTTGGTCCTAAGGTCTAATAACTAGGGCTTAGGAAAAAATATAATAGGACTTTAAATGATCAATTACAATGAAAGGAGAGAAAAATATGTTCATGCGTGATGAAAGAACGAATCAATAAATCAAAGTGAATCACAAATCGAAAATATAAACAAGGCATAACGTAACAAATCATTAGCTAAATCCCTTTGTTTTATTCCTTTAAAGACCACATAAAAGTTTCTGAACTGCACAAGAAGAGCCAATAAGAGGCCTAAAACTCAAGATTACGGTCCCCTCCTTTTTTATCAAGTCGATGATATCTACTTTAAGTAACTATCTCCCTTTATTTCGCTTTAGCCCCGAACACAAGGTCATCAGATTTGGCTCTCAAAACCGAAAGATATGCGACAGATTCTAAAAAAAAATAGTATGATTAATCCCAACTAAATGCTAACCACTCGTAAATTAACAGAGGTGTGAAAATATAAATACAGATGGTTATCAACTAGGTTTGTTCCCCTACAATATCCTCAAGTTTCTCGTTGGGTAAATTGAAGAAACCTGCGCTGAACATTTTCACATGATTTCAGGCGCTTATGAACAAGCAGGAAAGCTATAAAGCAACACCAACTCTGAAACGTAGTCGACCATTCATACCCTTCAATTCACAAGCATGGGGAGCTCAAATACAAACTGTCGATCATTCCAAACAGCACAACAGGAGAAAATAGTACTTATAGGAAGTTGAATCCAATTCATAAGACAGGCGAGCATTCGTGGAGCAGATTTCACAGATAGGCAACAAAGAGCTTCATAGACAAGATGAGAATATCAACACAGACAATGGAGTTGAATAGGTAAGGTTAGGATTCGGTACCAAGAGGAGGCAAATGGATCTCCTGTGGAGGAAATTAAAGACAAAACAGAACAGTCACCGCATTAGTAAGTATCGAACATCACTAGGCAAAGGCAAACTGTAACAGAACGGAGGAAATTAAAGGAAAGAATAGGTTCAGTGTTTTTTCATAAATGGACAGCACAACTCTTCTTCGGGTACTACTGGCGTAGGGATATGCCTCGACTGAAACACGGGCGATTAGCATCAACAACCAGTCTCTAGGATAAATTTGGTGACCAACTTCACCTGGGCCAAAGGGAAACACCACACAGAAAGGAAAAACGAGCAAGGTAGTCTGACAGCCATAGCAAAGTAGTCGATTCTCGACTCTGTTTGAGTGTACTCAAAGATTCAGGGAGGCTCCACACCCATCGTGGGTTGAGCCAGTGCACACAGATTATATGAGAAAAACGTAAATGAATCGCAGCGGCACCAACTTATTCTATCAGTAAAAGAGCTAGCAGTCAGTTTCGAAAGGGAAGACATGAGCAATAGACTAAGTATACGAACAGGAAATAAAGGATGTGCATAATCACCAAAAGGAATCGCAGCAATGATTTACTCTTCCAATCCTGATATCTCCAAGGCTCAAGACGAAAGAAAAGGGGTGCGATAATGGCAAAGAAACGAAAATCAATAAAAACCATGAAACAGTATAAGAACAGAATGAAATGAGAGTGGGACGACGATTGTAGATAGTCAGCACTTAGCACCAGATACAGTTTTGGCGAAGCTGAGCTTCGAATCCTCCCCGCTTCAGGTTCATCGGATGAAGTGCACAATAAATTACATGTTCGCTTGTATAAAACAATGAAGAGAAGAAAGCTGACTCAAATTTACAGAGTAAATCTCTCGCGGTTCACTTAGCAGAAGAATTTGACCTAATGTGAAACGAAGAACCGAAGACGAGAAGGAGAGATCGGGTTGGGAGCCACGAATACTGAAATCAGTACTTACTCCTATCTGGTTTGAAGGCAAAAAGGGGAAATGGTGATTGTTGACGATGGTTAGGCGTTTCGGGGAAGCTTTCGGATGAATGAGGGTGGTGGCGAAGACGGCGGTTCGAGACGGGATTTGGTGGAGACGAAGCTTGAGATCGGAGGTTTCGGACGATGCAGATGAAGATTTTTTTTGTTCAAAGTCGAAGAGTCGGAACGAAAGGTTTCTGGGTTTTTGAAGTTTGCATGGTAGAGTTGAAGGGCTGGGACGTGGGAATGCTCTGGAATAACGATCGGGAGTTGGAGGCTGATTAGAACCGTATCTTCAACAGTAGGGTTTTGGTTGTAGTTTTATAATAGAGATCTTAGGGTTTGGAGGGGAATGTCTGATTATTTCATGGGCTAATTCAAAGTGGGCTTTATTTGGTGTATAGAGACAAAATGGACCCAGAAACAAGGTTGGGCCACGTTTTGGTCCACCTGATTCCAAAAAATAAAAAGAGCAAGCAAAACTTGCTGATGCCCAGAATCGAACTCAGCACCTGTAGTATCCCCCCGCACACTCTAACCAACTGAGCCGCAACGAGTTTTAGTTAATAACTGCGGATAATGAAACAAAAATCCCGTTGCGAGCTAAGCAGAAATGAAAGAAAGGAAAACACCCCGGCTCAGAGTCGAACCTGAGACCACTAGAGTATGTAGAGAGCATGCTAACCGGCTAGACTAAGTCAGAATTCATTACATACTAGATAACTCTTCAAAAATGTTGCTATTTTTACAGGAAAGTGTAAAACAAAATGAGAAAGATTAATCATGGAATATAGCTAAAAAAAAGGGTTCAAAACATAATGAGGCATAAATAATACATTAATGTAACAGAGATAAAATACCGATGAAGGTGATAAAAGTTTTGAATGGATCAATTATGTACAAGTGGTGAAATATACTAAACATAAGCGAAAAAAATGGTAATGAAAGGTACGTAAAATGACAGAAAAAACAAAAATAATGATGATAAGATAAAAGTAAATACTAATGAATAAGACACATGTAAAACAACAATAAAAGATATGAATAATAATCAACGAATAAAATAAAATAGCAGGGAAATGATTGGACAAACAAATAAGTAGATCAAAATAGACTAAAATAAAGTGAGATAGTAAGAAAAAGTAAATAAGCAAAAAGGGATGGGTTTAAAACCGGTTGATTGTTTGGAAATTCATTTAAAAAAAACGTGTTTTTATGAAATGCTTTGAAAAAGATTATAAAACGACGGTTTCGTTTCGGCACGCACGCTAATACGTTTGAAAAAAGAAAGGCGACGACCCCTCTTATTTAATTTCTTATTTCGGAATTTGCTTTATGGGGTGAGAATTTTTGGTGTCTACAGTTGGAAACCAAATTGGAAAACAACCATAACATATAGAGAGGATCGAACCTGATATGACAACGACCCCCATACTCACACGCGTGGCCGGAACAGACCGGACTCCTCACTTCCCCCGTTAGCACTTGTTAGAAGTTCAACATTGAACTTAATTAAACAATCACAACATTGGGTTAAGTCTTGTTAGACACACACAAGGGAAGGGAGAGAGTCATACATTCACACACAAACATCACACACAAACATCACATAACTAACTCACGCATAGCCGTGGTTAGAACGTTCCTTAGGTCGGAAACGTATCACCGGATACCGTTCTCTTACGTTTACCTAATAGTGGTTAACTAGCCCTTCAAGCGCATTCGAGGTTACCAGTATCGGCACGTAAACATACAACAACAATAACGACTGTAAACTCGTTTCATGATTTATCTTATAACGTGGCAAACACACAAAAAACACATTGGCATACAAGCCGGTGTAATCCGGTAGGACACAGGTTGCAAGAAAACCATACCTGTCACCGGAGTCCACTTTATCATGTCCACTTATGTTCCTCGAACAATTCTCGAACAACTGATAACATTACGTGTACTTTTATTAACATCGGGGTAACATGATTGTTTAAAGTCTAATGCTTATAACTTATCCCCGCTAACTTAGTTAAATAACTTCATATTTTAACTTGTTTTACTTTTACATTTTAATACAACTTTTCCCCCACTAAATTGCCATTATAACTCACTTAGCATGTCCTTAACAATCTTATAATATCATTACTTGTCAATCCCCATCATTACACATCATTTTTACACCTTAAACAATATTTTTAGAGTGGTCCGGGACTTGGTCCTTACCTTAAGTCCCGGACCAACACTTACAGAAACTCTCGGCTATTTTTAACAGGGTGGTCCGGGACCTTGTACTCACCCCAAGTCCCGGACCAAAGCTCTTGTGAAACCTCGTCCCCTTTTACATGTACGGTCCGGGACATCATCCAAAACTTAAGTCCAGGACCACTGTAACAGATTCTCAAATTTGACATTTTCTAGCCTTGTTTCATCTATTCTCTTCATCCATTTATTACCCAAACTTCACACATTAACTTAGGCATATTCTAATACCAAAATATCACTTTGATTCACCTTAAAACATTGTCCAACTTGTTACCCAATTTTTTTCTTACAAAATCTCTTAACACTTGTAACATTCTCCATTTGGTTTTCTAAGTGGTGTTTCACCTATAATGACTACTATACCAAGATGTCTCCCTCATCACAACATCATTTCCCAAACATCTCTTCTTACTAACCCAAATCTTCTTTCACAACTTCTTAAAATTCCTTACTCAAAATCCTTACCTAAACATCATTCCCTCCTTATTCATCAACATTACCTAAACCTTAAACAAACTTCTCCAAGACTTTATTACATCCCAAAACACTCATTGAATTCCTAGAACTTCCAAGACAATACCAAAGTCCTTGTAGCACTTTAGAACACCTTAAAACATGTTTCTTTCTTAGTAAAACATTTATTCCTAACATATCCTAGTTCACCAAAGTTCATTTAAGCACTTAAAACTCCTTATATATACAAATTTTGCCATGGGTTCTCTTAGCACATCATCATTCCAAAACTCATGGTTTTCACCATTAAACATTCAAAGACACCTATATCCATCAAGAGCCTTCTCACACACAAAACTTCCCATAATTTACACTACATCACAATATAGTGCATAATAAAATTGCTTGGCACTTAGGCCCTTAAATAACATGGCTCTTAGGCCTTAAATTGCATAAACCATAAACACTGAATTTCTACATGTATATATTGCCTTTGACCTGCAAATACACCCAACAATACATATGCCCTTAATAAACTCCTTGAGAGCATTTCTCTAGGTCATTCATCATTGGCTCCTTAGGTATTTTATTAAGCAAATCAAGCTCATTTTCCTAAGGCCTTTAAACTACATTGAGATAGCATATTTACCTCTTCTCCTCACAAACTTCTTTCTTGTTCCTTGACTAAATTGGCAAGGCTTTTAGTTGCTTGTCAACTTCTAAACATATACAAATAATATAATGAGTATACAAGCTTTATGCTTCATCTCATTGTAAACCCTAGGTTTTACATTGTTTAAAAAACATTAAGATAGTTGTTTTACCTTGGTCTTTGAAGAGAGTTTGAATATCTATCAAGAGAGGACTCCACCAAGTCCTTGAAAGATTCAAATGGAGCTAGAACAAAGCAACACAATGAGCACCATTAATGGTGATTCTCGGTCAAGATAAAAACATGGAGGAAACATGATTTTTATTTGAGATTCCTTACCTAGAAGCAAAGGAGATCAATAATATGTAGAAATACAAGCTCAAGCTCCTTCAATGGTGGAACTCCATGGCACC
Source organism: Limonium bicolor (assembly GCA_023374045.1). NCBI lineage: Eukaryota > Viridiplantae > Streptophyta > Magnoliopsida > Caryophyllales > Plumbaginaceae > Limonium > Limonium bicolor. Next base: position 13,565,101 of record CM041781.1, read on the forward strand.
GAAATGGGGCTCTTGGAATTTTAAGAAGATAGGAATGAAGAGCTTGATGAGACAAAGAGAATGGTGGTGTTTGTTTTTGATTTGGTTAAGTGAGCTAGGAAATATTGGCAATGGAAGATGGTAGTTGGTGCTGTTGCTGTAGCATCACCGTGAGAGAGAGCAAGAAGGAAGGAAGAAGACGTGGGAAATGAAGAGAAATGAGAGAATGAAGATAAGTTCTACCTTTTGGAAAATATTTGTAGTTAAAGTAAATAGTAACTTCTACTTTACTACATTACTTAATTTTTTTTTTGTTTAGTGTGGTGAGTCACTAAGAAACCGGCCCCCATATTAAAACAAGGGGTGTTTTAGTCTTTATTGATCAATTGTCTCACTTATAACAACATGTTACAAACTAGCTTATTAAAGTTACTATTCATGAAAACAAGGCACATAGAAGTGAAATTTTTGATTTCCCATTGCTATAGACTTCCAAATGTGATAATATATAGTACACATGTTAATTAAAGAGTAATGATGGACATTTAGCCACTCAAAACTCATTTACAAGACAATTTTTCAAAAATGTGCTTTAAGACTCCTTAAAGCACATTTTGTTTTAACTTGTTTTCAAGCTTGGTTTTCTTTGGTAATTGATTTAATATGTTCATTAACATATCTATAAGGTATAGGTATGACCTTTAGGTCTTATACAAATTTATCCCAAGTTTAGAGCACATTTTTGCTCTTATTGACTTTAAGGTATATTCTTGTGTTTTATTTGGTTTAACTGTCTACCAAAGTTTCCTAAGGGCTTAATTTGCCTTGTTAAATCATAATTGACTATTATTTAGTCTTGGTAGGTTCTTTGGGTCCTTACCAAGTTCACTCCAAGCTTAAAGCATGTTTTTGCTCAAACTGTATCTTAGTGCTTTATTGCATTTTACTATGGTTTAAATTGTTCACTGATGTTTCTAAGGCACTTTTTAGCCTTTACATATCATAGTTTAATATTTAAACCACATATCAAGGTTTGGGGTATTTCAGTCGTGAAGTCTCTGTAGTGCAATGTTCTTGGAACATCATAATCCCGGACCCATAATGTGATCCACGTGATAGATTTATGCTCAGCAGGCACAGATGACTCAAGAGCTTGGATGGAAAATAGCCGATCATTGATGGTCCATGGGCCTCTTGATAATACAGACTACGTAGCATCGGTCGTTTCAAACTCCAATACGAAGAGGTTGTAACCCGTTTTTGTGAAGCGGAAACCACCATATTTACTTCAGTGATTTTGGGGGATGACGGCCAGGGCAGTAGCACAGATGGGGATGGAGGAAAAGTGCTTCACAATGATGCAGCGTAGGCAAGTAGGCGGATGCCGTTAACTTCATCCATATTCATTGATAAATGGTAGGCGAAGATGAAGACAAGAAGGTACGTGGAGGAGCAAGCCGGCTCTTCCAAAGCTAAAGTAGGAGACTGAATTAGGGGTACCGAGAATGACGGTTCATTTCCATGGGAGAAGAAATAGCGTGGAGAGTACCACGGGGCAAGGGGAGAAAAAGATTTACGGCTACATGTTGCCTACATGAAGCGGGAATCCGAGGGTAATGATGGGGGTTTACCGAAGTAGTGTCGCAAGCGGAAGCCGAAGGGGGATATTTTGGCAACTCACATAAGGTAAGAGTAATGATTACTTTCAGTTCCCAATGCAGATGAAGTTGGAGGTGCGAGTTTGCCCGGTTGAAATAGGGGTGGTAATTTACTTATAAAACCATGGAGGTGACTAAATTACTTGCCTCCGTAAATACTTTCCTTGGGGAGTTTGCAGATGAACTTGATGTTATAAAACCATGCGAGTTTGCAGATGAACTTGATGTTATACAAATTGCTATGTTGTTGTAGTGTGTCCAGATTAACTTTCCTTGGGGAGAACAATCACGAGACCGACAAGCCCGCAGAGACACCACACTGTGGAGGGCTTCGCTAGGAGACGCTACTCAAGTCCCACTCAATTAAACATGAACATTGAACAATTCTTCAACAACCATTCGAAATTTCTTTTTTTAGAGAATTGGGTAAGAGTTTTTGTTTATGTATTTTTTCAACAAGCAATGTTTTTTCAAACGTGAAATGGGGTAATGTGATTTTAATAATAGGGAATAATGCATATTATACTCATAATTATGATCGTCAAAAAGTACAAAAGACGACAAAAAATTGGGCTTTAAAATTGAAGTCGACTGAACAATTTAGTGCATTGAACAAGTTGAGCTTATATTTTTCTTGGAAGATACGAACCGGACGTAAAAAGATTCCTCCTTTCCTTTCAACCTTCGAAGTAGACGAAGGTAGGTGAGACCACATTAACAGAGAATCTTTTCCCAGTCCCTCGGAACATGACGGCCAATAATGGCAGGGACCAACACCACCGCAGTCATCAGGATTCTCTTTTTAAAAGAAGATTTGTCGAGATTCATCCCACTTTTGTCTCATGATTCGACTGTAGCGCCCTTGTTTTTCAATGACCATGTGATCTGATTTTCTTTGTATTGTTATGCGATCAGCTCAGCTTCGCTTCTAGGTACATGGTACGGTTCATAATCGTATTCGTACATCAGTTAACAAGGTGATACATATTAATAATTTTATTTTATTACTATTCTATTAAGGTATGATATTCTAACTTTAAGTACAATCTTAATGCAACTTACAGAGTAGGTTGTGTTGAATCTTGCAACCTATTATCACCAATGGAGTATTAGATGATCAACTTGACTATCCAAATTAATTGTAAAAGCGAACATAATTTTTTTACTTTTATAATCTGTTATAATCATAACAAATTAGATGAAAATGATTAATTAAAAATAATCAACTAGCTATGAAGTAGCTATCACTTTAAGTTCTATATAAGCATTATGTTACTCATATGTCATGTAATAATACAAATAGTAAATCCACTTATTAAAGTGCTCAATTATGTAAAGTCATTGTAAAACTATTAAAACCCCAAATAAAAGGCAATCTAAAAACGTTCACTACCGACATAGTAAAATAAATAAATAAAATTATAATTTAAGAGCTTTCTTACTAGTTAGATGAACATATATTTAACAAATGATAACAAAAATACATACATAATGTAAGTAACACCTTATGAACCTTGTCTCATTCAATATTTAAACTTATGCTCTAACTTCCATTTGTATTGTTTTATTAAGTTTATAGCTTTACATATACATTCTAATTCATATGTCATAAACCACAACAATTTAATTATGATTCGATTAACCATACTACAAAAATAGTACGATAAACCGATTATAGAATACAGTATCAAACAATTGTCGTCATATACTACGGTAACGATTTGTTTAGCAAGATCGATGAGGTAAAGGCCGACTGACGAGTAAAACTTCCCGTTAGCTTGTACGCGCTCCACGCGCACTCCCCCCCTGGCGATTCCAAACCCCCCTGCTTCTTCCCCGACGGCTCCATCGCTCTTCCCGGATTTTCTTCGCCCCCCCCCCCCCCGCCTCCTGAGCCGCCGTTGGTGGTCCCTCTGTGCCGCCAGGCCTCCGCCTGATGGCTATTTCCCTCTCCAGTTGGTCCGTCACCCCATTCCAGTCCCCTCCCTCTTGTTCGCTGTAGTGGCTCGATGGGTCGCAAGAGGCCAAACACCCGCTCCAACCCTGAGGTCTCCCCGGCGATGTCCCCTTCTGCTCCCGTTGGAGGCTCCATCCTCCCCCCGTCGGTTCCTGCTGGCGCTGCTGCAACAGTTCCTCCTGCCCCCCAGTCTTCGACGGCGCCGGCTCCTGCTTCCCAGCCGCCTGGTGGACCTGGCGCGAGCAAAGTATTAGCCCGTAAGGGGGATTCACTCAGTGCAGATGCTGTTGGTCCAATAGTGGCCAGTAAGGTGGGGTCTGTTGGTCCATGTCCTCCCTCTTTGTTAGTTCCTCCAGAAAGCCAAGCAGTAGCGGCTGAATCAGATGTGGGGGTCATTTCTCCCCTGCCGCCTGTAGCACCCAGCCTGGCTGCTGAGCGGTCACTGGGCCTGTCTATGCAATCGATTGACTACGGTGGGAATTCGAGTGGTGCCGTGGGTGACGCGGTTCAGAATTTGGAAGGTGCGGTTCTGGTTGGAATTGACCAGACAGGTTGCGCCTCTTCTGCAGCTGGCCTTGCCCCGACGCCTAGCTCCGTGACAGTTTATACTGAGAACCCACCTATGGTTCGCTTTGGTGCCGGGAGTGACCCCCAGATTGTCTTCCATAAGAACGGGAGTGTCCAGATCGCCTCAGAAACACTCCCATTTTCTGCTCCTGCTCTAGACTTGATAGTGGATCTTTCCAACCCCTCAGCCGACTTGGCTTTGGAGGAGTATCTCAACCAGCCAGACCCTTCTCCTGTTGGGGTTGTAGATAAGGACTTCCCTCCTCTCTCCAAAGCCCCTGGGACTACTGCGCCTTCGCGGGGAGGCATTGCTCCAGCTGGAGATCGGATAGCGATCGCTAAAAGAACTCCTCAGCCCAACAACAGTGCAACAGCTCCTCCGGTGGACAAAAGATCCTCTCTTCCGAATCGTTTGAATAAGACGATATCAGGTACCAAGTCTAATCCCTCATTCCTTGACATGTTGCTAGCTAAACAGAAATCGAATTGTGGTATGACCTTGTGCACAGAGAGCAATGAAATTTCTGTCTCTGATAGTCCTTATGTAACTATTGAGGAAGATGACCTCTCGCCTGAAATTGATTACTGGAGAAATGCATTAGTGGGATATATCTGGGGTAAGAAGTTTGGATTTAATATTGTTAAAGAATATGTTAAACGCGCATGGAACTTTGTGCCCGCTCCCCAGATCCTTCTCCACGAGGAAGGTTGGTTCCTCTTCCGTTTTGACAATGAAGAGGACCTCCAGCAAGTTCTTGCTAAAGGCCCCTGGCTTCTTCACTCATCTCCTCTTGTCCTCAAAAAATGGTCCCCTGACCTCTCTTTCAACCCCAAAGACTTGAACCGCATCCCGGTCTGGATCCAGCTTCCCAAGCTTCCTATTAGCCTTTGGTCCCAATCCAGCCTCTCTAAGATTTGCTCTAAGCTTGGCACTCCCCTACACACCGACCTCTCCACTGCTTCAAAGTCAAGGATTTCTTTCGCTAGAGCGCTGGTGGAAGTGGATTTCGACCAAGATATTACTAGGGAGATCGAGATTCGCACCCCTAGAGGTATCCTCTTTCAGCCAGTTGTGTACGAATGGGAGCCTGTCTCTTGCTCGTTGTGCAATCTTCTTGGTCACTCCTCCGCGCGTTGCCCCTCTTTTGGCCCTCTCCCCCGTCCGTCTCGTAACCCGAAAGCTAAGTCCCTACCCCCCTCCACAGCACCTCCTATCCTCACCACCCCCTCTCTGACCACCACCCCCCCCTCCTCCCGCCTCCCTTTCTATCCCCCTCACCCCCCCCCCCGCCCCGGCTCTAAAGCCATCCTCCTCCCAGCCACCAGCCTCCTCCCCCTCCTCTCCGACCCACCCTCGTACCACGATTACTAGATCTCCCTCTCTCCCCGATCTAATTATGTCCCCCTCTCTTCAGCTCATTCTCCAGCCCGCTCCCTCAGACTCTTGGCTCTCGGTTCCCTCTAAAAATAAGAGATCTAAGGAGGTTTCTGTCTTCCCCCAGCGGAAGACCTCTCCCTCCAGCTAGCTAACGCCTTTGCTATCCTTGATCAGGGCTCTGCTCTCTCTGGCCCCCATCCCCTTTCCTCACTGCCTTCCTCATGAATCTAGCGGTTTGGAATGTTAGGGGATGCAATGACCACCCCAAGATTAAAGAGATCCTCAAGTTTGTCTCCAGCCATAATCTTTTCGCTTTCGCCCTCCTAGAAACCCATGTCTCTCACAGTAACCACCTTCCTATCCTGTCCCGCTTCTTTCCCTCTTGGGACTTTGTTCACAACTATGACGCGCACCCTAACGGGCGCATCTGGATCCTTTTCGACCCCTCTGTCGTCTCCCTCACTCTTGTCCACTCGGCAGACCAAATGTTGACCTGTAAAGCTTCCTTTATTGATTCCTCTTTCTTCTTCATGTCGGCCGTATATGGTAGCAACAACCCCTCGCTTAGATCGCGCCTGTGGGAGGATATAACCTACCTCAGCTCTCATATCCATAGCCCCTGGGTTGTTGCCGGGGATTTCAATAACATCCTCTACGCGGATGATAGGCTTAGTTCCCGCACCCCCTCCCCTCGAGACTATCGGGACTTTGCAAATTGTGTCACTACTGCTGAGCTCCAGGACCTTCGCTACTATGGACACTTTTATACTTGGTGGAATAACCAGTCCAACCATAGGCGCGTCCACGGCAAAATTGACAGAGTCCTGGTAAATGTTGAATGGATCTTGGCCTACCCGAACAGCTACACTTCCTTCCTTCCCCCTCTAGTGTCGGACCACAGCCCTATGCGTATCACCTTGCGCCATACCAACCCCCGCAAAAGGAGCTTTAAATTTCTCAACTTCTGGTCAAATGACCCCTTTTCTCCCCCTTGTTCGTGATGCCTGGAATACTCCCACCCCCCAAGGTAGTCGGCTCTTCACTGTTATTAAAAGACTCAAGCTTCTCAAAACTGGTCTCTCCACTCTGCATAGAACGGAATTTGGCTCGCTTGAGGATAAAAGCCAAACTATCAGGAAGGAGCTAATAGATACCCAGACTATGTTGGATGCTGACCCTTGGAACCCGACCTTAATTTCCAAAGAGAACTCCCTAAGACTCAGGCTCCTTACTCGAGACAAGCAGGAGCTCTTATTCCTTCGCCAACTTGCTAAAACTCGCTGGCTCAAGTTTGCTGACTCCAACAATGCCTTCTTCCATAGAGCCATTAAGGTGAGGAGAAATAAGAACTCCATCGCCTCCATCACCAATGACTGTGGAGAGGTCCTCAACTCCCTTGTCGACGTAGAGGATTGCTTAGTCTGCCACTTCAAACATTCCCTTGGCACCAAAGCGTCCCTGACCAACTCCTTTACGGATCTCCAATTGACGGAGTCCAGAACGCTCGACCAATCCGACTGGACCACCTTAATTCGGCCTGTTGACTCTAAGGACATCAAACTAGCCCTGCTCTCTATCAAAGATGACAAAGCCCCCGGGCCGGATGGCTACACGGCCAAGTTCTTTAAGGCTGCTTGGGATATCATAGGGGAAGATATTTGCCAGGCAATCAAAGGATTTTTCCACAGTGGTAGACTCCTCAAAGAAGTCAACTCCACTCTCATCTCCCTCATCCCTAAATCCGACGCTGCCTCCTCTCCCGGGGACTACAGACCCATCTCCTGCTGCAATACTCTTTATAAGATCATCAGTAAGATCCTTGCGGATAGGCTAAAAGGCACCCTTCCCTCCATTATAAGTAAAAACCAGGCAGCCTTCATTAAAGGTCGCCTTATCTCTGACAATATCCAACTGTGCTTCTGCCTAATGAAAAACTACCAAAGGGCTCATATCTCCCCGCGGTGTATGATGAAGATGGATATCAGGAAAGCCTTCGATACTGTGGACTGGACCATCCTCCAGGACACCCTCTCCTTTCTAAACTTTCCCCTAGATTCAGCAATTGGATCATGCAATGTGTCACTACCACCTCCTACTCGATTAACATTAATGGCTCCCCCTCTGGGTTCTTCAAAGGGGAACGTGGCCTGCGCCAGGGAGACCCCCTTTCCCCTTACCTTTTTGTGATGATTATGGATATGCTCTCTCGCCTCCTTGATCAGCTCCCTCAATCCCCTGGTTTCCGTTTCCACCCGTCCTGCAGCTCTCTCCGTCTCTCTCACTTCCTCTTTGCTGATGACGCTCTCCTTTTCTGCAGAGGCGACCAAGTCTCAATTTCTCTCATGCTTGGCAAGGTGGAGCTGTTCTCTGAGGCCTCGGGGCTTAAACTTAACCCAGCGAAATCTGACATTTTCCTTGGAGGAGTTAACCCCAACCTAACGGATTCTATCCTCCTCTCTACCGGTTTCAACCTTGGCTCATTTCCTTTTCGGTACCTGGGTATACCCATAACCGCTAGGAAACCTAAAACCACTGACTTTAACCCTCTCATTGACAGTATCCATAGATCCATCTCCTCCTGGGCGGGCAAATCCCTCTCCTTTGCGGGTCGCCTCTCCCTCATACAAAGCACTCTCTTTGGCATTGCTGGCTTTTGGGCCTCCTGTATTTCCATCCCAAAAAATGTTATCAAGAGCATTATTAAGTACTTTCGCTCTTTCCTCTGGTCAGGTGAGACGGACCGTAACACCACCCCCATGGTGGCGTGGAAATCCATTACGGACTCAAAAAAGCACGGGGGCTTGGGCCTCAAAGACATTCATAAATGGAACATGTGCTTCATTCTTAAAACCATCTCCTCTATCATCAATGACTCGGAGCGCCTGTGGATCCAATGGATCCACAACCTCTACTTGAACACCCAAGACATTTGGATGGTTGCTGCCAAGGGAAATGACCCATGGGCCTGGAAAACCATCCTACACACCAGGGACTGGTGGATCAAGCAATGCGGCTCCTCTGAGGATGCGTCCTCTCTGCTTCATTCCTACCACCCCCAACCCCCTGTCAGCCTATTCTACAATGACATAACTCAACCCGTGAGATTATTTGTCTGGCACAACATTTGCTGGAACTCATGGGCCCTCCCCAAAGCTAAATTCATCTTATGGGTTACTTTTAGAGGTAGGCTGAAAACTTGCGATAAGCTCCAATCTTGGGGCATTTGTCTTGCTAACAGATGTTGGCTCTGTGAGCAAGCTCCAGAGACTAGCCACCATCTTTTTTTCCAATGCAGGTACTCTAGCAGAGTTTGGTGGAGCATCTGTGACTGGTTAAAGATCCCAACAAATAGGAACAGCCTTCGTAGCTGCTCCCACTGGATCTCCCGCTACTGCAAGAGGAATAGCCCGATCGACCGAGTGAAGAGAGTTGTCATCGCTAACGTGGTCTATTACCTATGGATTGAGAGATGCAATCGCGCAATGGCCAACAAAGCAAAGAACCCCGCCCCCTTAGTTGCTGACATCAAAGCTGCCACCAAGACTACTATCTGGATGAAGATGGGTCACTCTAACAAAGACTCACACTGGCTGGATAGAGTGCTCTGCTCCTAGCATTTTTGTAGAGAGGGATAATTTGGTGTCGGGGATTATTTTGTTCCCCCTCTTTTTGATTCTCCCCACAGTTAGCTAAACGCTTGTATGAGTTATTGAGGGTTTTTGTATTTCCCCCACCCCTGAACCTCATTGCTTATATTTTGGAGTCTGATATATAGGTCTCTATATATCAATTTTTGTAAAAACTCTGTCTATATATATACATCATTACCTTTTACAAAAAAAAAAAAAATTAGTTGTCTCAATTGATTTTAACCTTTTCATACAAAATTTGGCTGCATTATTCTACAGCAAATACTGTAGTAATTGAAACGAAAACTTATGAGATACTCCATATATAATACTTCACAAAGTATTATAAAAATTGTACAATAGATGCACATTATCGAGAAAAAATCTAATCCAAATTTTACTTTTTTTTCAAAAAAAGGTAATGATATAATATTAATATATTAAACATGGTGAGAGTTTTCACCGTTACCTAACTTTTGTGGAGTGGGAGGTGAGGTATCAGCTAGTCTGGGGGCTGGAGCGAGGTCTTCACCCTGGATACCCCACGTTGTAGATCTGGGATGCCTTCAGATGGCCTTTCAAAGTGATTATCTTCCTAGAGCACGCGGGTTGGGAACTGCAGCTTCAAGCACATCATACTTGGAACGAAGTGGAAGGCGTTGTAACTGGGGTGGTAATCCATTAGGAGGAATTCAATCCTCTCTGTGTGGCTGAGCTCTCCGTCTTTGAGTGTCATCCGTAGCTCAATTTTTCCCATTGATCGGGATTCTGCTCCAAAGAAGCCGGTGAGACTGCTACTGAAGTTGTTCATTCATTTTTTGGGGCACCCAACTTCTTGTAAGCGTTCATAGTGGTTAAGTTGAATCCATTGCCATCGTCCACCAAAATTTAATGCATGTATCGGTTGTGGATTTGCATTGTAATGACTAGCGGGCCATTAATTGTGGGGGAAGGTTACACCCTTCATGTCGTCATTCATGAAGCGGTGGCTGGTGCACTTGTCTTGGCTGGTCCGCTTGTACTGGTGCAATGCGGCTTGCCGGTTGAGGCATTCAGGTGGGAGATGTACGACTGCAAATTACCCTAGAGGGAGGCTTAATCAAGCTCTTTGTAGAGTCTATTGCAATCTTCAGTGTTGTGGTCGATGCGGGCATGGAATTAGTTGTACTTCCTTAGTCTTTCGCTATCGGGACATGGGGTAAGTTGGGTGTACCCCGTGAGGCCATTTCTTACGGTGAATGTGAAGGCCTCCACCATTGGTCTGTTTAATTGCCGGAGTTCTGATATGTTCGGCAGCCTCTCTTGTTAGAGTTGTTGCAGCTTGACTGGGCTGTTGTGGAGATAGGCTTGGTTTGGATCCAGAGTATGAATCTTGTTGTGGTCACTTTCGTGGTATGATACCCAAAGTCTCTATTCCTATTACGGCTTTTGTTTCCTGTTCTTCTGATGGGTTAATCGTCGTTGTTGAAGTAGCTATGGGTTATCTTGGCCAGTTCCTAGGCTACGCGAACGGCTTTTCTCCCTTGATGTAATTTTGGGCCCAGGTGATCATCTTTTCGTAAGAATTAAGGGTCGTCGTGGCTAGTTCCCTTACAAACTTGATTTCTGCCAAGTCGTACGGTAGGCAACGACAATGATCGAGTCTTCGTAGTCATCAAATTTGTGACAACCTTGAGGATTTGTTTGGTGTATTCCTTGACATTCTTGTTTGGGTGTTGTTGCATGTCTATAAGTTTGGAGAATGTCTTCTTGCTTGGTCGTTCGGCCATGAAGTGTGACAAATACAGCTACCCAAGCTCTTCGAAACTTCCGACAGACTTGTTTGGTCAACGCATGAACCACGTTACCGCTCATCCCAACATAGAAGACAGAAAGAGACAAAATCAAGTGTAGCCATCGATGTGAGCTGCGGCCATGGTGTATTTGAAGCGCGCTAGATGCTTAACTAGATCTCTCGAGCCGTTGTACATTGATGTTCTTAGCGGAGTTGGGAGGGAAAAGAGTTAGGTTCACCTCGTCAGAAAAGGGATCACGGTCCTCCACTTTCCCCTTGTCTACGTCCATCACTACTTGTTGGTGGGTGAAATGGCCGACTAAGTATCCATTTTTGTTGTAGGGCCAAGAACCTTTCCATGGAGATTTCTTGCTAACTAGTGTTGTTGGTGTTGTCTGAGGAAGTGCTTGCTTCGTGGATGTTTCTTCTTCTGTGGGCGGTTGTGGTTCTTGTTTAGAGAGTGTTTTCCTGTGTTTTCTGCTCGGGTGGTGCCATTTGAATGTTTCTTTCGTGGTGAGTAGAGACTGATTTGCAGTGATGGCGAGAAGGTTCCCATAAACGGCGCCATATGTTAGAGTGTAATATGTGTTTTAGGTTTAGATTAACTCTCTAGGGGTGAAGTGATGTGAGACTTGATAGTTGTGATAAATGTTAATGAGAGTGACACAAAGATTTACGTGGTTCAATCTTGAATGATCTAGCACGAGGAGTTGGTGAAGCTTCTCAGTAATGTTAAGAGAATATTAGTGATGAGAGAGAGTACAAGTCTGAGCACCTTTAATAAATGAGGCATTGATGTTAATTATAGGGAAGAAGATGAGTAGGTTGGCTTGTCTCTTGGATGTCGCCCGTCTCTGGCTAGATCAGTGACATAGGTTGCTTCTACATAGGATAGGACGACGTCACTTGGGATGGCTCTGTCATGATGAAGCTTATCTCTTTCTTAGTGCCCCTTAATCATGGCAAGGACACGGTATAATGATGTATGAGAGGGGCATCTGAGTTGGTAATGGCAGGGTGTCGGAGTTGGTAAGAAGGTGCGCCGATGTGATTGACGGCTTAAGGTGTAAAATGCATGCATGCTAGGCCATGAGTGCTTTATGGAGGCAGGGTCGGGGTCGTGGTGGAGTGGCAAGGCCTTAGCTGGTTGGACTCAATTGAATCTAGCTGGGTGGCCGGGGACTTGGTCCTCTTGGGGCAGGTCTGATTGGGGGATCGACCTTTTCATGTCGGGAACCGGCTCCGGGTACAGGTGGGGGAAAATGGAAACATGGTTAGTTCTCGTGATGTCAAGATTAAGTGGAATTACACCATACCAACAGATCTAAATATAATCAACAAAATTTTGGATAAAGAGTGCAAGAGGCTCATATACAACATAAGAGAAAATCAAGCTGATACATTGTGACAATTGTTCAACCACCGCTAATCCTTCACCACCTGTTTATCACTAACCCGTCATCCATTAAAGGTGCACCTGATATAACACTGAGAGGAGGGAAGAGAGTATAATAGTAAGATACACATAGATTGGTATCCACCTATCATTCAGTTGTACATCTTATAATATACAATACCAGCCACTTAAGAACCTTTGAGTGGTAAGAAATTAAAAGATCAACGGTTATTTTGGAGGTTACGGAGGTTACACAGACGAAAGGTCAGATAGACCAAAGGATGATGGATGTCATCCACTAATGTATTATTTATAACACTCCCCTTTGGATGTAACATCATATACCTCATTAAAAACCTTTGCATGAAAACCCAGTGAGACAAAAACCAAGGTCAATGAAAAAAGAGTACAGTCTAAATGTTTGTCTCCCCCCTTAATTAACAGAATGTCTCTTCGATGTCGCATACCGATATCACGAACGAGCTTCTTAAAACTCTTAGGAAGTGACTTGGTAAATAAATCATCTAGATTCTCATCGGACTGAATCTTGTGATCATAAAAAATACCCTTGGTCTGGAGCTGATGGGTTGAGAAGAATTTTGGAGATATATGCTTCATTTGATCACCTTTGATGCATCCTTCCCTTATTAGTGTAACGCAGGCAACATTATCTTCATATGTCATTGTTGGCGTCTCTAGATCAGGCTGAAAGACACAAGAACTTGATAGATGACTGATCTGAACCATGCACATCCTCTTCCCGTTTCTTATAACGCAATCAATTTGACATGATTTGATGAAGTTGCCACTATAGTCTGCTTTGTTGCACACCATGAAATGATAGTTCCACCATATATCATAGCTCTCCTCTTCGTACATAAATCTCATGACAGAATCATCATTAAAACTTTGCTCAGGAAACTCTGTGGTGCGAAAACCAAAACAAAGGAGAAAACATAACCACATAAAGATTCTCCCCCTGAATTTGACATATATGAATGTATGCCAGCATTCATTCCATGATGGGTTGAGAAGAATTTTGGAGATATATGCTTCATTTGATCACCTTTGACGCATCCTTCCCTTATTAGTGTAATGCAGGCAACATTATCTTCATATGTCATTGTTAGCGTCTCTAGATCAGGCTGAAAGACACAAGAACTTGATAGATGACTGATCTGAACCATGCACATCCTCTTCCCATTTCTTATAACACAATCAATTTGACATGATTTGATGAAGTTGTCACTATAGTCTGCTTTGTTGGACACCATGAAATGATAGTTCCACCATATATATATATCATAGTTCTCCTCTTCGTACATAAATCTCATGACAGAATCATTATTAAAACTTTGCTCAGGAAACCCTGTGGTGCCAAAACCAAAACAAAGGAGAAAACATAACCACATAAAGATTCTCCCGCTGAATTTGACATATATGAATGTATGCCAACATTCATTCCATGAATATGTCATCAATCATCATCATCATCATCATCATCATCATCATCATCTTAACGTTGATGAAAAAAGGAGAACTATGGTGATATATGTTTACTGAGAATCATCACCTTACCAGATGGTAAATCTTATATCACCATTAAATCTTCCACAAGTGTGTAACATATATAGTGGATTCTTGACCTGACCCTCACACATTTTTTCTATCATATAAAGAATGATAAATTTGTGGGATACAATTTGTTCCCAAGGTTTATTTGATATTCACGTAAGAAAGATATCCTTTTACTAGTCATGTATTATCGACATGAATTTACAAAACTCATATATATGAGCCTAGTGCAGACAAATAATGCACTCCCAAGTATGTGAACTTAATACCCACATATATGCCCTCTTAGAGGCTTATGCCATATCCTTGGCTCATTTCAAATATCGATATATATAATTTTATGAGCTGTGACTTGATACCATTCGATTGTGGTTTAGATGGTTCTCCAAGTCACCATTGATCATATAAAAACATAAGTCCTTTAGAGAAAACCATTCTCAAGATTTTCTTTGAATACCAATTCCAAGGAATTCATATGTCCACATTACTCTCTCTTTGAGAGTTTAGATCATCTTTCAAGTGATACACATAATGTAACATGATGTACTATATTTTTTTTAGCTCCTTTTCCAAGGGCTAGACACTTTTTTCAAGGGTCTACTACCAAAGTTTGTAGCTCCTTTTGCAAGGGCTCGACACCTTTTTCTAGACTTTTCTATCTCCCACCTTTACAATATTACAACTCCTTTACCCACTAGGAGGAACACGTTCATTACTCATATCGACATGGATTATAACATATCATAGGCACAACTCTGGTACATTATCATGCTAGCATCACACGCTTCGGCGTGTTTATGATTTGTCTTATTAACTATTGGAAGTCATATTCCGCACTTCCTTTACTCTTGGAATATATCATTTTGGCAGTTTCCTCCCCCCTTTCGAGGGTCTGAACTCCTCTTTCGAGGGTTCGAATCCTATAACTCCTGATTTTCCTTTTCTTTCTAGGTCATTTTGGCATATCCGTCCCCCTTTCGAAAGACTGGACTCCTCTTTTGAGGGTCCGAACTCCTCTTTTGAGGGTTCAAATTTGTCCCCATTTGTCTTTTCCTTTTGTATCATTTTGGCATATTCCTCCCCCTTTTCGGACTGGACTCCTCTTTCGACTCTTTCGAGGGTCCGAACTCCTCTTTCGAGGGTTCTTTGGATCCCAAGGGTCAACCACGCCTCTAGCGTACTTGGGATTCACTTGCCATTTATTGATTTTCTCCCACACTTCTAACCGAACTCGAACATTAGCAGCTGGTATGCATATGATCGTGCTACTTTGTTCATATCTATGAATGCATCAAGTAGTTGCAACATTTTGTAAAAGAATTATCATTTAAACCTCTAGTTCATTTTGATTTGTCATGCATGAAATAATTCATAGTCCATTAACATTTGGTTAAAGACATTCAAGTTAGAGATAACCACTTTCTAATTCAACATCTTATAAATTCATAAGCATCTTTGACACTCATACTTCCCAGAAGCATGGTTGTAGCAACATTCAATATGAGCTTGCTTTTGTAATCTTACAACAACGCACAATTGATTATACTCATAAGACTTTGTGCCAAATATCAATACTTATATCATTCTCCCCCTAAAGTTGAGAATTATTTAGAACTAAAGGAGTTCATTATTCTCAAATTTCTTTTTTGTAACCCTTTGATATTTTTAATGGGGGAGGTATAGACACGAACCCAAATGTCTAACTCATTTTTTTCTACACAATTAACGACTTAATAAGGTCGTTCTTAGTGGGAGTATAAGTTACTCAACACCACTATTATTTTAAGTTTCATACTATCCATCTTAATCTCAAAATCACATAGATAATTTCATTATAGCTAGATTTTTCTAAATCAATAGCCCAATGAATACAATACTTCATGTGACCATTATTTGATGTATCAAACATCATTTATATCTCAAAGGTCCACATGGTAATTTTTCCGCCCATAATCAATCCATGATATTTCAAGGGGGTATAAAAATTCTCATCCACTTCCTTTTTGAATGATCTTGCTATATCTTATATGAACTTCTGTCACCCGAGTAAGAACCTGGAAGTTCTTGATAGTTTAGTAAAAACTAGTGATTCGACATCACTTTTCTCATGAATGACCCATTTTCCGTTTCATATAGTGAATATTTTATTGTACACTAACCGCACGTTAGTGACCCCGCTTTTTCTTTTGGGTTTTATGGGATTGGATTCAATGTAATATCAACTTATATAACTTGGCACATTTTATGCTTGTTTTCCCATCAATATGAGCATACTTTTTCAGTAAAAGTGCATATTCAATGTTTATTCTTGTTTCCTCAAGGAACATAATGAAGAGCTTTTAAAATTCATGGCTCACAAGAGCAAGCTCTCATTCTTCATAGTCTCTTATAGACTATAGAGTTGTATATAAAACATTTTTAGTTGTGCATTATAGCATTATCAATAATATATGACTCTATGCCATTTATTGACTTACAATAATATTACAGATACGAAGATGGTCCCACGTACCATATTTTATTTCTTTAGAGTATCCATGAATAACCAATACCCATAGCATGGTTATTAAATATGTCAAAATTCATGTACTCTAGTGCATCTTTCGCACTTTATAAATATGTATTAAGGATGACACCTTAACACTTTTCATCAATAATGACATCATCTCAATAATATCTTTCAGGGATATGTGATGGTCTACCATGATGTCAATTGTAAACATTTTCCTTTTATACACGGTTCAACCATGTCCGGATGTACAATCATCTATCATAGATTATAACATCTTTTACAATTGACGTTACAAGATAAAATGGTCATATTAAAGCTTTTAGTTCCCATATCATCAATGATTTTACATATAGATCTCACCAAAATCAACCCCAAGCTATACTTCTTTCATAATCATGCATGTTACATGTTAGCATTTAGAGCTTGAGTTGAAAATTCACTAGGAACTCTTTAATTTTCCAATAATAATCCTCAAATGTAACTCCTCAGTGGTTACTTAGGATACCATGTAACTTATACCAAAGCTACTTTGTATGGAGTTATTTTTAACTCTTTAAAATATAACTAGCTCTCCAAGTGCTTTTACAATTGGTCCAATTTTATACCAAATTTGACCATTTTTAAACCATCCACCTCAAATGCATAATCCTGCAAGAGGGAAAATAATAATTTATCATTCTCAACCTTCAATGCAATTATCTTGCACAAGGGAGTATAAGGATCTTACAACTCTCAACCTTGAGAGCATAATTTGGCATGAGGAGAAATAGTACACTATAATTCTCAACCTCCAATGCTTTTATACAATTTAATAACATGATCCTTTTATTTTTCTTCTTTAGTGCACTCATCTTGCACGAGGATGTATACGAATCTTATAATCCTGAATAAAATACCCCGGGTTCAAAAACAGTGATTAATTAGGCTAACGGAATATTCAAGAGCTTAATTAGGCCTAAATAAATACATGGGAACGATTCCCGGAGAAAACGGATCCGTAAAACGAGTTAAAAATGCAAATGGGCTTTAAAACGCGTTTTTCGAGAAACCGGGAAAAACGTGATTTTAAACGGGTTAAATAAACTCGTAATAATTATAGTTAGTTAAATATCTATAATTAGACTATAGTGAGGGTCTAGAGCCTTTAAAATTAATTAAACAAGAAATTTCCGGAAAACAGGTCCCGAGAGTGAATAGTGTCAAAACCGGAAGACGAAACGCGTTTAATTCGAAAAGACGAAAAACGAACCGGGTCATTAGTAGAGTGTGGGCCGGTTTTAATGGGACATAAAGTCTCTCATACACACTTAATTAACTAGCTAGTTTATTAAGTCACTAGAAGACAAAATAAATTAAAGTAGAGAGGGAATAGTAAAAAGGGGTATTATACTCTCTCACCTCCCTTTCTCCTTGCCAGTCACGATTTTCCCTCCCTCTCTCTCCATTGCCGATTTGGGAAGGGAACAACAACACCCATCTTCTTCCTTCCTTATCTTGCTCAAATCAACTCCAAATCACACAAAAATACTACCGTTGAATTCCTCTCGTCTTGGGTAACGTTTTCCATCTTTCAAAAGCTGGAAACCTCCACCTTCATCTCCATAGAAGTAGGCCATTTCGAAGCTTGAAGAAGTGTTTTTGGGTCTCCTTCATCTCCTTAATACTCTAAGGTAAAAAGAAACTCAAGAGTTCCATTTTTTTCTAGCTTTTCTTACAAAATCAGAAATTGCCCACGTTGAGCTTCTTCTCCATTTTTCCAGCCGGTTTTCCTTGCCTTTGTGGAGTGCTGGAATTCCATCAATTTGATTGCCAAAACTCTCCACACTGCTGGAAAAAAGGAATAAACAACGTTTTTATTTGTCTTTTGGAACGTTTTATAACCGTTTTTTATGCCGGCGACGCAAATGGTCGAGCCTCTTAAAGAATGTGTTGTAAGCGTTATTTATACATTAATTTAAAAGAACGCTTATCCTTAAAGCGTTTTTTTAAGTGGGTAAGGCGGCGGGAATCTACGAGGCATAAAGAACGCTTTCACCTTGAAGCGTTCTTTATGTCCGACTATAAAAAATGCTTGTTTATTATAAGCGTTCTTTATGAATATTTATAAAAAACGCTTATCAATATAAGCGTTATTTATGTCATTTGGTGCGAGAGTATAAGAAACGCTTATACATATAAGCGTTTCTTATATGGTCCTTTTTTTATATTTTTATTTTTTATACAATTTATTACCCTGCGCATAACTCAAAATTAAAATCACAAAATCATTCAAAACCTGTTTGTATTGAATATACCATATCAACCAAACTGGTGAATTTTAATTAATAGATCAACAACAGTACTTTTTTGCGATATAGCGCACATACGCTTAAGTGTAGTATCGATCAACTACAACATTTGTAACTAGCTAGTTAACCAAAATACTAAAAATGGTTCAAGTACTTCGATCATAACATGTACAATTCAACCATTTGAAAAAAGAAAAGATATATAGATCATGACTCATGACTTCTTCTGATCAATTTAGTGCTTTCAAACACATGTGTGCGCCCTCTCCTTATTGACAAACTTCAGATCGATCGGCTTGTGAATAAGTATTGAAGAAATTAACAAGCTGCACA
The DNA here is from genome assembly GCA_023374045.1 of Limonium bicolor. Lineage (NCBI taxonomy): Eukaryota > Viridiplantae > Streptophyta > Magnoliopsida > Caryophyllales > Plumbaginaceae > Limonium > Limonium bicolor. Next base: position 13,584,147 of record CM041781.1, read on the forward strand.
ACAGAATTATAAAAGCGATTAAGTACACCATTTAAACTTATCCAAACATGCGCAAATAATTAAATCACCAATTCAAACATAAAAGTACTTATAATACGTACCTGAGAAGAAATTTCCAATTCGCTAAGATTGTTACCTCTGTTGAAGATGAAAGTACCGACGATCATGATGATTCTTCTGCTGATACAAAAGAGACGGAAGAAGAAAAATATGGTACAAAAGAGACAGAGGCAGATACAGATGAAAGGATGAATGAAAACTCAGAAACAGAGAGGTTGAAGAAATTGGCTAAATAGTTAAGTGAGGCTTCCACGAAGTAGAGTCCGGTGGCGATTAACGAATTACCGACATAATTCATGACCTTGAATGAAGAAAACAGTTTTCTAGAGTAGTTGTATCAGAAGGATAAGAGGAACCTTAGTCAATTATATGGTGGCATGGGGGACTATATGAAGATAAAGTGGTACCAGATCGCCCGGTTGATGAGTTTCATGACTTATGAATGGAAACGAAGGTGGAGAAGGTAGACACTTCTCCATCTTCAGTTTGGATTGGATTCGCATCTTCTTTCAGTTTTGAACATCGATAGGTCGGAGAATCTTCAAACACTTGGACATGAATGTCTGTAGATTGCATGCAGTCAATTGGAATACTAGCCACACATTGTTGATGTGGGGTGCATCATACCTTTAAAAAAAGCTAGATGAAAAACTCTTGGCAATTAAAAAGATTGAGAGATTCCCCCTAAGTATGATTCCCCCTGAGTTTGCATGTTAAGCGACTTTAACAAATGATAGCAATAAGTGATAGTTTTTATGCACAATAAGTGACAGCTTTTATGTTATAATGTAACCTAGTAACTTTCTACTATGGTTATAGTATAACATAAAAGCTGTCACTTATTGTGCATAAAAGCAGTCACTTATTGCTATCAAGAAACAAATGATAGCAATAAGTGACAGCTTCTATGCACAATAAATGACAGCTTTTATGTTATACTATAACCATAGTAGAAAGTTATCTACTAAGGTTACAGTATAACATAAAAGCCGTCACTTATTGTGCATAAAAACTGTCACTTATTGCTATCATTTGTTAAAGCCGCTTAACATGCAAACTCAGGGGGAATCATACTTAGGGGGAATCTCTCAATCTTTTTAATTGCCAACAGTTTTTCATCTAGTTTTTTTTAAAAGGTATGATGCACCCCACATCAACAATGTGTGGCTAGTATTCCAATTGACTGCATGCAATCTACAGACATTCATGTCCAAGTTTTTGAAGATTCTCCGACCTATCGATGTTCAAAACTGAAAGAAGATGCGAATCCAATCCAAACTGAAGATGGAGAAGTGTCTACCTTCTCCACCTCCGTTTCCATCCATAAGTCATGAAACTCATCAACCGGGAGATGTGGTACCACTTTATCTTCATATAGTCCCCCATGCCACCATATAATTGACTAAGTTTCCTCTTATCCTCCTGATACCACTATTCTAGAAAACCGTTTTCTTCATTCAAGGTTATGAAGTATGCCGGTAATTCGTTAATCGCCACCGGACTCTACTTCGTGGCAGCCTCACTTAACTATTTAGCCAATTTCTTCAACCTCTCTGTTTCTGAGTTCTCATTCATCCTTTCATTTGTATCTGCCTCTGTCTCTTTTGTACCATGTTTTTCTTCTTCTGTCTCTTTTGTATCAGTAGAAGAATCATCATGATCGTCGGTACTTTCATCTTCAACAGAGGCAGCAACCGTCTACATCGGCCAAATTCGTCTGAGTTTTTATCCGATTTTCTCTGTGATGTTTCAGTGCTGTCCAGTTCTGATTGCTCGGTCTACTGAAGTTTCTACAGCATACATACTAGTCAGAGGTGACTAAAGGAATCGAAAAGGAGAGAAGAAAGGTCGTGAAGGAAAATAAAGTTAGTGGGCCCGTCCGAGTTCAATTTTTTTTATAGGTTGATGACGATCGAAGGTCATAGGCGCTAGCCAAAAAATGTAAAGGGATACTAAAATAATAACTACAAGAAATTAAGAAGCTGTAAGTAGCGCTAGAGGTCTCTAATATGGCCAATGGTGGTCATATAGATTTCCAAAATATTAGAGGGTTAATTGGAATGCCTAGCTTGACCGGATAACAAATCTGAGAAGAATGTGAAGGAACTTAAAAGTTTTTGATGTTGGTATTGGTAGAAACGTAGATAAACTTCTGGGTGGATGTTAAGGTAAAAGCAATATGGAGAAGGGGAATACGTCAGGCAAGCTGCCGTAATGCTATGTCTTTGTAACTAATTAATACATCCTATAGTCATCTAATATTTGCACCCTAGGTTATACTATAATATAATATATAGCATTAATTAATACACCCTATAATCATCTAACCAAATTAATTTCATATATACTATATTTGTATGCATGCCGAAACGCATTTATTATACATTAATTCCCAAGTCCATTAATTGTACCAGCAAGTAAAAATTAGCACATATATACTACAAAAAGCGTGCCTGATTAACAACAATCAGCACATATATAGTAAAAACCAGCGCGCAAGTCCGTTGGTCTACATGCAAAGTTATTCCCAAACACACGTACACACTTTATTCACGCCGTTAATCGATCCCAAACAAACAGATAAACAGAGTATATATGTTCCCGATTAACAAGTTTGGTTTGCAAGCACACATAGGTTAACAATAAATGTGTGCGCCACTGTTTGTTTGCATGCAAAATTATTCCCAAACAATACACACACAATATATTTCATGCCTTAATCACAAACAAACAGACGCCTTAATCCTTAATCCCAAACAAGAATAGAGCCGACAGATCTAGAGCGCATGTATGTTGTTCCTTTCGCTACTTGGGGCCGGTTGTAATCCAGACGCCGCCGTGCGTGCGACAGGGGTCTGTTCCCTGTTCGTGTGATTTGCAAAATCAAAATTAATTACTGAAGAGTATATATATGAAACTAAAGGATCGATAGGCATATATGTGTTCGCAGCTCAATAATATTACCGATAGCGAGAGAGCTCGAGGCGCCGACGATTGATATCGACGCATGCATGCATCAACAGTTTGGCCGCCGGGTTGCAGAGAAATGTTAGAAGCTAGTGAAGATGGCGAGCGCATATAGAAGAAAGGGGAAGAGAAGAGGCGTGCCGCGGCGGAATCGAAATGAAATTTAATTTGGGATGGTTTGGATTGAGATCTAGCTTAGCGTGTTTACAGAGAGCGTTTGAGAGTGGTAGGGGAACAGTCGCGATTTGATTGATGAGAAGACTGGGCGGGAGGGCGAAAAGATCTGAGTGTATTATAATTTAGGTAACATAAAAAACGCTTCACTTAATAAGCGTTTTTTATGCTAGCATAAAGAACGCTTCTTAAATGAAGCGTTTTTTATGTTATCGCGCCTAAACACATAAAAAACGCTTCATTTCTGAAGCGTTTTTATTTTTTTTGTTTTTTTATATACATGTCTCTTTAAAGAACGCTTTGTAGCAAAGCGTTGTTTTTGACTTTGGGCTTGATAACAAAAACAAAGCTTTGTAAACAAAGCGTTGTTTAAGATGTCCGGCCTATGATAAAAAAACGATTTACAATATAACCGTTGTTAAAGGGGCGTTGTTTATTCTTTTTTCCAGCAGTGCCATTTGGACACTTGAAGGTAATCTCTAAGTTAAACCCTAAAACTAGCTCTTGAAAATTCTAGTCTTAGTGAGGGAAGTTTGAATTAATTAGCTTGTTATGTGTGGTATGGGAACATGATTGTAGATAGCAATCTAGACCCATTGGTTGGTGTTAAAACAAGTGGAGAAAGAGAGAACAAGAGAAGGAGGAAGGAAAGAAGAGAAAAACTGAAACTAACAAGGTAAATGAGCGTACCTTGAGTTGGTTTGTTATCTTGCAAAACAGATTTTTAATGTTGAATAAAGACCTTATTTTAGTGTAGTTATGATGCTACAATATTGACTGATGAGTAGAGTTGTTTTAATGTTGCTTAAGTGTGGGAAATAAGCCATGAGATTAAACTGTTACATAGGTGATAACAAGGTGGGAATTAATGTGTTGTTGCAGTGATATTAATGCTTATATAAACAGGGATGAAAAAACTGATTTTGTGAGCTTTTTAGTGTGTGGAGAATGCTTAGGAAAGTAGGCAAACTTTGTCAAAATTTGTCTAGGAAACTATGGGCTTCAGTGCATTAATGAGTGTAGTTGGAAGGGTTGGAAAGAGGGAATTGAAAACTGTAACAAAAACTGAAAACTAGTTGTTTGAAAATTAAGTGAGGAACTTGAGTGAATTAATCAAGAGTTAGAGAGTGAAGTTGGGTGATTTAGGAAGGTTAATTAGGTGCTAAAACATGTGTATTATAAGTGGGAAAGATTGGGGAATCAATGGGGTAAAGATTGAGCCTAAACAGATTTGGAAAATGTGAGAATGGTGAAAATCCTGCTATGGTCCGGGACTTCAGTCCCTGACAAAGTCCGGGACCAGTGTCTGAAATACGCCGAGAGATTTACCCAGTGATTGGTCCGGGACTTGGTTCCATGACAAGGACCCGGACCAACCAAAAAAAGAGGCCGAGAGTTCATTCCCATTCTGGTCCGAGACTTAGCTCCTGTGTGAAGACCCGGACCATGCATAAATATCAGGCGAGATTTGAACCAAAGGTTGGTCCGGGACTTAGGACCCGGACAAGGTCCCGGACCAACCCAAAAATTTAAAAATAAGTTCTTTAAGTGGGTTTTAAGGTAAGGTATTGAATGATAATGATAATATAAGATATTTAGGACTTAATTAATGACATGTGTGGGTCATTAAGGGCTTAAACAAGATTAAGAGACAATGATAAGTAAGAAATTATATGAGTTAAGTTGAAATGTAAGGACTAAGTAAGTATAGTCCGAGAAAATGTTAGAGAAGTAACGTGTTGGGTTAATGATAGGTAATTGACCTCCCGACCTAATGTATGTTATAGGATTCGATTAGTCGGACACCGAGAGAGTGAGTCGACAAGCAAACGGCGACGGTGAATGGTATGATTTTCTCATGCCCCGTATTCTAACGGTGTTACTCTGATTTGTGTGTTTTGTGTTTACTTGCAATCACCTAATCAAGATAAAATGCATGAACATGATTTACCGCATTTCCTTATATCATGTGCTTGTCCTTGCACTTGATTGAACTATGTCTTGTAAGATAAGTTTGTATAATTCATGAAATGTTTGAATGATGATAAATCTTGTGTTTGAGAAGTTCTTACTAACACCCTAACCTTCTGACTTACCTAACTTGAGAAATGGGTAACTGAGGTTGAGAGGAGACCGATATAGCTTCGGCCACGCGTGAGAATGAGGAAGCAAGAGAGTTTGCTTACCGAGTTCTGGCCTAACCTTCCCACCATGGTTCCAAACCGTATGGTCGTAACCCGGGGAAGTAAGCCAAATCTAAAGCCCGGTGGTGAGATGTGGTGAGCATGCCTCATCTCTGCCCGGAGGTCACCTGACTTAACTAAATAATTATTTCAAGAGATAAATAATGGTTAAGTGTGGATCATGCCTTGTGCGAGTCATATGATCATGAGCTAAGAGTAAGAACATCCGTCTAACCCGGATGAGAATTGGCTAACTTATAGGAGGCTAGATCTTGAGGAGAGAACCTTAAGGCCTCTGAGACTGTGAATGGTTGACTCATGTGCTGTTTTCCATTGTGTGCGTTTACTGTATGTGCGAGCATTATCTATGCATGATTTATTAAGTTGTTCATATTAGCATGCCTGCTTAAAAATAAATGAACTCCATGTATACGACTAAGTTAAGTAGTCGGCGTACCCCCGTTAGCACGCGGGGTATGCGAATTTCATATGCAGCTTTGTTGAGCCCCTTGGGGCGATGTTTTTATTCTTCCAGGTACACGAGACGGTTTATTAGTCGAGAAGGACCGAGTTGTCATACTTTTGGTAGTTAGTAGTAGATGATGGTGTATCGAGTTGTACACGGGCTTGTAGCCCTAGAGTAGTCGGTGTACTATGTGGTACACCCATTGTATTTTGAAAGGAGATAACATGGAAAAGATGAGTGAGGTGTTTAAACTCATATTCTTTTGTTAGACTTGTGAGATCATGATGTAATGTGTACTCTCAGTACTCAGTAATCAGGCGTTGTAAATTATGATGATGTAAGTATGGTATTTCTATTTATTAGACCGGGACTGCACGTAGTTAGGACTGTTAGTCGTGGAAGGCTACCGGTATTGTATCACCCTCCGTAGTCGAGAGTATTTCCGTTGCGATTAGTAATGCTAATGTGACGATTAGACCATGATTAGAGTATTAGCGGTTAGGGTGTTACACTGAACCTCAAGTGCGTTCTTTTTTTCATGAGGATGTATTACGATCTTACCTCAAAGGTTAGCGTCTTGCACGAGGTAGCATAATCATTAACCTCAAGTGCACCATTTTGCACGAGGTAATATTATAATTTACAATCTCCTTTTCAATGATTACATAGGAGAATTCTTAACCTTTAGTGCAACATATTGCACAAGGTAATATCACCTTTGTTTTTTACTATCTCAAAAGGGATTGCCTTATAAACGGTAATTCAAACCCATCCTTTTTTTTACTATCTCAAAAAAGATTGCCTTATAAACGGATCAAACCCATCCTTATGGCAATACTGTTTTTCAATCATAAAATAAAATTGAACGGAATGAATCTTACCATATTAGATGGTTTGATTTTTTAAAACGAAAATATATAACGTCAAATAATACCTTGAGAGAGTGATTATGCAAAAATCTTTATGCCACAAAACATATAGTTCATCAAAAAATAAAACAATATATTTTTATCAAAAATCTTATTTTCCTTTTAATGCGGTATTTATTTTTTCCTCAAATCTTCTTTGTTCAATAAATAAAAACTCGACCCCGTCGAATCTCACAAAAAAATAATCCTTTTACCTTTACGAAAGGTGAAACTTCATAAACAAGTATCAAAATTTCTTCCTTTTTATAAAATATCTCTTCCACAATTTTCACAAATTAAAGATTATCATTTTGTATCGTAATATAATAAATAGTGAAATTTGTACTTATTGCACTACAAATAAAAAGAAATGTACGGATTTCTACTTTGATTTAGAAACTCATATATACGTATACTCAAAAATATAAATTATTTTAAATGTTGCATCTCACTTATCTACCCGTTAATATGACTATGCCAATAAAACTAATTAAACTTACTTACACCTTCTAGAATCGGTAGAGTACCCATTAAATACGTCTTCAACATATAAACTCTTCGGCATCACAGATTCTTGGCAAAACACAATGATTTCAGGTACGATTAAAGATAAACAATAACCAACATCTGAAAGGTCGTAGTGAGGAAAAATAATATTTTTGTCTATGGTGTATGATAGAGAAAATAATATATTTGGTAGAGTCTATCGTGCTGATAACGTGATATAACACTAAGAGGATAGAAGAGAGTATAATAAACAAGATACACGTAGATTGGTATCCATCTTATCATTCAGTTGTACATCTTATATAGTGTACAATACCAGTCACTTAAGAACCTTTGAGTGGTAAGAAAATAAAAGATCAACGGTCTATTTTTGGAGGTTACGGGGGTAACACAGACGAAAGATCTAAGATAGACCAAAAAATGATTGGATGTACATCCACTAAATGTATTATTTATAACAGCTCCCCATTTATATGTGCACTTATTCCGGTAAATTCTTTTTCTAATGATCAACTCATCTTCTGAATCTCATAGACTAGTGATTTCTGCATAATGATCAAACATATTTTGTACGAATTTTCACATGTGTAGATTGTCATTATAAATAATAAATTTTATATTTCTATAGTTGTTTGATATTCTTTGTTAGAGAATGCTACTATATTTAAATAATTATGTTATAACCCAAAGTTCATACCTTATGTTATATCCGTTACAATGTTATTCTAAGTTGGATTAACCCTTTTGCTGTCAGTTGGGACGTCAGCGGCATTGTTTTAATTGTCAAGGACAAGCAGGTCATTCAATTAATTAATTAAGGTAATTAATTATTTGATTTGTAAGGAAAGGAATTCCTTATTTCTTTCTTTTCCTGATCATTGTATATCACGTCAGATAGGTCGTGGAGCGTTGTCAGTTTCCTGAAGTCAGAACGAGCGCCTCTCCTCTCTCTTTCTCTCTCTCTTGATTCCTCCTCTGTGAGAATTGTGCTGCTGTCATTGCGATCAGATTGAAGACCTCGTTGCTGCGGCGGTTCTCCTCTTCGATCAGGTTTGTCTACAGAATTCTGGATTCCGTTGTTGGTTTCTCCTCCCTCCGTTTCTGATTTTGGGATTCCGAATGTATTGATTCAGCGGCGACGACTCTGCGTTGGGAATTCGGATTGTTAAGGCTACGCTGTTGTAATCTATTGGATTCCTCTGCGTCCTCATAACCAGGTTTGGGTTGCGGAATTGAGGAATGTTGTTAATCTAGGTTTCTTGTCTGACTTCTGATTGTGGGTTGTCGATTTGTGTTGTTCAGTGATTGTGTTCGTGTCTGGTTGGAGAGCGTTCCGGGCTGCATTTTGCTTAGAGTGTGATCGATACTTCTGCTAATCGAGGTAGGTGGTTACCCGATTCGGTTTGGAAGTTCAGCCATGGGGTTTGCAAGGTTTTGTCGTTTGATTTGTGTGCGGATTGCGATTGTTGTTGTCTGTTTAAATTGCGTTTCTGAATGGCTAAACCCCCATGGTCTCCTTTATTTATGACTGTTTTGGTGTGTGTTCTGAATTGGTGATTCGTGGTGTCGCGTCGCGTTGTTTTTCTGCTCTGTTCGTCTTCTGAAATCTGCAGTTTTCACACTGTCCGAACTTCCGTCCGAGCTTTGAAGTTCGGACAGTGCGTTTTGCCTTTTTGATTTTCTAAGTTCGGGGTATGTCCGAACATCTGTCCGAACTTAGATGTTCGGACACACCCTTAGTTTCTCTTCTGTTTTTAGTTCGACCTGTGTCCGAACTTCGACGTCCGGACACAAGGTCGGACCTTCCACGTGATTTTTCTCGTAAAACCTGTCCGGACATCAGTCCGAACATTGATGTTCGGACGGTCTGAAATTTCCTGTCTGATTTCAAATCGACTTGTGTCCGAACATTGATGTCCGGACACAAGTTCGGACATTTGGCTATTCTGGTTTCTGAGTCTCGACTTGCGTCCGAACTTCGACGTCCAGACCCAAGTTCGGACACCTCACCGTTTTCAGCATAACTTCTTCGTTTGAACTCCGATTTGAGTGTCGTCTGCGACGTTGGATTCCCTATGAACTGTACTACTGATTTATGAGTGTTTTGGCATATCTAAATGCAATTTTGCTTCTGTTTATGCAATCCTTCTGTTTTGGGACATTACACTTTGTTTCTGAGCCGTGAATGGCTGGGTCGAGCTATTCCGTGGTATACCATGTAGACGTCGTTCTGAGTGTGGGTCATTCCCTTTCTGTTCTGTGGGGTTGACGAACCCTTTGGCTCATTAGAGTCATTTCTGCGTTGTCGAGAGACCTGTTATGGTCTATGGGTCTTCGACCCTTCTGAGTGTGTGCATGGTGTCTTGTCCCTTTCTGTTTAAGAACTCTGAATGTTTCTGAATTGGGAACTCTTGTGTTCCCCTCTGTCTTTGTTACTGCTTCTGAAAGCTTCTGACTGTTTGAGAATTGTGGATATAATGGTTATCTTCTCCTCTTCTGATTTCAATTGTTTTGAGCGACCTTACTGATGACGGTCGCTGCTTACTGGGCATAGTTGTGTGCTCACTCCCCTACTTTTAACATTTTTGCAGATTGATCGGCGAGGATCATTTTAAGTTTCTGGAGCTATAGTGTTTAGCTTGTTGTTCATTCAGACTAGTATTTATGATGTTGTAGCCTTCGGGCCTTACACTGTTTTGACTTCTGTTTCTGTTTGGAACATGTATTTGGGATTTTGTATTACTTCTGCTGTATTTGAGTACTCTGGTTTACAATGTTTATGGAAACTCTGTTTTGGGCCTTTATTGCATTTGAATGTTTTAGAGCCTTGCGTTATTAGGTAGTAATACGCGGCGTGTAATACCCTTAACTCTTAGGCCGGTTTTAGGGGTGTTACAAATTATGTTCCTTCTTTCTTGAATGATGAAGTGCTTTAAATTTGAATATAAGATTCCGATGTTATCACTAGAATCTATCTTCTCGATGTGAAGTTTATTTTTTTTTCCGTAGGTTTTTATATTCTACAAGAACCAAAAATATTAAGCAAAGAAAAATTTCACCAAATCACCCATAAATGATGGACAATTGGTGACTCGGCTAACAGATAGATGATGGATAGATAATAGGTATAGGTGATGCTCCACCAGACAGATGATGGATAATAGGTATAGGTGATGCTCCACCAGACCCTATCACATTCCATTAACATCGCTACCTCGAATGAATATCACCATTGGCAGTCACATTAGTCTCTTATGGTGCCATTTATTAAGCAGAATCCGGACCGACACGTAAAACCAACGATAACATTTTGGGTTTTCAAGATATATACTGGGATGATTGGGCTTCTGCTCAAAAATAAAAATACGAAAATATATGGGCCAGTTAAACCTTTTCTCAGTATTTGGGCTACTTGAACTGACTGGGCCATGTTTCAACAACCCAACTGAAGCCATTATAAGTCACTACTACAAGAAATAAAGAACACCTATCGAGGATTACATTTTCCAGGGTGATGAACAATAGAAATACAGTAATGTATATTCTCAAGAACCTGAATTCCATTCGTGCTCTTCCAACAAATTAATATACACGTATGATATCAAAACTGGAACAAGTTCACTACCATACACTGCCGTCCGGGCAGCTCTGATATGCAGTAGTCAACAAGCAGCGGCGGCGGCAGCAGCCGCCGTTACCACCGATCGAGTAGACACACTGCTTATAGACTGGATGGAAAGCTCCGCCTCTGATAGATGGCTAACAGTAACATCAGCAACTATTTTTCACTATTATCAGCTCAGCTAAGAGTTTGGTAACCCATTGGTGGGTCCTGCTCTTCATTCCAATTCTTTCGAGTCATCAGAGTGGGCATCCATGGGAAGAGTCTACTGAGCTCCTTGCTTAATACATTGGGGCTCTGTTGCGACTTCTTCTCACCATCAATGATCCCATACTTGGCTCTCTCTATGGCTTGCACCATATCTTCCCTACACACTGTTTCTCCGCCTGCAGCCCAAGAATTGAAAAGTCACTATTTGAAAAGTACCACAGAAATCTATCATCCATTCATAATTAACAATCCATCCGAGCACATAAGTATTAGAATAGACTGATCAGCCAGCAGTATCACCTCTACGTGCAGCAAGTAAAGCGGCTTCATTGACAACATTGGCCAGGTCTGCCCCAACAAAACCTTGAGTAAGAGAAGCAACAAGGCTGCACATGAGCTGTTTATCTTCATCCACAGGCACACCTCTCATGTGCACAGCTAATATCTTCCTCCTACCTTCCTCGTCAGGTTCTCCCACCAACACTTTCCTAGAGAAGCGACCTGGTCGACATAGGGCAGAGTCCAGTGCTTCAGGCCGGTTAGTTGCAGCAATCACAACCACCTTGGAATCTGAATCGAACCCATCCATCTCAGTCAGCAGCTGGGAAAGTAGTGAGCAGAAGGAAGAGCAAGGATCAGTTTTCCATACAGGTTTAGGATATAATACAGATATAGACTTCTTCTCGATAAGAAAACTGAGGAGATAAGCAGAAGACACGACTCCAGCCAGAAAAGAGGACCTGCACTCACCAGTCACTATCTGCCACAATCAGCATTGGATTTTAGCATAAGAAGAAATCAATCAATTCACTGACCCAGACCTTAACAACCAAATAGATTAGGACTTCACCTACCTAATAACAAGGACTTCACCTACAAGTGTTATTAAGACCTTTCCAGTATATATTTCCTCAATGAGGTTTAAACGAAGGCTTTCTATTACGGCATGGCCATCATGAATTGCCTCTTCTTAGCAGATATGGAATTTATTTCCCCCCTAAGAAGTCATCATCAATACTACTTCCACTAGCCATCATCAATACTACTTGCACTAGCCATCATCAATACTACTTCCATAACAAAAAAAAAGGCAAGAGTACCACACAACATGATATATGATGTGTCAGATGAATATATTTCTGTCTTAGGATCTATTACCACAGCAGCTAGATGACTGAAGCAGTAACCAGGTAACGGTTCTTTTCATCTTTCTGTATAGTTCTGGAACTACATCAATCATCTTATCATGGCACTGTGCAAGTACTGAGACGTCATTATTCGGTATCGCCCTGTACTGAGTCGCCTTTCTTCTTATATCCTGTTCAACATCTCTTCCCAATCTAATGCCCAAGACACCAACAACGACAATGCTTAAATTTTGAGGAGGTTGACCAGAGAAAACGACATACCCAAAAGAAGCAAGAATTATGTTACCGGCTCATCTTATCAAGAGCCACGAGAGAGAACCAGTTACGCTACTGTACACTAGAACTCTGATCAGTCACGGAAGCAAGCCCACAAAACATTTTGTGTTCAAAGTTTCTCCTCAGGGACTAACAGTCAATGGAAAAGAATAATCTAAAGCGAAAAGATCCCTTGACTAGTAAGCAGGCTGCCCAACGCCCTTAGTGGACAGAAGTCGACACTGAACTGCAAGTTCTCACTGTTGCCAATGCATGGCAAATTGTTGTCTGCCGCCCAACAAGAAGACTCTAGGTTATCAATAGAGTACAATGCAGATGGCACTCTTGAAAAGCACAAGGCTATATTAAGGGTCAAGGGATATACTGATAGAACTTACGAAGAATTGATAAAACTTGGGAAGATTGACTATAATACTAACTATATCTAAACAGTCAACTTCCCTAACCATAAAAGCATGACATTAACTATAATACTAACTACATCTAAACAGTCAAATTTCCCTAACCAAGACATTAACTATAATACTAACTACATCTAAACAGACAACTTCCTTAACTATAAAAAGCTAGACATTAACTATGGTAACATCCCAAACTTACTAAAACACTTTCCTAACTGATTGTTTCCTTCTCCTCATGTATTGCCATAAGACTTGTCTGGTAGAGTCCTAACATCACTCCCCCACTGCACATCCACCTTGTCCTCAAGGTGGAAAGAAAGAAATTGTTGTTGAATAGCGGCCACTTCTTCTCATGCATCCGTCACTGGACAGTGTGGCCGAAGAATACGAGCCTCCCGAGGATGTCCATCTTTCTGCCAAACAAACCAAACCGGTACCCCATACATACCAGTTGGAACAAAATAAACTGGTGGGCAAGTTAAAGAGAAAAAACCGGTTTTGGAGTGTGATGAGAATATTGGAGCCGTCAAAGTACTGTTAGAATTGAAGCGATTCTCAGGTACTTTGAAAATCTTCTTTGTTTTCTTTTTCTTTTTTCACCTCCTCTCTCCCTTCAATTGATCAAGCTAGCCAGAAGAGATTGGATTCCAGTGAAATCGCCAAAAAATACTAACCTGCTGAGAAGCACTTGAAGAACAACGGGAAGATTTGGGAGAAAAAATTAATTTAGGGATAGAGCGATTCTGAGGTGTGTTGAAAATCTTCTTCAGTTTCATCTTTTTCTTTATCTGCCTCCTCCTCTCTCTCATCAGTCGAACAAGTTTTCTTTGCCCCAATCTTCTTTCAGCTTCTTGAACTCCTGCAGGGTGATTTCTAGTCACTGCTCGTAGCTTGCGATCCCCTTCCCTTTTCCTCATCTTCGCTTTCCATCTCCTCCCCTTCCTATTTTTCTTTGCTCTCCTAATCAATACCACGTCCATGGTAATTGCAGCTTTTGACTCCTCCGCCTCCGATTCCTTAGTCATCACTTTGATTTTTGATTCTTCAATCTGAAACACAAACTCATCATTTGCCTCGATCCTTTCCATCCACTGATCTCCAACTTTCTTCTTTGATTGGTTCGATTAATCCGGCTTTCTCTTGTTTACTTCATCAATGGTGATTCCTTTCCCCACATCTTCGACCTTCAATTCGCATCTGGAACCATTTCCTTTACCGGTAGAGACAAAAGACCTATCTGCAATTCTGAATCGCAGGAGTCCTTCAGGTCTGAATCATTACAATACTTAGTCGATTGATTGCGTTTCGCGTTTGATAACGAACCACGACTGATTATTTCTTGCATTTCTCCCAGCCTCTACTGTACGCGCTCAAGGATCTCAATCAACAACTCTTTATTCTCATTTTTTTTTGTGAAATCTCACACTGCCCAAGAACGGGCTCTGATACCAATTGATAGAACTTACGAAGAATTGATAGAACTTAGGAAGATTGAATTGATAGAACTTAGGAAGATCGGGGTAACCTTCCAACCAATAAATCCTCAAAGAGGCCTACAATATCCAATGTCTCGATGCCCTTTCTTACAATCCTTCTAACCCCTTAAATAGCCACTTACTTACCATATTACTGGCTACCTCTAATCAGTCAACTTTCACTAACCATAAAAGCAAGACATTAACTATATACTAACTACATCCAAACAGTCAACTTTCCCTAACCATAAAAGCAAGATATTAACTATAATACTAACTATATCTAAACAGTCAACTTTCCCTAACCATAAAAGCAAGACATTAACTATAATACTAACTACATCTAAACAGTCAACTTTCCCTAACCATAAAAGCAAGACATTAACTATAATACTAACTACAACTAAAAAGTCAACTTCCCTAACTATAAAAGCTAGACATTAACTATGGTAATATCTTAAACTTACTATAATACTTTCCTAACTGATTGTTTCCTTCTCCTCATGTAAACATTGCCATAAGACTTGTCTGGTAGAGTCCTAACATATACTCAAAGATATGGTCTGGATTACCATGAAACATTCTCTAGTTGAGAAACTCCCGGCAATTAGGGCTTTTCCTATCCTTACCATACAGAAAGGTTCAAGAACGAATCAATTTGACAATGGCAATCCGTTTCTTTAAGGAGACTTGGATGGGAAAGTTCATATAGACAAGACATCCCACCAGGTCTTCAAGTGCAGAAAGAAGAAAAGGCTTGCAGGTTACTTAACTCCCACTTTTTTGGATTGAAACATGCCTCATGTCAATGGTTCTCCAAGTTAGCACATTTTCTCATAGAGATAGACTATCATCACTCCCTTAATGATTACTCCCTTTTCCATGAGTGAAGAAGAGGAAATTCTACTTATCTGATTGATCGGAAATATACTCATCAGAAGTGATGACCAAAAAGGAAATAGAATATGTAATATCTCACTTGGATGTGCAACTTAAAAAAAGAGGGACTGGTCATCTCAGCTACTTTCTATGCATGGAATTTATTTCCCACAAGCAAGGGATGGTATTTTGGTCAAACAAATGAACATGTCATTTAAGATTTTAATATTCTCTCATATTTGAAATGCAATTTGCAAACATGAACCAGCCAATTGTATTAGTGGCATCGGCAAAACGTACTACTATGATGCCAACAAATAGTACACGAAATGAATAGTATGTGGTTCAGAGGTAAAAGTGAAAAACAGCAATTGACCTGATTGAGGGTCTGGTCACGCTCGTCATTGAAGCTCCTTCCACGCTTACCTCCAACAGCATCAAGTTCATCGATAAACACAATTGAGGGTGAGTATTTCCTTGCAACGCTAAAGAGATCTCTAATGCGAGCAGCTCCTCTTCCTACAAACAGCTCCACAAATTCGCTTGCTGAGACAGAGAAAAATGGAACACCTGCTTCTCCAGCCACAGCACGAGCTAGCAAGGTCTTTCCTGTCCCTGGAGGGCCGATAAGAAGTACACCTCTAGGCAGTTTTGCTCCCAATTTATCATAACTGATGGATCCTTGAAGACACATGACTATCTACATAGGAAAAACGTAGTGTATCATGACAAATGAATCCAACGAAAAATCTTTACAGATTTAAAAAGGTAAATGGAAACAGTTTTTTACTGAAAGAGCTTTTGAGCAGATCTGTGACTGTTTACAGAGCTAAGCTGCCAAAATAATTTCTAACCCAACCACCTCAAACTACAATAACATCCCTTGGAAGTCAGTTTCATGAGTATGGCTAACAGATGGACATGGAAAACTTCTTAGGAATCTTATAGAACAAGAAATCTATCAAGAACAAACAAGAAGGTTCTTCTAATGGCCAAAATACAATGAATGAGGGTAGTTCAGATAAAGTGACAGAACATTTTCATTACGCCATATCTTAAGGGTTCCCAAATAAGGCAACATAATGACTAGGTTTATAAAAAAAGTAAGAAGATTCACAAGGCTATACAATCCTAAATTCTTAACCCCACCGCTTTCTAAGCATTCAAGAGCACCAGTTAATTCAAATTCACAGAGTTCAACATAGCACCTATTCATATTAGTAATGGAAATAAGCTTCTCAATTTTTTGGTATTTGAATTAGAAAAGTAAGAAAGTCTCAAGATATCGAAGGGAAATCCTATCACTATTCCTCTCAGTTCTTAACCTAGAAGTACAAAGGCAAATGAAACATAGATGCATACTCACAGGGGTAAGTTCAAACACAAAACTATTGACATTGATCCTTTAAAGCGAGAAATTATTGATGCATTCCTTAGCCAACAAATCAACCACTCAACAGAAAACAAGTCAAAAGAGAATAATGAAAAGAATATCTTTCTTACCTCCATGAGCTCAATTTTAGCTGAATCTACACCTTCGACATCATCAAAAGTGTCAACCTGCTGGTCAGGACGCCTCTTTCGTGCAGGACTATTTGCTGTATTCAGTTGTCGATAGAGTAGCCACATCAATGGGGTCAAAGGAATCCACAGAGTCAACACCGTAATCATGATACTCCTAACTGACATCATTGCTGATTGTGGAGATGAGCTGTAACTTGTATCTTTTTCTCTCATCAAAGTGAGGAGAAATTTTTCGTCATGATCAATCTTTCTGGTTGAAAACTGCCACACAGGAGACTGACTTGGTTTCTGCATGTTTCGTTTGAACAAAGTGATAGCCTTCACAGAGGATCTTTCCTCATCTCCTTTCATGTTCCCTTTGTCAACCACATTGTCACTTTGAACCTTCTCAGGTGAAACCTCCCCTTCCTCCATTGTAGGAGTTCCACTGGTGGCATGGCCCCTTTTATTGAAGTATATCCGACGGGATCCTTCCTCAAACAAAACCTTGGTCACGGAACCAGCTTGGAGGCTGGTCACTAAATCAGAATATGGAACAATCTTTGGAGTCGGGATCGACGTTAATCTAAATAACAGATAGCAAGAGCCTAACGCGACAGAAACTGAGGTTGCTACAACCACCCTTCTCATATTCTTCTTCATGAACACTCCAATATCATTCAAGGCTGATTGAACTACCAATTTTCTAAACTTCCTGCTCGTCAAGTGGGGTTTAGCCCATAACCTCGATGACAGCTTCATCCTATTATCACCATCTTCCTTATGCCGCAATCGAAAGGTTCTACATCCTTGTTTTCTATCAGACAATAACCTTATCTTGGTGCTACCCGTCAAAGCATTTCGTGGATTGCTACGTATGCAAGAACTAGATGGAGAAAATGGAGCGGCTATACAACTCGGAATTGTTGAATGAAATGTACCTTGGCATTCGCCATCATAATTGAATTTAAAGGCATGGAAATTAACTTTTCTTGTAGTGCCGACGACCCCATTGCTCAAAGCAATGGAAAATTGAACCATTCTTCACTTAAATCACCGCGACTAAACTCCCAAACTGCAAAAATCCAAGAACTGGTTATCCTCTGAGATTCCGCGTCCGTATCCAACAACTTCACTCATATCCAATCAGATAGCTGACAGCGAAAAGGGTGCAAGGCAACAGACAACCTGGGAAAGAAAACAAAGCGAAAACTTTTCCGGGT
Organism: Limonium bicolor; assembly: GCA_023374045.1. NCBI lineage: Eukaryota > Viridiplantae > Streptophyta > Magnoliopsida > Caryophyllales > Plumbaginaceae > Limonium > Limonium bicolor. The sequence goes on from CM041781.1 coordinate 13,602,149, forward strand.
GTGGTAGCGTAATTCGAAAACTGAAAGATTTGATCAAGAAACAATGAATGATTTCTACTGCATTTCAGAACAAGAACTGGGGTTTACAGGCGAGAGGAAGGAGACGAAGCTTCTGAGTTTCGTTCTATCTATTCTGAATAATGACTAAGCTAAACAGAATGCATATATGAGTTTAGAATTGAGAGTGTGGGTCACGTGAGAGACTAAACTCATATGTTACAGAACAAAATAAAAGATTACAGAATAAAGGTTCCTAGATACACACTAACAACCTACAGAAATATATCTCCTAGATACACACTAATACCCCCCTCAAAAGAGTACAATTTGTACTTCCAGAAGATGTACTCTTGTTGTTTTGGAAAGTGCCTTCCCATGGGAGGTCTTAGCCATTGTAATTTTGCTGTTGAAATCCTAATGAGTCAAAAGAATTTCGATGATTTTTACTTGTTAATGACTTAGTCATTACAACGGCTAGTTGGTGACTGTTTGGGAAATGTTATACCTGTATCAAACCACCCTGCAATTTCTCACGCACAAAATGACAATCTAATTCAATGTGTTTGGTGTGTTCGTGGGATACGGGGTTTTTGGCTATATGGATGCCTGCTAAGTTGTCACATTTTAATGGTATTAGGATGAGGTTTTCTATGCCTAATTCATTCAGCAATCTACTTAACCAACTTAGCTCTCCTGTTATTTGTCTCATGGCACTATATTCTGCTTCAGCAAAAGAAAGAGAGACAGAAACTTGTTTCTTAGATTTTCCGCTAAGTGGGCAGCCTCCTAGGAGAATATAGTAGCTTGATATGGATCTTCTTGTTATTGCGCATGATGCCCAATCGGAGTCACAATATACTACTAGGTCATAATTAGTTTCTTTGTTAAAAAACAAAATAAACCCTATTGTCCCTATAATATAAGAGAGAGTGTGATAGGCTACCTTGAGGTGTTCTATGGTGGGAGACCACGGAATTTGGCTTAAGAATTGCACAACAGATGCAATGTCAGGTATAGTGTTTGTGAGAAAATTCAGTTTACCTACAAGACACCTAATATAGAGTTGGTTCTTCCAGCTTGATCCTGAGTCCTTGTATAGTTTTAGGTTCATTTGAAGGGAAGAGACGGAGGTTTTACAGTTTTCCATTTGAAAATATTTCAGGATCTGTTTGACATACCTTTGTTGTGACATAATTATCCCACTGTTTGTCTCTAGAAATTCCATGCCGAGGAAAACATTCAATCCACCTAAGTAGGATAGGGAACCGGCTGTTATCGTTGATTTTGATATATTTTTCGAGCAACGAAGAGAAATTTCAGGTTGTTTGTATCTTCTTTTGTTGGTTTTCTTACATAAGCATTTTCTCTCGATGCCGCTTTGTTTTTTTTTCTGCACCTAATAGTTTAGTTATATTTGGCTACATTAATGGTATATGCGGGCATAATAAACTATACATGTGGGATTATAAACCTATACAATTCATGTACAATAAAAATACATGCGATTTTCATGTACTGTACAGTTTTATATTTCCAGATATATTTTTTCGAAAATCGCATATATTTTTTTGTTGAAGAGCACGACAAATGAAAATCTAATTTTTTTTAATTTTACTTATGTTTTGTAAGTTATAAAATTTTGAAAAAAATATTATTTCTCTCATCTACTAATAAAACCACATTCAGCCCCCAGAGAGACTCTCGTACGCACGTGTATGTTTTTCCCTTTTTTTCCTTCATTTCTTTTCCAATAGATTGTTGACACATGGCAGAAGCCACACTATACACCAGGGTCTCCTAACTGTAACTTAACATGGGAAAGTTTCAATATTATTACGACTGCAGCGAAAAAAGTTCTATGGCAAAGTTTATGTATAAAAAGGCAGTAAACTAGATTGAGATATGTCTACACTAGAAAGAGGCAATTAGTAAAATACTAATTGGTTTAGCATTTAGTGTTAGTTTGAGTATACTTAGTATTTTGGACTGTTAGCATTTATTGTTACTTTGAATAGAATTAGTATTCTAGTAGAATTGGAATGGGTTTATTGTTAGTTTGAATACAGTTAGTATTCCAGTAGAATTTGAATGAATTTAGAATTTATTGTTAGATCAATAGATTTAGTATTTTGGTAAGTACATTAGTATAAATAGGATGAGGGGTTTGTAAGTAGGATGGATAGTATTTTGGCCTTTTTCAGAGGATATTGACCACTTCGGTCAAGTTACTTAGCAAGATAGGGTTTGACCTATCAATTGGTATCAGAGCTTGATTCTGGCGATCGAGCGATGGTGGTGACAAGAAATTTGAGTGCTCAGCCTGAAGAGGACCCGCAGGGTGACTTGCCAACCTTTAGTGCTCGTGTGAGGGAGATAGAAGAGAAAGTGAAGAATCTTTCTATCATGGTGGTGTCTGTTGAGAAGATGATCAAAACCATTCTTCAATTGTTGTAGGCCAGTGATGAGGAAGCGGAAAGGAAACTACCATGGAAGCGTTGGAAAGGAAACAACTGCCGCATCAACATGTAATAGAAAAACTGAATGAAATACCCCGAACTTAATTATGGTGATTAAATTATTCTAATATGGTACTTGAAGGCCTAATAGTGCCTAAAGAATATTGGTGAAGAAAATAAAACCAAAAGGAATGAGAAAACGCGTAAAAAGCACAAAAACGTAAAATTGTGCGTTACGTAACTCTAGGAGGTGTGTGACCTTGACTAGGATCCTAGATGGATTCCTAAGGCTTAATTACGCCTAAATAGTATGTGAGAACAATTCCCGAAGAAAACGTATCCATAAAACGGATTAAAAACGCTAATGAAGCTTTAGAGCACGTTTTTTGAGAAAACCTAAAAACGTGACTTTGAGTGATCAAGTGAACCTGTAAAAATTATAGTCAATCAATTAACTATAATTCAACATTAATGGAAGCTTAAGAACCATTAAAATTAAAGAAACGAGAAAAATCCGGAAAACGGGCCCGGTTAGTGAATAGTGCTAAAACCGGGAAAATTAACGAGTGTTTCTTGTAAAAGACAAAAACGCCCCTGTCCAGCTAATGTAGGGGGCCGTTTTTTTTTAAGTTGACTCACCCCTCTCTTTTGACTCATTTGACTCTTAATAAGTAAAGAAGACAAAAGTAAAAAAAGTACAAAAGGTAAAAATGGCTCTCTCTCTCCTCACTTTTCTCTTCTCTCTCCTTCCCTCCTTCTCCCCACCGATTTCTCCTCCTTCCTCCTCCCCAATTCTGGCGATTTTTGTAGCTTCCATGGCTGCTCCTCTTTCTCTCCATGCTCAAGCCACATTAGAGCTCCAAATGAAAAACTAACTACATATTCTTCTTCCTCTCACCAAGAGTTTCATTCGTCTCTTTTCAAAATCTCCATTGGTGAAAGTTGGCCTCCATGGTTATACCCCATTGGTGAATAAAATGGCATTTTAAGGAGCTAGTTCATATCCTCTTTCATTCAAGGTAAGAAAATCCAAGAAAAACCCATTTTTCCTTCCTTCTTGGTTTTGCCCGATTTCACCTTGTAATGGGGAATCTTTCTTTCCTTGTTTGAGCCATTGTTCCAATCTTTAAATGGTGGATTGGAGCTCCTCCTTTGATTCATGGCAAAAAAAACCCATTTCTAGGGTTTCCAAGGTAATGACCAATCTTAGTGCCTTAAGCATTTTTAATTAACGAGTTAAATGTTTTTGCTTAGACTCATTTCCTTTATTGAATGTTGAGTTGGAATTGGGCAACTACATTTCCCTTGGACGATTTTGAGTGAGAAGTGAAGAAGAGGAAGAGAAGAATTGAAAAGAGAAATTTGAGAACCAAAGGTAAATAATCTACCTTAACACCTATTCCTAATGTTTGTAGAATTTTGGGATGGGTAATGAAATGAATGAACCAAATATATGCTAGAAATATGCTTGGTTGGAATATGAGATAATGGTGAATTAATGACATTGAGCTAGTGAGAGCTTGATTGTTTAAATTGTGTTGAATTAAGGGCCTTGGAGCCAAGAGATTTGAGATTATGTTTATATTGTTGGTTTGGTTAATTTTGTTTGAGTTGTGTGCTGGTAGGACCCTTTATGCGTGTGGTTAGTTTTGAATTGGTTTGGGTGAGAAATTGTGCATTTGGGCGATACTAGGATTGTAGGGGAGTTATGGCAAAATTTGTGTAGAAACCTAAGAAGGTTAGGTGATGAGTTGAGTGAAAAATGACCTAGGATTAACTAGGTGTTTTAGTGAATTGAATTGAGTGGATTAACCACCTTGAAATGGTAGTTGGAGAACTGGAAAGAGTAGTACAAAAATCTATGTGTGTGACTTTGGAAATGAGGATTTGAACTTGAGTAATGAAATGCCATGGGCTAGGAATGAATGGTTATGGCCAACAAGAGAATTGGTAATGGTTGTAGAAGGTTGTGAAACACCAAGGGAGTTGGTAATGCACTAGTGTGCATAAGTGCAAAAATGAGAAATGAAAATTGTAAAATTGAGGTAAAGGTTTGGACCATGGTTTAAGGAGGTTTAGAGCATGATTAAGGTGGTTTAATATGTTAGAAAACATGTGGAATGATAAGGAAAAGATTGGGTGAGAATTAAGGTAAGTTTAGAGTTCAAAGTGAGTAGTTGAACACATTGGGAAAAGGGTAATGGGTTCGACCGACCCTAGGACCGACCTTGGGAGGGTCGGTCGAGCTGAAATTTTCGAATCCGGAGTCTTCTGACTTCGACCGACCTTAGGACCGACCTTGTTAGGGTCGGTCGAGCTGAAATTTGAACCCGCAACCTACTGACTTTGACCGACCCTGGGACCGACCTTGGTAGGGTTGGTCGGGTCAAACAAAAAAAAAGAAAAAATGGCATAAGTTGTAAACCATTGGGAGAGTAATGATGGTAAGAAAAATATGCACCTAAGAACCTAAGTAAACGAGCGTGAGAAGTGAATGAGAAGTTGAGAACTTAAGTACATTTGAGTAGACCTAAGATTAACGGGATAATGGGGTAAGTACGGGAGTAAGATTAGTTACATATCATATGACCTTGATATTAATAGAACCACTTGATATGTGATCAGTGATTCGAGAGTAAGACCCGAGGAACGTAAGGTGACACGGTAAAGTTAACCCATGGTGAAAGGTATGATTTTCTCATGCCCTGTATGCTACCGGGATTACACTGATTTGTGTGATGTGTGCTTGTGTGCCGACCTAATCAAGATAAAAGCATGAAAACATTATATTGCTTTGATTGTATATCTTGATGCATGTTGTGTGTACTAACCATCCTTGTATGTTGTGTGGTCTAACTTAGTGATATAGACCGACTCATAGTTGAGTATTGTTTGGTTAGTGACTCGTAGAAAGAGTCGTTTCTCGAATTAACAAAAACACGAAAACACACAAAAATGATCTAATCAAGAAGAACGATAATGCAAACCTATGAACTCACTAGAACATGAGAGAGTTGTACGGGATTAGTAAACTCCCGATAATGGTTAGAGAACCGAATTGAAGTAATCCACGAAACAAATGATAGTGGAAAGATATAGTGAACCTCTATTTAGAGGATGATGATAGTTCAAAGAAAAGAACTCTTGAGAGAAGTAAAAGAGATATAAAGAACTGACAAACTCCTTTAAAAGATAGTCGATCTACAATATGAGGATCCGACCTAATTTGAGAAAATGTCCCGAACATAAAAGTATTCGATAAGTTGGGGAAACCCTTAAATCTGAGAATATTAGACAAAATTGAGAAAATTCCCTAAGCTATTAGAGAGTGATACTTCTAGGCTAATCCTTGAGATTGTGATATGACTCCGAGAGGGAGCATTTGGAAAATTGAATAGTCCGGCAGAGAAACGAACATTTGTGAATTTGAGGAACTAGGTGTATAGTTCCGTTTGATAGTCGAACCTTCCCATCATGCTAGACCCGGTGTAGGGTCGTAGCCGGGGAAGTAAGACGAGTATTTGTAAGCCCGGTGGTGAGTCTTGTGTATGACTCTGACCGGAGGTCATGGGTAATGACTTAAAAGGTATCCATTTGAGAAATTGAGTATTGAATTTGAGAATTTGAGTATTGAATTGAGAATTTGAGAATTGAATTTGAGAGTTGAGAATCGAGAATTGAGATTGAGAACTTGAGAGTTGAGATTGAGAATTGTAGAATTTGTATTGAGATTGAGACTTGTAGGGTTTACAAACCCAAGAGAGTTTGAGTAAGATTATCCCAAGAGAATGGGAAGACAATGAATAAAGTAACTAAGGCATTAGTGAGGTAGAAACCCTCAAGGCCTAAGAGAAAGATAATTTGAACTAACAACCTTGATGTGTTAGTTAGGGATTGTATTCCATGATTGAATGCTGAATACTTGTGCTATTGTACATGCTTAATGTATTGCTATCCTGCATGATAGTTGAATTAAAATGAATCCCATGTTCTCGACGAAGTAGTTGACGTACCCCCGTTAGCACGCGGGGTATGCGAATTTCATACCAGTAATTTGCTGAGCCCCTTGGGGCACCGTTTTTATCTTCCAGGTACCTTGAAGTCGATTATCGTTTGAGAGTAGGACGGGGATGGCGGTTAAATACGGGTAGTCGATTAGGAACATTCGTATTATTGTAAATTTGTACTGTAAGACCGAAATGTGGTCGGCAAGTTTGAGAATTGTAGAGACTCGGTATAGAATTGAATTGAGGTTGAATTTGTATTGTGAATAAGGAATGAAATGTATTGTTTGGTATAGAGTATTCGGTATGTTAGTTCATCAGACCAATATGGTAATTGGATTATTGTATTTGGATTTGGCCTTGTTAGTCACGTGCGTGACTAACAGCATTGTATCACCCACTGTTTGTATTGAATTTCCGCTGCTTTGGTATTGGTGAATGAGACAGATTAGGAGGTAATGACTGGTTTAGCGGTAGGGGTGTTACACTGAATGGCATTTCCGACCTTTGAATTTTGATGGAGTAGATCTAGAAGGTTGGCTGCTTGTGGCTGACTCATATTTCAGCTTCTGTGAGATTGACGAAGCCGATAGATTTTAGGCGGCTGCTGAGTATATGGTAGGTGCAGCGTTTCAGTTTTTCGAATGGGTTTGTAATCTTTTTGCACAAACTTCTTGGTCTTTTTTACAAGATTTGTTTATAGAGGAATTCAAGAATTTTCAAAGGGAGATTCTTTGAATTTTGGGTGTGGGATACACCGGGATAAGACTTTTGTTTGTGAAATGGAGATTGCGCAGGAAAAAGAAGATTGGATAGAATCGGAGGAGATAGTCGAAGTTCATCGGATGTGTTTAAGATTGAGGAGCTAAAAATCAAGGTTGGAGGATTGGGAATCAAAGGCAATTGCTGAGCAATTGGTGTCGATTAGAAGAGCACAAGGAAAATGCAAGAGGAGGTGGAAGGTGAAGAGGAAGAGAAGGGAATCGGATCGAAGGGTTCTGGAAGAGAAAAAATTCATTCAGCATGATTTAGGGAAACTGAAAAAATATTGAGGCAAAGAAAGCTCAATCGATTGAGGAGAAAGAGGAAGAAACTGATTAAGAAGAAGAAAAGAGGGAAGAGGATGTTAGATGCACCTGATAATCATTTTGGAAGAAATAGGGAAAATCTCGTTCTTAGTTCAAGATCCCACTAGTATAAAACGGGGCTATCTCGGTGATTGTTTTGGGCCTATCTTGACGGTTCTAAACCGTCAAAATGAAGTGCGCCGAAATAGGTGCGTGTTCGAACAAAAAACTCACCTATTTCAGCGGTTCTTAGCTAACAACCGCCGAAATAGGTGTATTTTTTTAAATGATTTCTACCTCATCTTTAACCTCAAGAGCGCGATGCAGTAGTAGTTCCAGTGATTCACTTTGTAGAGGCGTAGACACAAGATGAGAATGAATAGAGGCACAAAGAGTGTATGCTCCTTGTTTGCCTTGCAAAGAGATTGTAGAGGCGTAGAGCATGTTCCTTGTTTGCCAGTTAGGGTTGCAAATTTACCGTGAGAAGAGAATGAAATAGGTGCAGAACATGTTGTTCTCCAATTGCAAAATTACCATCAACGAAAAGAATGAAAGATATGCGCATACTCAAAGAAGAGAATGAAAAGGTGTAGAGCATGTATGCGTTCCTTGTTCTCCATAGAGAAAAAAGATAAGTTCGAGTATATTACTAGTTTTGAATGAACTTCTTCAGCCCCGTCTTCAATCTAGTGAGCAAAATGCGGCAGCTCGACCATAAGTGCATATACAAGAAGAGAATGAAGGTGGAGATGCAGGGCTTAGGGTTGTGAATTTACAGTGAGTGAAGAGAATGAAGAGAGAGAGAGAGGTGAAGGGTTGGAAAAAAGAAGACGGAGGCGCGGTTTTTAAGAAATTTCGTCTATTGTGGCGGTTGTTAATGGGAACTGCCGCAATAGACTAAAAAACCGGGAATGCAAAAAAATAGAATCAGGAAAACAACCTCTTTTGGCGGTTCTTAGCTAGAAACCACCGAAATAGGATCATCAAAAATTTTGTGTTTAAAAAAAGACAACTATTTCGGCGGTTCCTAGCTAAGAACCACCAAAATATATGTCTTTTTTTGACACATAATTTTTGATGACCCTATTTCGGTGGTTCCTAGCTAAGAACCGCCGAAATAGGTGTTTTTTTTATACACAAAAGTTTTCAGGGCTCTATTTTGGTGGTTGTAAGAACAGCCACCCAAATATGGGCGCCAAAATAGGCCTTTTATACTAGTCTCTACATCTTCAAGACCATCATCGTGTTCAATCGCCAAGCCGTCTAGATGAGTTTCATTCTACGATCGACCGCCAAGCATTAACCGGTGGAATCAAAGACACATGGTCATCTTCCATCGATGTATCACCAAGCGCAGCAAAAAGGAATGTGAAGAAGTTCGTAGTATCGGAAAGTCAAAGGCGATGACTCTTCCAACAATTTCGAGAATGCTTAAGTAGGATTATCTCCTTGTCGGATAAAGCCCTTAACCCTATCGTGTTGTCAATCATGATCAAACTAGGTTTGGATCAGGGACAGAAAGTTCTTGGTGGGCCAAGTCAGACGCAGTTAGACCTGGCAATTTTGACCCAACCCAAAACCCAGAATTTTATGGGTTTGGGTCTTGATTAATGATCCATTTACTTTTTGGGTTGGGTTAGGGTAATAAGCTAATTTTATGGGTTGGGTTAGGGTAGAGATCCAAACCCATGACCCAACCCGAAACCCAAAAATATATTTGTTAATAATAAAAAAAATAAAATTATTAATCTATATATATACATATTACTTTCATACCAAACGTTGTCTTAGCCTTCAGCAGAAAATATTTTACTAATCAGCTCAAATCCAGTTGGACTATCCAACCTTTAAAAATATAACACACCATATTATGTCAATAAAACAAATAGTCCATCAGGCTTTGCATATCAAACAATTATTTTAAGAGTTTTGACTTCACGTCTTATTTGTTTAGTTTGACTAAACCAATTATGCGGTTGCTGATGTGAATATAACTACTCCAGGATGTTTTTTTACGAATGATATCTGTTTTTTGGCTTTTTGTATATGATACAACACAATTGATACGTTTAGATGATGTAGAAGAGTGAACAAAAATAGGATATATATATATATATTTGTGAATGAGTATAGTACTTTACGTCTAGTAAGTTCTAGAAGTAGCTACTGTATTTTGAAAGTGGTCCATCAAATGCTATCCACGAAATTAGATTATATCATTTAAATATGTTATGTAATGCTATCAAGGGGTTGTAAAAAGTAGCTTTTATACTTTGAAAAGTGGTCTATCAAAGTAGCTATTGTATTAAACGTATACTCCCTTCTGTTCTCAATAGAAATTTTTCTAGCAACAACACATGGAAATTAAGGAGACAACTTGTGGACTATTTTACCCTTACTTCTCTATGAGGAATAGGAGAGTTGTGGGTATGAGGGAAAAAAAGAGTTAAATGTAGAAAGTAAGTGATAAAAATGACCAAAACTTCCTATATCTTAAAAACAATGACAAAACTTAGAAAATCATCTAACGAGAATAGGAATAAGTACAATTTAATCTCATGTAATGTGGTAATATGGGTTATTGTTTGCTTACAAAAGGGTTGGGTTAGGGATTTTTTTTTGCTGGGTTGGGTTAATAATATTTTAAATGGGTTGGGTCAGGGTTGATACCAACCCAACCCATCAACCCAAATTGTCAGGTATAGACGCAACAAGTGTCGGTGGTTCTAGAGTGAGTGTAGTGATTGTGGCCAAGTCGACTTCCAACATCAATTTCCTTCTTTCCACCTTCAAGGTGGATGTGCAGCAGGGGAGTGATGTTACGACTGTAGTGAATTTTTTTGGCAAAGTTTATGTTAGAAAAAGGCAATACAGTAGATTGGGATTTGTCTACACTAGAAAGAGGCTGTTATAGAATTGGAATGGGTTTAGCATTTATTGTTAGTTTAAATTTTCTTAGTATTTTGGATTGTTAGCATTTATTGTTAGTTTGAATAGAATTAGTATACTAGTAGAATTGAAATGGATTTTTTTTTTAGTTAGAAAAGAATTAGTATTCCAGTAGAAATTGTTAGGGGGCGTTTGTTCCTACTTTTTGTTTTGCCAGTTTTTCCTGTTTTCAGAAAAGGAAAAGAAATTACCCCAAAACCCTCTATCTTGATTCTCACCTCTACTAGGGAATGAGATTCCCTTTCCCCAGTACATTTTGACCGGCGATATATGACCATTGACCGATGACTAATGACCATTGAATGTTGACCGACAATTAACAACCATTGACCGGCAACCATTGACATTGACCGGTTATTTATTTCATTTCCCCCAGCTCAAACAAACAACCATGAAAATTAAAGGGAATTTTTTTTCATTCCTCCCATTCTCTTTCCTGATTCCATTCCTTCCCCCACCTTAAACAAACACCCAGTATTTTGCTAAGTACATTAGTATAAATAGGAGGGAGTTTGTAAGTATGATCATCCATGAATTGAAAGTATTTTGACCTCTTTGAGAGGATATTGACCATTTCGATGGAGTTAATTAGCATTTGAACCTATCAAATATTTATTACTACATATATAATTTTTTAAACTCAAACTGAATTTTGACTAATCTTAGATGACATGAGCAAGAAATGACTTAAACCGAAAACTAACTTGACTTGAAAATTTTTATTTACAAAAAATTGTAAATTGACTTAATATTAAGTATTCTTCAAACTACTCCATCTATAAAATCAACATATGATGGTTGAAGTAGCATGACTTCAAAAAGAATGTTGACATAGTTAAAAAAAAAGGGAAAATTCACGAGATACCCCTGTTTTCTTTCGTAATTCACAATATACCCCTATGATTTTAGTAATTCAACTTTAAACATGCTTAAATGTTATCCAAAATTGATGAAACTTTACATGGACGATGCTAATGTGTTATATTTTGGTCCAATATCAAATTTGAAGCTTTTTAAGCTCACATGTGACCTGTGGACCCAATGAATATGTGACTGTTCATCGGGTCCCACAGGTCACATGTGAGCTTAAAAAACTTCAAATTTGATATTGGACCAAAATATAACACTTTAGCATCGTCCATATAAAATTTCATCAATTTTGGACAACATTTAAACATGTTTAAAGTTGAATTACTAAAATCACAGGGGTATATTGTGAATTACGAAAGAAAACAGGGGTATCTCGTGAATTTTCAAATACAAAAAAATTGATAAGCGGGGATAGGGAAAATGACAAACAACATAGTACACAAATGCAGAATACAGAAAATATACTAGTTCAGACTAACAAATCTTAATTCCCACTAATGTCCTACCTTCATAGGTTTCAAGACCGGGATCTTTCCCTAGGTGCAACCACCACTTTACGTACATTGGAGTTGACCTGACAAAACAAGTGATCATTTTGATGAAATAAGGTTCCAATGAGTTCACCTTATAGCAAAACCACTAACAAAGAAGGCAAGAAATGAATTCAATTAATTGCATCAACACCAGATAACAATATAATTTACAATGATTCCAAAGAAGAGTTTAGTGTCATATTGGATAATAAACTATAAAGTTTTCACATAAAGGGTGGCACCCAGCATTGTACAACCAGCTTCATTCCTCCAAAACGATTATAGTAGAGACAGAAACAGGGAAAAAATTCATGAAACTTGGCACTTTTGGTGCAAGTGCAGCAAGCGCATGGCGACGAACATTGACGAAAGTTATTTATAATAGCTATGATTGATACTCAAAACTGTCAACTTTCCAGATATATTCTGGACACACCAGAAAAACTGCACTGCAAGTGATCAAATGAGACCTGTTGCAAGAAATTATATCAAATATCTAGTATATACTCATCTGTTGTACAGATTTGGAGACAGTCTTGGAGATCAGACCTCTCTGAACTAACTGGTCCCAGAAGAGACCCAATAAACTATCGCTAGCATAAGAAGCATTAAAACACTTATAGATCTTCACGGTAACACTTAATCTCCTCTTATACATATCATCCAAAATATGAAAAGCCACCTTTGTCTCCCCTGCTCTGAAATGAGCAAAGGCGAGACTTGTAAAGACTAAACTATCTCCCTCAAATCCGTTGTCTTGCATGAGACCATATAACTGTTGAGCACAATTCACCTTCCCTCTCTTGCAAAGCCGCCTTATTAGAGCTCGGTAAACCGAGATATTGACACAACAGCCTCTGCTTCTGATCTCAGCAGGCAGACTTGCAACTACTTCCTCACTATTCAGGCTGCAGTAGCCATCAACGATCCACGCATAAGTACAATAATTTGGAGAGATTCCAGCATCAAGCATCTCAAACAAAATCTCTTTTGCACGTTCCACCTCGCCAGCCTTGCAAAAGCCATGAATAAGAGCCTTGAAGGTAAAATGGTCGAGTTTCAATCCAGAATCCACCATCCTTCCTCTAACCTTCAGTGCAGATCGCATATCCCCGATCTTGCAGTACGCATTGATCAGCGTGTTACAAGTTACCTTATCAGGTTCAACCTTCTTTCCATCCATCTCCTTTAAAAGCTTGTTTGCATCCCTTATTCTGCCCTCTTCACAAAATTTCCGAAGAATTGAATTGTAAGTAGCGACACCAGGATACAGCCCATTCATCTCCATCACCCCAAGTAATTTCAGAGCTGCTTCAAGGTTGCCTGCACGACAGTGCCCATCAATCAAAGTGGTGTAAGTAACATGGTTTGGACTTAGACCCTTGATTTCCTCAAAAATCCTGATGGCCTCCCTCATCCTGTTCTCCTTACAGTAGCCATGAATTAGTGAATTATAAGTTACTATATCAGGAGATATTCTGCCTCTTTCCATCCTATCTTGAATAGCTAAGGCTTCATAGTGCATCCCCTTCTTCATATACAAAGAAATCAGCGTGTTATAAGTGAAGAGATCCGGTATCACACCCTTCAACTCCATTTCATTCAACAATTCTTCTGCCTTCTCCACATCCCTCGACCTGCAACAAGAATGAATCAACACATTGTACACATGAAGATTAGGAGAAACTCCCAGCTTCAACAACTTCTTGTATACTTTCCACATTGTGGAAATCATCCCAGCCTTGACAAGTGAACTCAAAAGCACGGTGCAAGCATGTAAATGTGGCACTAAGCCATTGATCCTCATATGTTCACACACCTGAATTGCATCCTCGGTCATACTCGTATTTGCATATAGTATAACCAGCCAGCTCAGGATATGAGAATTTGTACCTGGGTCATCGCTGGTCACGCCCAGAAGTGAGTCAAGAACAGATGGTGACGATAAATAGTCCTTGAAAGCAATTTTCTCGAGCAGGTTCTGGGCGAGCCTGTAGTGCTTCTGAGCGGTGAGTGTATAAACCATAGCCCAGGTGGACTTGACGGAATGACTATAACCAGGAATATTCTCCACCCACTTGTATAATTCCCAGGAAACGGTGCAGTCTAAAGGAATGGCAGATATTAATGCCTCCATAGTTGAAGGTCTGAAACGAGATGCAGCATTCGGTTTCAGGAGAAAGTTCCAATTCCCCTTCAGGACAAAGGCACTGATGATTTTATTGAATCGGGTCTCACATATAGATTTAAATAAGCTCACCATGGTGGTAGAATTTAATAAAATTAGCAGTGAATAATCTTCAAACTTTGTCACGGTTTACTGTTTTTGATGCTAAGGCCAGAGCATATCACTTACCCGTTCCTTTCAATCATATGCACTGTATTTGAAGAAAAATTTCCTTCTGTCATCAAGCTCAAGTCTGCTTACCATTAGCAAGGGTTTTCAGGTACCGCGGACACATCCTGGCATAGGCTTGGCCGTGCTCACTCAGTACCGACGCCCCCAATGAGCACACGAGATACCGAACACAGACTTTCGAATAGGGGAAGATGTTTGTTGCGAGGGATTCAGAAAAAGCGTCTGTGTCCCCAGAGTTTGCTCGGAACAACAAGCGAAGGGGAAGGGATCGATTTTTCTTTTCTTACCACACCGGGCCACTCGCTGGCCGCTGCCTATGTTTCTTTACTTTTTTTTTTTGGAGCTGACATATTCCGTTATATTAGAATAAGGTGAGAATACAACTTGGAATTACGGATGGCAATGGGTCCGCGGGTACCCATTTCACCCGGTCACCCGACCCGTTAAACCGGGTGAAAAACTCGCATAAAACGGGTGAAAAATAGGTGACGGGTGGAACGGGTACGGGTGCGGGTCGGGTGACGGGTGAACATTTTTTCACCCATCACCCGACCCGCTCACCCGCATAGATTTTACATATATATATATATATATATTAAATTGTTACTTATTATTCATTCTCCTTCACTCATGATTTTTTGTAACCCTAACTAGTGAACAAGAAACATTCATGCTCTGAGTGACTGCGCCATTCTTTATTCTCACCACTCTCGGTAATTTTACAGTTCTAGCATACTTGCTCTACACAGTTTCTAATTATCTTCACTGAAGGTAATTGCAACCATAACTGGCAAACATGGAACAAAGATGCTCTGTGCCTCTATTTTCTTTCTTCACTCTCGGTAATTTTGAAACCCTAACTGAAAACAAATAACTTACATGCTCTACGAAGTTTTTCATTCTCTTCACTGAAGGTAATTTCGCAATCCTAACAGGCGAACATTGATCATACATGCTCTGCGCCTCTATTTTCTCTCTTCACTCATGGTAATTTTGCAACCATAATTGGCGAACATGAAACGTACATGCTCTGTGCAATATTTCATTATTTTCTCTGAAGTAAATTTCGCAATCCTAACCGGCGAACATAGAACATACATGCTTGTGTCTCTATTTTCTCTCCACTCACAGTAATTTGCAACCTTAGTGGCAAACAAGGAAAAATAAAAACAACGGGTAAATGGGTAAACGGGTTCACCCGCGGGTGACGGGTGAAACGGGTGATGGGTGATATATAACGGGTGACGGGTCGGGTACGGGTGGAGCGGATGAAGTCGGGTGACGGGTGCGGGTGATGGTCCACCTGACCCAAACCCGACCCATTGCCATCCCTACTTGGAATATCAATATAACAGTTACCTAAATGTAGATTTTTCCTGTCAAGATTAGCTAGAGTATGAGCTTATGTGAGATATGGTGTCAAGTGATCTTCTTGAAAGATATCAAAAGGTTAAGGGTGTCCTTCAATACAATCCTAACTTCAACCCGGACATCTTTTTAGTGTCCTTTAGAAAGTTGATATTTACTATGCAATCTGACAAGATCAGAACCTCGTCTAGGGTGAAGCTTCACGACCAGTAACAAACCCATGATGATTGCCTTTGCTTCGATCATTGCAAGTCCCATGCTAAAGAACCCCTCAATGACGACCACTAGTACTTGATCATCAAGGGACGTACTACGTGCACCCAGACTAATCCATTCCTTGCTAGAACTACCATCAACATACACTTGGAAAGTGTTCTCCAAACAAGGGGCTGATATATTATCCACAGGCAAAGAGGGTGGGAAAGCCGCATTGGGCATGGCAAGGTAGTTGCACGCCTAATACATACCCATCTCAAATGTTCAAACATGGTTGTGGTAAGGTGGCATCTCGCTACAATTTCCAAAGAAAAGGAAGAAGGATCTCCAGGTGCCTGATAGATTCAGAGATGCAAGTTGAGATTACGCAATCTTGGAAGGCAGCATCGCTAAGAAAAGCTCCCGGCCGAGCTAGATTGTCCAATTATCACCA
Organism: Limonium bicolor; assembly: GCA_023374045.1. Lineage (NCBI taxonomy): Eukaryota > Viridiplantae > Streptophyta > Magnoliopsida > Caryophyllales > Plumbaginaceae > Limonium > Limonium bicolor. The sequence continues at coordinate 13,618,404 of CM041781.1, forward strand.
TCTTTGAACCATAATACAGTTGAGGAAAACATCCATCATGTTCTCAATACCACCATAAAAAGCGCAAGCTCCATTATCCTTCAATCTTACTCCACGTGTCCTGCATGGTAGAACCATTCATGAGTTTTCATGCAAAAAGACGGGTACGCAGAAGACGTGAGTACTTCCATATTTTTTTTTCATGGATACACTGATCCTATTCCTGTAAGTGGTTGAAGCTGGGTTGTGGGGATTGTTCGAGCTGGCAAGGTGGTATGCCGATTTGACTGAGAATACCCCATTTTTTGCTTCCCCCAGCACCAGCAATCAGGTTTAGGAGTGGTATTCAACGGTATTCTTAGGATAAGTATGGTAACGACCCCAAAACCACCCTAGTTGAGAGACCATTACACACCACACACTTATTACCTAAGACACGCAAGGCTACACTAGCGAATCCCAAAACTGAACAAAATACTCTTATATTATACAAATGAACGGTTACAGCATGTCTTTACAGCTCACAGGCGGAAGCCAAACTAAAATACAAAGCATAATCTAAATACAACTGGGCCCTAAGGCCAAACAAGCCGAACACAAAACTTAAATGCGAAAACAAAAAGTAAAAGCTGAATCTCCAAGCATGAACTAAAACCTGCAAATCAGACGGAAATAGGGGTTAGCCAAACTATAGCTCAACAGGTGATAAACTTCATCAGCTGAGAAGCTCAAAATAGATACTGAACATACATATATGCATACATGTACGAAAGCGCTTAGCCAGAGTAAAATCAGAGACAAAGTGGAAGTATTTCAAATAGACAAAAGTCTAAAACACAAGGAGCTAAGCGGTGGTCAAAACAGATACTGAATATCAGAAGGTAAACTGAAGATGGAAGCCTAATATAATCAGAAGCTTAACAAACTCAAAAGCTTAAATAGAATCAGAAGCTTAGCAAAATCAGAAGCTTAACCAAAGATGAAAGCTTAACAAAAGGTGGAAAGCACACAACAATCCATCTAAAACCAAACACACAGAGAGAGCAGACAAAGTAGGGCACTTTGCAAAATAGTGATGTTCAATGGACAGAAAACACACAACAGTCTGTCAGAGTTTGAAAACAGACAAAACAGACGAAAGTAGAATCAAACAGACAGAGGCGTTCAAAGAACAGAAAGCACACAACATTCTATCAAATACAGAAGCAGAGACAACAAAAAGAAGCAGAGCAGAGTACGAACAGAGGTTGGACACTAGTGTTCAATGCATACAGACAGAACGGAGCGAATCCGTGAACAGAACGAGGAACATCACTCGTGAATAGAACAGGTGAGGCACCTGTGAACAGAACGGGGGAGACACCCATGAGATAACAGAAGGATGTCCTACGCAGCATGCTACGGGATAGCTAGACCTAGCCATCCACAGCTCAGAAACAGAGAAGACTAGGTCCCAATATAGAGGCTTATTCAAACAGAGCAAAGCTTTCCTCAGAAAGAAGCAGAGGGTAGAAACTTATCAAATGAATCAAAATCCTAATTCAAACAAAAGTCATATACCGACTGTCAAAACACGAAAGCCAAACAGGTCACAGGAGCTAAAACATACTTTCAGACTAAATCAGAGGTCAAAAACATATCAAGGCATCCAAGGAAACAATATACATAAAAACAAGCTGAAACATGTTAAAACAGATAGTATTCAAAAAGAGGAATCCAATGTCGCAAACGGCACTCGAAACGGAGCTCAAACGAAGAAGTTATGCAACTTACAAGTCGGGAGGCACGCTGGCGCCAAAATACACGTGTCCGGACTTACGTCCGGCTAACTGGTCCAAACACAAGCCTAGGAATGCTAAAACATGTTAAAACAGCTAGTATTCAAAAATAGGAATCCAACACCGCAAACAACACTCAAAACGAAGCTCAAACGAAGAAGTTATGCAACTTACAAGTCAGGACACACGCCGGCGCCAAAAATACACGTGTCCGGACTTACGTCCCGCTAACTAGTCCGGATGCAAGCCCAGGACGGAAAAACAAGGTGTTTAGGTTTCCTGTCCGACCCACAGACCCGGAAAGAACCCAAAAAGTGAAAAAAAAATGTGTCCGAACTTTGTCAGGGCTTGCAAGTTCAGACACAAGTCGAACTGTAAACCCGAAACTCGTCCTTGCACCCCGTCCGGACATCACACAAAACGCAGGCAAACAAAGGCGTCCGACCAAACTTCCGGGCCACAAGTCCGGACGCAAGTTCGGACACGACGAAAAAATCAGAAAACAATGTCGAACCAGAAGAGAATTGCAGAGCCAAATTCACCATTGTCAATGCACTAAATTTCATATCAATATATGCGAAACAAAACACATCCCACGGGGTTTTAAACAGAGTAAAACACAATTCCAAATTCGATTCAAATTCACAACAAATTCAGAGAATCGAGCAACACATAAACGAAACAAAATCATAAATCACAAACCCCCGTGGGTGAACATACGTAACCAAATCCATCTACCACCTACCACACATCCGACACAATGCAATCTCAGAGGACTCTACACTTTGGATTCCTCAAATCTCCACTCGAATCGATGAACCAGGGAACTGAACAACCGGATTCCGGAATCCAAAATCAGAAAGAGGAAAGGGGGAAACTCAACGAAGAACGAAATCAAATCACAAATCTAACTTGACGATCGAACGACTAGCAACACTGGAACTCCATAAGCAAATCTCCAATGATCGATTATAGGGAGGAGATTAAAGAGAAATAAGAGAAGCAAAGGGAGGGAGAAGATGTGAAAAGCGAGAGAGGGTTGAGGGAGCGAGGAAACTATCGTGGAAGGGGAAGAACGTGAATTGGAAATTAGAAAAAAAAATGAGGAAAATAATATCAAGTAATTAATAAATACTCCCCTTCACAACTAAAAAATAAATAAGGAATGGAGTAAATTACTCGGAACCCCCCTCAGGTATGGGCATAATACAGTTAACCCCCTTGTGTTTATCATAATTATTGGTAACCACCTTGAGGTTACGGTATCTCTGACTATGAGCCCTCGAACTATAACTTTGTTATCAAAACGTTAACTACATGTTGATCCATAAGCTTAATCACATTATTAATGACAATCTAGACAACAAAACTACTTAATTAACATCATTTAACTCTCCCTCATCCTAATTCAGATGCAATTTTGAGGTAGGATTAACGTTTTTCGGACAATAAGAGTGCTGATTAAATAGTGTTTTTTGTCCAGCATGTCATTAATAATGTGAGCAAGCTGATGCGTCAGCTGCTGATTAAATAGTGTTTTTTGTCCAGCATGTCATTAATAATGTGAGCAAGCTGATGCGTCAGCACATGGTTAACATTTTTTATAATAAAGTTATAGTTCGGGGGCTCATAGTCAAAGATACTGTAACCTCAAGGTGGTTACTAATAATTATGATAAACACAAGGGGGTTAACTGTAATATGTTCAATCCTCAAGGGGGTTCTGAGTAATTTACTCTAAGGAATGACATTCCTAACTCTCTCCTTCCTCAAACGATGATAATAATAATTGAAGAAATGTTATAAACATTCTAACATAAGACCTATATGAATATGAACTCCCTTTGTGAATTAGAAGGAAAACAAAGAAAATAAAAAAAAATCTGGGGCATAACAGCATCTTTTGGACAGAACAAGGAATGCACGATTTCTTCCTTCCACTTTCTTTTATGTTCATCAATAAGGAGGGGCACCTTCTTTCCTTGTCTGACATTTGGAGGGATCAACCATTCCTAGGGGTTACCACTGTGCTTCCCAAGTATCCATCTATCCAAGATAAAAGTTGATTGTCCATCCCCGACCAATCTTTTAGCTCTCGCTTTGAGAAGGGAAATGCAAAGAGAGTGCCATATTAGACTTGTCTATGTTCTTAAATTTGCCTTGAAAGTACTTAGCTTTAAGGACCTGAGCAACCAGAAGCTGAGGACTTTGTAAAACAAGCTAGCATTAACGGGATAAAAGAGCATCATTAAAAGAGTTAAGATCTTTGAAGCCCCATTCTCCCTTATCTAAACCACTACATGGGATGCCCAACTTTTCTAGCAAATTCCCTTGTGGGCCATGGAGCCTGACCACCAAAATTGTCTTATTGCACCTTGGATATCTCGAATAAAATTCAAGGAGCTTTATCATGGTCATAACGTAGGATGGAATAGCTTGCAACACATACTTGATCAGAATGCCTTGACCCGCTTGGGACACCGATCCTTTCCAGCTCATGATCTATTGATGTACCCTGTCCCAGATATAGCTGAAGATTGTTTCTTGTTACATCCAATTGAGCAAGGGAAACCAAAATAGAGACCCAAATCACTTACTTATCGGACCTGAAAAATCCTTGCTACGTTGTCTTTAAGAAAATTCGATAGACCCGCTAAGAAGACAATTCCCGATGTAACTAGGTTGATACTCTGCCCCGAAGCTTCTTGGAACTCATCAATTCATTAATTCTTTGAGCACTATACTGATTAGCCCTCCCAAAAATCACACAGCCATCCATGAAGAAAAGATTTATGCCACCAAATCCTAGACCTCGACATGTGATTCCATGGATGGCTCCAGCCTGAGTTATTATATGAAGGCTCGAGGAAAGAGTCTCCATGCAGCAGGCGAACAGAAAGACGGAGAGGGGATCCCCTTGTCTTAGGACCCGCTTGGGATAGAAGGTCGTACCTGGTAGCCCATTGATCAAGACTGCGATTGAGGGTGAGGTCATACACTTCTCAACCAGTTTAACCCAGTTTTTGTGAAGCCCATGCTTTGCAAGACACTTAAAACAAAAGACCATTCCACTCTATCAAAGGCTCTAGCCATGTCAAGGTTCAAGGAAAAGATCCTTTTTGGGAGGCCTTAGAAATCTTCATAGAATGAAGGAAGGAATTCATGGACGATTATAATATTATCAAATATTAACCTACCTGGAACAAAGGCACCTTGGTATTTAGAGAATACACAACTCATCAAGTTACAAATTCTATTTACCAAAACTTTTGAGACATCCCGCATGATTATCTTACATAAGAGATTGGCCTGAAATATGCCATCGTGTTGGCTCTTATTCTTTTGAGAATCAAGACAAGATGCGTGGTTGAGGCCTTCGACCAAGCGTCCAAATTAGAAACATTAAGGATAGTGTTGACTAGATCATCTTCAATAATATTCCAGTAAGATTTAATGAAGGTTCCATTGATGCCATCTGGGCTGGGGGCCTAGTTAGGATGCACGGTATTCATCCCCTTCCTGGATTGCACCCGACTGAAGAAAAGGAAGTGTTTTTATCCCCTTCTCTAAGCCAATGTTGTCGAGAGCATGGTGCCCATCTCATTTTTTGTTTGAAAAGGAGCCAATCCAGTTCCCTAGACAAAGCCTTCCAATAGTTTGAGCTCACCTAAGTTAGGGCTTGTTGGCCAATGTTAGCAATTGATTCTTGAATGCCCCAAATAACCGTCATTTCTACTTGAGCTTTTCGGCTACCCCAGGACCTCAACGCCTGTCCACATTTTGAAATCTTCTTCATGTAACCACCTTTCATATTTCTATTAGTCCAAATATTACTGATTATGCTCTTGCATGCATCTTCTCCTTCCCAACTATTGTCGAATTTGAAAGGTTTTTGTGCCCTATGAACTTGAGGATTGAGACAAAGCTTGATTGAATGGTGATCGGATCAACCCTATGCAGGTCGGAATTTATTGCCTCTGGAAAAAGATTCGACCAAATTATAGAAGTAAAAATATAGTGATTATATCTCTACCACCTAGAAAGTGTACCTATCGCTTTACGGGAATAGTGATGAAGTGGGTTGTCGATCTCAGGGACCTCATTCAATTAACTGACAATTTCTAAACCTAGTTGAGAAACCTAAACTTAACTAAGAAAATAGGAATTGTCACTTGTTTCGGGTTTACTTAATTAATCTAATTGAAAACTAAATTAACAAAGGGAAATAAAACAATTAACAAACAATTAAACTAATGTAAAGCAAGAATTAAAAGTGGTAATTGAGATAAATAAAAGTTGCAACCCGGGTTGTTCTGGTCTCCTATTTATGCAAATCCTATTAAATAACAATTCCACTAACATTTCAATAAACTCAGGAACTTTATATAAATCACCGACCGGGTCATGTACAATGAATTCTAATTGGCTGGAAGAACTAGTAGCAAACTAATGTGCTAATTCGGAAGCAAACCAATCGCTTGAAACAGTTTCTATTGGAGACAGATTAACCTATAGACAAGTCCACATCTAGTTGTTAATCCAGTTTAACTTCCTATGTCTTGTTAACTAATCTCAGCACCGCATTTTGATTAGAAAACTACAAACGTTACTTTGATCATTGGCTATAGAATCAAAGCGCATGAAGAATAGGAATTAAACTATAGCATTAATAAATAGCAATGAAAAGTTACATATTAAAAATCCTTTAAAATAGGTTTGCTTCCCCAACCCGGGGAGCTAAAGTTACTACTCACTCATGGATTCAGAAACGGAAATAACAATCAAGTTAAACAGTGAATAGATAAGAGAAATGGAAAGAGAAAACTCCATATTAGAAGTCCCGCTCTGAATCCCCGGGTCTCTGTCTTCTTATCGGTCTTTCTGGTTCAGCAATCTGGTGTGCTGATGCAACTCTATGCCTCTAGAATTGATGTGCGAGTGATGGTAATTGGTGGTGCAGTGTGGAAAAAGAATGGGTGGATCAATGGATGATAGTGATCGGTAGGATGGATGGAGTCGTGTGCAGTGGTGTGCGGATGATCAATCCATAAATGGTGGTGGCTAGGGCTCCTGAGCAAGAGCTTCTGTCTTTGATCGTTTCCATTTTTATATTTTGTTATCTATCTTCTTCTCAACGTGATGCTTCAGGAACCAACCTTCTGTATCCATCCGAACATCCGTCCAGACTTGTAGGTCCGGAAGTATCACTGGGCGTCGCATGAGATTCTTCTTTATGAGGCGTTCAGGTCTCCATCTGAAGATGAGGAATGAGGATTAGGGAGTGCAAAGAGCACAGACTGATAAGTATAGACATTGGATATGTCTCAAGTCTTCAAACGTATACATACAACTGGGAGGGACACCCAGCCTAAACACAGTAAGACAAATGCCTAACGTGAACACCACAATGTTCAACAAACGGGACGGAGTTCCCAAGAACAAATACAAAACTACCAAGGAGCATAATCCATCATCGAAGAGGATATTAAACCTAGTCTTAAGCACTAGGAGAAAATATAAACAGTCTACCCAAGAACGGGAGACATTATAACCCTAAAGGGGAAAGCTCAAATACAGTACCACAAGGTGGTAAAGCGGACACAACATATCATAAACATTAGCCGGAGGTAACGGCGTAACCTAACAGCACCCAGGAGCAATCCTTGAAGGGTGTCTGGATTGACAACAATCAAACAAAGTGTCATGATAAGAGCACGGGAGCTAGAATGAACGCTCGGTTAGGACACCGAAGGGATTTCACTTAATAGGAAATACCCTCAACCACTAAAAGGCACTGATTGACACCAGATTGCCTAAAGGGTCTCCTATGAACGGAAGCGTGATGTCACGACTTGCCATGGAACCCAGTAATACCTCCAACCTATGGGGTATGTAAGCGTGGAAACATGTATAAGCAGCTTGCAAAGAGCATAGCTCGCAGCAATTTGGCTTAAAAGCCATGATCCAACTACGTTATGTGAACTTAAACGGTTGCAAAACCCACACCATTTAATAACAAGACTCGCAAGAGATATTGCTTCATACGACAAATAAATCGACAACTGAACCACCCAATTTGAGCTCAATATAATGAGTGGCTTGGAGTAATGGCTATCTCAGTGTCACTGTCACTAGAGAATCAACCTAGTATACAGTTGACAAGCTTTTAATTACCCTTCATGCCTTCTGTAGCAATGGTAGCACAGAGGCACAAGAATCGCAATAATGCCAACAATGGCCTAGTCCACACTTGGACACTGCGAGAAACCCGAGGAAAGATACCTCATGTTGACCAAAGATCATCAATGCGGTAATGATGCGAACCCTTAGAAAAGGCTTCCATCTACCATAACAACAAGCTTGTGCATGTAGTTATTGCCAAGAGACAATCGAATAAGAAAATGAGATTTCCAAACCACTACGCCTACAAGAGGCTGTGGACTGTAGAAGCACATCGCTAAAGAGCATAAAGACTCGAAGGAGTAAGTATACTCCATATGCAGAACAGATACTAACATAGTAACCTTGTCATGAGACTTAGGAGCGGAAACAAACCCTCAACAAGAACCTTCAACTATCAATGATAAAATACTCTCCAATTGGAGAACGGGACCAGAAAAACCTTGAAGTTTCTTGGGATGTCCCGGTGATGTACATACAAGTAAAACTACACAGCTAGAGCCTATAACCAATGCTCAGCACTGGGAGACAGTAATTGTCAAAAGCAACCAATGCGAGTGCACATTGCACACCATGAATGACCAACGCTCAAGAGAGCTTGTAACCCGATAGATTATTTCATCCATTGTCAACCAAGATATTTGGCAAATTATATCATGAATGAGGAAGTAATGTGAGGTAAGATAACCTACACATGAAACCTGAATCGAAATAAAACATCTCCACATTGGGAAGATAATAACATTGTGGTATGCTACGACAACCGTCATACACGAATATAAGAAATCCTCAGTGTATTCACACCATAAGGAAATGGTGCCAACGAGAATGGCAATGAGTAAAGATAAGCTACCACAGTAACGGAGACCGTAAAAACGATGTTGTATAATGAGTAAGAATACGGTGCGCAACAAGCGACCGCTGTGAGGAAGTAGTTACACAATGATACAGAGTAGTAAGTATGAGATGACAGGCAGAAATATTCATTCCTATCACATAAGTGACTTACTGTCGAGTGTTTACGCCTCTGCACTCTGTATGACTGAGTGTTTTGGTATTGCACTTGTGCAGCTAAGGATCTAGTGGGATAGCTAGGAATATCGGAAATGTAAATCGTAGTAAACCTTTCTTTTCACCAACGAACATGGCATAAGCCAGTTAAGCAAGATTAGCAACAAACCGTGCGGCCTAAGGCCAAAGAAGCACGAAGAGTGTAAAGCACTCCAACAATCACAAGATGTGAATTCCAGTGGAATAAAAGGTGAAAGGAAACTTAAGAAAGTCACTAGGACCGACGCATAGAAAATGCAAGGTCATACAAGTAAAGAACACTTGTACTGAACCAGAAGAACTAGTATAATTCAGAAGCTATTGACAACAGAGGAAGCACTACAACTAAGTAGTAACTTAACCTCGCCCGACAATAAGTTGGAGGAACTTAGTGAAAAATTGTAGGAGTACGAATAGTATGTATAATAGATTTCCAGAGAGCTGGTTACAATCTAAAACTCATTGAGTTCAAGCACGGTAAAAGAATACCACACTTGTTAATAAACCTTATGCCCACAATAGAGGGATAAAAAGGCGATGTATAGCACATTAAGGATAACAAGAAGGGTGAATAACCCAAGTTATCAAGGTCGCGCAGCAGAAGCTAGTGGGCCCTAGCTAAGATGTTAATGTACCTAGTAAGTATAATAGAATAGCTATTAATGCCTTGAAGCCTGATAGGCTAGAACCGAATTAATTATGAGTTAAATAAACTCAAATAGGAATTCTTGGTGCAAGGACTAAACCATTAGTATGGTTAAGACCCTTTGACTAGCATACATTGAGTAATAAACCGTAGAGAAGCTAAAACGCTTCAGATAGCCCAAATTGAGTAAACCAATGTTCAATAATAACATATGGTAGATTACGTGGGCGTAATCCCTTTTAAGGGGGGTAAAGCGAAAACCGCATAATGTAAGTTTCATGAATAAAACACATAAACTATTATGTGCATAGCACAAATGAGAATTGAACTGATGATTGGTACCTATGTTAAATAAACATACGTATTTATTCATATTGTAATTGTGGTAATTAGGCACGAGAGATGCAAATACCATAACATGAGTCGGTATAAAACCGATGTAGAACCTAGAGGAAATTGAGTTCCCTAGGTGAATATTTTGAGGAATTGAGAATGAGTAGTGGATGGAGTTCCACAAGTATGGTAACCCTTAAAGAAGTAGTACGGAATGTTTGTGAGTAGTAGAGGAATGAAGTCCATGAGTAGTGTATTCTTAGGTAAAATATTGGAAGCAAAATGAAGACAACTGAATTTTGTAGGTATTGTATTTCTTAGTTAGAATATTTGAGATGATGGAGAGTAATGAATGAAAGTAGCGAAGGTTGATGAAATGAGCACTTAGGTATTGAATCTCGGAGTAAAGTAATTGGGAAGTAGATTGAGAATGTTTGATGGACTGAATTCCATCCTTTGGAGATGTGTGAATTTGTAACTATGACTAGGAAGAGTAAAAAGATAGAACATGAAAATAATCGAATTATTTGCTTGTTTGAAACTGATGTGGGAAGTCGAACTTGATCCTGATCAGATCAAGGTAAACCGAACACAAATTGGGGTGGAAAAATAGTTCAACACTGATGCTGATCACATCAGGGTCGAATGATTCTTGAAGCTCCCCTCAAGTGGTCATAAGAATCACGCTTAGGATGGAAGAAATGAATATAAATTGGAATTTGGAGATGTTGTGTTTTAGGAAGATTTCTAATTAGCGGTTGTGAAAGGTTTTTCCTTAGACTAGAGGATGAGGATTTGTTGGATTTTATACCGGAGAACGGTGGTAGTGTATCATGTTGTGTTATTCCAAGGGCAGCGGGACATAGAGGAGTCCTGTGTCAAGATGACCTGAGTGCAAGCGGGATTGTAATGTGTATTGCATTGCTTTGGGGATAGCTTTGCACTGTATGTATGTATAAATTTGTAATGAGGAACCAGATGGTATGGTATGTAGGAATCTTGAGTAACGGATTTGGGATTTGTAAGGAGGAAGAATGTATGACCTTTGGCATTAGACATGTAGGAATGAGTAAGTATAGTAAACCTATAACCTTGAACAACTTTGAGGACAAAGTTTCTTAAGGGGGGTAGATTGAAATACCCCGAACTTAAATATAGGGATTAAAATTTATCCTAATATGAATTTAAGGGCCTAATGGTGCCTAAGTAATATTAGTAAGGAAAAATAAATCCAAAAGAAATGAAGAAACGCTTGAAAAGCGAAAAACGCTAAATAAGCGTTAAATAACCATAGGAGGTATGAGACCTCGGTTAGAGTATAATATGGATTCTTAAGGCTTAATTAGGCCTAAATAACATATGGGAACAACTCCCGAAGAAAACGGATCCAAATAATGTATTAAAACGCTAATAGAGCTTTAGCGCACGTTTTTCGAGAAAACCCGAAAACGTGACTTTAAGTGGTCAAACGAACCCGTACAAATTATAGTTCAATAAATAACTATAAATAATCATTAATGGAAGCTTAATAACCAATAAAATTAAAGAAACGAGAAAATTCCGGAAAACGGGCCCGGTTAGTGAATAGTACCGAAACCGGGTAAAATAACGAGCGTTTTCAGTAAAAGACGAAAAACGCTCCAACTAGTAGTAATGTGAGGGGCCGGTTTTAATAAGCTAATTAACCCCCCCCCCCCCCCACACACACACACATACTAGCTAAATAAACAATGAGTCAAAAAGCAAAAAGTAAATAAAGTGAAAAAGGGTACTTACCTTTTCTCTCACCTCCCATCCTCTCATTTCTCTATTCTCTCTCCCATCTCTTCTTCCTCACCGATTTCTCTCTCTTATCCCTCCTCTGTTGGGCGATTTTTGAAGCTCCAAAGGAAGCTCCCATGGCTTCCTCACTTCTTCTTCATGCTCCATCCTCATGTGACCTCCAAATGCAAAAATAACTACATATTCTTGCTCCCCTCATCATCCTCTAAACTTCTCTCTTTTCAAAATCCAAAAATGAGGAAGTTCATATCCATGGGTTTTCCCCATTCAAAGAGAAAATAGCACCAATGGGTAGCTTGGAGTCTCTCTCTCCATTAAGGTAAAAATCTACATGAAAAGCTCTTGTTTTCTCCACCTTCTTTTGTAGCCGATTTTTGCCCATTATAATGCTCTATTTTTCTCTCCCTTTTGAGCATCAATTCAACCTTGCAATGGTGGTGGAATCACCTTCTTGAACCAAGGGCTAAAACCCCTCTTAAAACACTCCAAAGGTAAACCCTAACTTGTGTTAATTTAAACCCTTCATTGAATTAGTGATGTTTTAAGAGATTAGAAGTTTAATTATATTCTCTTTATGTAATTTGGGTGTTGGGATGGAGTTTGGCAACTCCATCCCCCACATGGCCGATTTGTGCAAGAAAGAGAGAATGATGAGAATTGGAAAAGAAATGAAGGAAATATAAGCTCAAGGTAAGAGCTCCTTCTTAATGCTAAATTTTAATGCATTAGAGTAATGGGAATGGGTAAACCAATTTAAAGAACCCAAAATATTGTACTAGTATTGTAGTTATGTAAGTTTGAGTATTTGTGAGCTTGTATTTGGGATTGTAGGCCTTAGAGTCAAATAATTGTGTATTTGTATTGGCATTGTTGTTTGATGGAAGTATTGGTGTATTGGTATTGCCTTGTGTGCTGGTAGGACCCTTGTATGTGTGGCTAGATTAGGAATGATTTTGGCAAGAAAGGATGTATGTGGCTAAGTAAGAAAAGTAGGTGAACTATGGCAAAATTTTGGTAGGAATTGTGCATTTATGGATGACTTGGTGAATGGGAGAACCAAGGTGTGTATTGGAGTTAGTAGAGATGTTTAGTAATCATGGAGTAGTAGTTGTAGTATAAGAATGAAAGGATATAAAATCTGTAGCAAGAGGTGTTTAAATGCATTGGAGAAACTAGGAAAAAATTAGTGTACAAGACTTAGTGAAATGAGTGTTGGACTTGGGTATAGATAGTGTAGTTGATTGGAAATGAATTGGAATGGTAAAATGAAGTTAGGACAAGATGCAAAATGCAAAGAGAAGTGTAGGAATGCACAAGTGTGCAAAGTAGGGGTGGCAATTTTTACCCAACCCGATAACCCGACCCATACCCAACCCGAAAATAGCGGGTTTGGGTCGATTATGAACCCATTTAATTATTGGGTCGGGTATGGGTTACCTATTAAATTTGTGGTTTGGGTATGGGTTTAAAGTCCTAACCCGTAGTCAACCCGACCCGTTTATTTTATTTTATTAAAATAATATTAAATAAATAATTAGATAAAAATATAAATATATTACTAAGTAAGTGTTAACCTACTATTAGTATAATATAGATTATGTAGTATCTTTTTGATGAGAGGTTGTTTATTTGATAATACTACTTTGTTAATTTCTTTATAAAGAAAAAATAAGAGTATTCTTTATGTGGATTGTCAAAAGACAGTGTGTGCTCTCTCCTTCACAGCTCCCACTGTGGTCATATCTCTTCTGTACTCTGAATATTTTTGTCTATGTTTTGATTCTATATTCTGAAGAAGAAAATACAGTTATATTTGGACCAAACGTGTATACATCACCTTCTTCTGTTAAGTGCCACTGAGCACGACATGTATGTGGAAAAAGAAAAAAGACGGAGGATAATGAAAACTCTGGAATATCTACCATATTGAATGTATGATTTCATTCATTTGTAACTCCGTTTGAGCAATCATATATGTAACACCCCTACCGCTAATACCGTCATTACCGTACAATGCTTACCTTCGCAGCGGATATTACTTACTCAACGGCGGGTGTACAATGCCGTTAGTCACCCACGTGACCAACAAGGCGAGTTACAATCCTACATACTATCGGTCTGATGAATATGAACATACCGAGTACTCTACACAATACAATACCTCCCATTGCTTACTTACCCATACTTCAATTACAACTTCAATACATTACTATACCGAGTATACTACAATCCTTAAATTACCGATACAGTTTGAACTTCCAAATTTCCCAATACATTACAAGTTCAATCCCTTTTGTACAACTACCCATGCTTACATAGCAGTCCCCGTCCTACTCTCCCGAACGGTGGTCAGCTTCGAGTACCTGCACACTAAAAACGGTCCCCCTAGGGGGTCAGCTTACGCTGCATATGAAATTCGCATATACCGCGTGCTAACCGCGGTACGCCGACTACTTTGGGTCGGATATACATGGAGTTCATTTTACATGCATACATACATACAAATACTACACAATACCTTACAACAATACTTACATACACATACAAGATACAATACTTACCAAGGAAGACAATTCTATAGTCAACGTTCGTACTAGTTATTTATTCGATACTCTTTCGTTGCGTTACTCATTACTCTATTCGTACTAGGTTCGATACTCGCTACTCTACTCATACTCATTCCTTATTCTTGCATACTCATCACTCCATGTTCAGTACCTTACTCGTACACGATCCTTACTCTGTACTTGTTACTATACTTGTGTATACTTGCTACTCAATACTCCACACTTACTCATACATACTCAATACTCAGTGTTTACTCATACTTACTCAATACTCGGTACTCACTACATACTCATACTCACTCCTTACTCAGTACTCATTACTTTACTCATACGTACGCAATACTCAATACTCATTACTTGGCCTCTGGGCGGAGTCATACACAAGACTCGCGCCGGACCTACAATACGAGGGCTATACGCTTAGCTCCTCAAATACTCAATGTCCGTTCTTACCGGGCTACTCAAATTCCCAACACTCTTCTCTCAGAGTATATCACAGTCTCATGGATTAGCCTAGAAGTATCTCTCTCGATAACCTCTGCTAGCTTAGGGAATTACCACCGTCTGGTATCCTCAGATTTAAGGGTTTCCCCAACATATCGAATACTCTCTCGTTCGGGGCATACTTGTTGGGATAAAACTACACTATAATAAATATAGATTTATAGCAAACTAATAGGCAAGTGTACCTATGCGGAGTAGTAAAACAAGTGTCGTATCCACAGGGAGATTGTTCAATTATCCTAGTTTAGGTAGTTAATAAAACTGTAAAAAGGGGGTTTAGCCGGAGGCAAGCTTGATTTGTTTTAGAGAAAATATTAAGCAGATTAGAAAACTGAGTGCAGATGAATTAAATGGAACTCCGGGTTCAGGTTTTATATAATCTGATTAATTATGCTATCTCTACCGGTTTAATTTATTAGTTTGGCAAAATTCCTGTTATTATCCTAAGGACTAAGTCATAGACCCTTAAGAACTCGTTTACCAGAAAATGCTCGGTCTAATCAAGGTTCGAGCAATACTATGTAAACGGACGTTAAATTCGAGGAATTATAATTGCATCTGTAAATACTAACTTATTAAATCATAATAAGTTTTCTCCAGATTTACGGCTTAATTAACCTGTCTATTCACCTGGTCTGATCAAAATAGACTTAGGAAAGCATTTTAATAAATTCATGTAATTTATTAAAATGGTGAGAGAAAACCTTTAAGCGTAACAAACTGTATTTATTTTAACCGGTAGAAATATTGATTACATAATTAAACAAACCATAATTAAAACCTTTGCCCGGAGCAAATCCTCCTTAGCCTGACATATTAAAGACAAAATAAGAAGTAGAGGAATACATCTGAAAAGATGTTTATTTCCGCTCCGCTATCTTATCTGCTAATATTTTTGACAGAGGTTGGACAGGATAACGGTATGAAGTGGAATGATTTATGGGATGAGATGTAGTATGGAATTTATGTGGATGAAATGAGTGATTTTGTGGAGAAGAAATGGTGATTTTGTGGAGTGAAATGGGCATGGATTTTGGGGTGGAATGGGATATGATTTAATGGAGGTTTGGA
This sequence comes from Limonium bicolor, assembly GCA_023374045.1. Lineage (NCBI taxonomy): Eukaryota > Viridiplantae > Streptophyta > Magnoliopsida > Caryophyllales > Plumbaginaceae > Limonium > Limonium bicolor. The sequence goes on from CM041781.1 coordinate 13,634,293, forward strand.
GGTGTATTTATAGAGAAATATAGGGTAAAAGAGGTGGTAAGGCGGTGGTAATTGCGTGTGAAGAGATAAGGCTTTTATCTCTTCACACGGCTCCTTTCTAGCTGTCAAAATAGCAGTGTCCAGACCAGTGTCCGGACCAGTTGGTCCGGACGAGGTCGATGCGCGCGGAGCGCGCGCCGAATCAGTACGTCCGGACGGTGGTTCGGACGAAAATTGTTTTGCCTCTAAAATCTCTTCGTTGAGCTCCGATTTGATCCCCGTTTTCGCCTACGCGCTCGTCTCTTTGTGTACTTTGCTCCTAGCTTGGTTTTCCTCATGTTTAACCAATAAATTTGTGAGATAATCAATAAAACATAAACTAGAGGAAAACATATGATAAGTGAGAAATGAGTAGAAAAGTGCTGATAATATATGAAATACACCCATAAAACATGCTCATTTAGACACTTATTCACACCCCCACACTTACCTTTTGCTTGTCCTCAAGCAAAACCATGTACCCAAGTAAGTAGGGAATGCTCAATATTAACAAATACTATTATGAAGGGTAGGATAAAGAAGTCAATAGTACATGATCTTAAACTTTTTAGAGGAGTGTGATCCATCACCTATTGGTGGCATAGGTGTACTCAGGGCAAAAATAAAAATTAGAGTTTCGGGGTATGATCCGGAGTACTTCAATGCTTCTTTTGTTTTTGGGTGACTTTGAGAACTTTTACCATGGCCAACTTCTCTCAAGAATGGGCATTTTGAGGAGAAAACAAAAGGAGAAATAGAATTATGCATTTGTTTCACTTTTGCATAAGAGAAGAGAAGATAATAAGTAGGCATTAAGCCTTCGTATTTAAGAACACTCAACTCTCTTTGTTGGTTACCAATGGTGTCTCACAAGTCCCTTATTTATTTTATTTTTTCCTTTTTGACAGAGAAGCACCCCTTAGCAATCCCTAAGAAAGAAGACAGAAAGAACCCCTGAGTAATAAAAATCCATTCATTTCAGATCATTTGGTCACACCGCATAAAAAATGCTCCTCAAAAGTAATCAAAATTTTAAAATTTTTGTACATTTTTGTACCATTTATCCCACAATTCATAACAATATTTATTCTTAAAGAGAACAACCCACATAAAAAGGGTCCACGATATTGAATTTGAACAAACGCAAGATAAGCAGAGAGATTAAGCATTTTAGCATAAAATGTCACCGAAGAGGGCACACTCCCCCACACTTAATTTGAACAATGTCCTCATTGTTCACTAGAAAAACAAGGGAAAGATTCAGAAGGCCTTTTCGGTAAGTAGATAAAATAGAGAGAACACGAAGCTCACAAATAATCATTTAAGCACATAAAATCTCCTCTGCATATTTTATTTAAATAAAAGCATAATTAAAGAAACTAGTACTCCCCTGATTTTATTTTTGCTAGCGTGTATTGAACTTCCCCCACACTTGAGCTTCAGTCTCAAGTAGCGTAGCTTGGTTGCGGTGTAGACATGAAATTGCACCTGCATAAGACACGCAGAAGCAACCATACTATAAACGGGGTTAAGAGTTAGCAGAAATAAAATTCAAAGGGAACCTGAAAATTAAAACAGCATAAAAGCATATAAAAGATAAGTTCGTCCGGGTTGCCTCCCGGAAAGCTGCCCTTCTTTAACGTCTTTAGCTAGACGCTTTTTCGTTAGATCGATCATGGGGGGTGGTTATGAGGAGGAGATCCAAAGCATGACTCGATGGTTTTTTTGAGAGTCCACCTGGATGCATGTTTTCTTTTCTTATCCCGCTCTTCGTCCCGGGATTGGTGGTGGTATCTCTGTGATAGACATGCCGTCTGGAAGGGTGATAAACAGAAGTGGGGATGATGGTGATGAGTATCCCTAATGAACTTGAGATCTTTGGATTTGCTATCTGGAGATCTCCCTGATGCAAACTCCAGCTTTTCGTTATAAGCTTGAAGGGTGATTTTCCCCTGGGCTACCCAAATGTGCACATCGGCTGTGGCAAGGAATGGTCGTCCAAGGATGAGAGGTGTAGTGGAGTTCTCTTCGATGTCTAGAATGACAAAATCGCATGGGAAGTATAAGTGCTCCACTTTAATGATAACATCCTCCACCACTCCGCTTGGGTATGTTACCGAACCATCTGCCAGTTGCAGGGTCATCTTAGTCTTTTTCATCTCTCCAATTCCCAGCTTTTTGAAAGTGGAGAGGGGCATTAAATTTATGGAGGCACCCAGATCGCATAGGGAGTATGGAAATGAGGTGCTACCAATTGTGACTGGAATAGTGAAGCTGCCCGGATCATTGCTTTTGGAGGGTAGTGGTTTTTGTAGAGTAGCTGAGCAAGCTACATTAAGAGGTACCGTACCGACTTCGGCCAATTTAGTTTTGTTGGATATGAGGTGTTTGAGGAATTTGGCATAATTTGGCATTTTGGCAATGAGGTCTACAAACTGTATATTGACGTTTAGCTGCTTCAGCATTGCTAGAAACTTACCATATTCATTATCCAATTTCTGCTTCTGGAGTCGGTGGGGAAATGGTATAGGCGGTTCTTGTGAAGGAGGTTCTGAAGCTGATGGAATAGTGAGGACGCTTGGAGATGTCTTTTCTGTTGGAACCTCAACTTTTCCTTCACTATCCTCTTTGGATTCTTCTGATTGTTGCGGGATGTGAATCTCGTCGGTTTTCTTACCGCTTCTCAAGGTTATCGCCTTAACCTCCTCTTCTTCTTCTTCGAAGTCGAGCTTTTCGTTTTCATAACCAGCCACCAAGTGCTCAAGGTAGGTATTCTCAGATTGAATACGATTATTATAGACTTTGGCGGTGCTTTCAAGTTCAGCTACATTCCTTTTGGAAGTTTCGATTGCTACAACCCACTCTTGGAGGGAAGGGTGTAGTTCTGGAACTTTAGCTGTTTTAGCCACCTCCGTCTTTTCTTCATCGTGCTCCTTCACATAGATGCACTTGGCTTGCTCTCTTGGATTTGGTTCATTTTGGCTGGGGAGAGCCCCTGGCGGTCTTCGAGCAAGATGTTCTGCAAGTTGATTGAATTTACCTTCAATTTTCTGGTTGAAGGCTTCTTGTGCAGAGAGCTGGTTCTGAGTTATGGACATGAATCCCTTCATCATCTCTTTGAGTTCTGCATTTGGATCAGAAGAGGATGAAGATGGTTGTTGTTGTTGTTGGAAACCTGGAGGGGCACCTTGTGCTCTGTAACCCATATTAGAGTTTGGTTGGGGTCGGTTCCCCTGATAGGTGTTGGAATTGTTGTTCTGCCCTCCTTGGTTCTGATCATTATTTTTCCATGAGAAATTAGGGTGATTTCTCCATGGATAGTTGTTGTTGATGTTATTGTTGTAGGAATTACCGGGGCGGTTTCCTATGAATTGTACTTCCTCGTACTGGCCTTTGCCTTCGCATTGATGAGTTTCATGAGGACCAGCGCATATGACACATCCTTCTGTAGGTGGAGCTGGTGGTGAACTTGTAGGTGGAGAAGCTATTGTTTTTACAATTTCGTTTTGTGATGTCGTTAGCTTTTCCACCATCTTTGCAAGGGACGAGATCTGAGCTGATAAATGATCTGTAGGCTCAACATGGAGTAGGCCTGCTGCTCGTGGCGTTCGTCCTCTGGATCGCGTCCACTGTCTTGTATTGCTCGTCATGGTTTCTAGAAGATCCATTCCTTCTTTAGGAGATTTCATCATGAAACTTCCTCCTGCAGAAGAATTGACGAGTAGTCGGTTCCCATCATCCAGACCGTTGAAGAATGACAGGCAGAGGGATTGATCGTCAAGACCATGGTGGGAACATTTCATTAGCATATCTTTAAATCTGTCCCATGCGTCGTACAACGTTTCTCCCGGCTCCTGACAGAAAGTGTTGATTTCACCGATCAATTGCCTCGTTCTACTGGTTGGGTAGTATTTGGCAAGGAATTTTTGGGCCATTTGAAGCCATGTGGTTATTGATCGGGAGGGAAGGCTTCGGTACCACCTGTTTGCTGAATCCGATAATGAGTGAGGAAATAGTTGGAGTCGAATTCTTTCTTTGACGTTGCCGGTTTGACCAAAGGAATTGCAAAAGTCTAGGAAGAGACTCAGATGATTTGGGGCTTCATCTGGGTTCGCTCCACTAAACTTGCCTAGATCCCGGACGGCGGTGATGTAGTGGGTTTTGAAAAACTAATAGGCAAGTGTACCTATGCGGAGTAGTAAAAACAAGTGTCGTATCCACAGGGAGATTGTTCAATTATCCTAGTTTAGGTAGTTAATAAAAAACTGTAAAAAGGGGGGTTAGCCGGAGGCAAGTTGATTTGTTTTAGAGAAAATATTAAGCAGATAGAAAAACTGAGTGCAGATGAATTAAATGGAACTCCGGGTTCAGGTTTTATATAATCTGATTAATTATGCTATCTCTACCGGTTTAATTATTAGTTGGCAAAATTCCTGTTATTATCCTAAGGACTAAGTCATAGACCCTTAAGAACTCGTTTACCAGAAAATGCTCGGTCTAATCAAGGTTCGAGCAATACTATGTAAACGGACGTAAATTCGAGGAATTATAATTGCATCTGTAAATACTAACTTATTAAATCATAATAAGTTTTCTCCAGATTACGGCTTAATTAATGTCTATTTATCACCTGGTCTGATCAAAATAGACTTAGGAAAGCATTTTAATAAATGTAATTTATTAAAATGGTGAGAGAAAACCTTTAAGCGTAACAAACTGTATTATTTTAAACCGGTAAAATATAGATTACATAATTATACAAACTATAATTACACCTTCACCCGGAGTAGATCCTCTTAGCCCGACATATTTAAGACAGAATAAGAAGTAGAGGAAACATCTGAAAAGATGTTTATTTCCGCTCCGCTATCTTATCTGCTAATATTTTTGACAGAGGTTGGACAGGATAACGGTATGAAGTGGAATGATTTATGGGATGAGATGTAGTATGGAATTTATGTGGATGAAATGAGTGATTTTGTGGAGAAGAAATGGTGATTTTGTGGGTGAAATGGACATGGATTTGGGGTGGAATGAGATATGATTTAATGGAGGTTTGGGGTGTATTTATAGAGAAATATAGGGTAAAAGAGGTGGTAAGGAGTCGCGTGGTAATTGCGTGTGAAGAGAAGGCTTTTATCTCTTCACACGGCTTTCTAGCTGTCAAAATAGCAGTGTCCGGACCAATGTCCGGACCAGTTGGTCCGGACGAGGTCGATGCGCGCGGAGCGCGCGTCCGAATCAGTACGTCCGGACGGTGGTTCGGACGAAAATTGTTTTGCCTCTAAAATCTTCGTTTGAGCTCCGATTTGATCCCCGTTTTCGCCTACGCGCTCGTCTCTTGTGTACTTTCTCCTAGCTTGTTTTCCTCATGTTTAACCAATAAATTTGTGAGATAATCAATAAAACATAAACTAGAGGAAAAACATATGATAAGTGAGAAATGAGTAGAAAAGTGCTGATATAATATATGAAATACACCCATAAAACATGCTCATTTAGACACTTATCAATATATTATAGATATATCTTATACAGACTCACCATGCAAGAACCATATCATTATATGACCTTTGCCAAAGATAGATTGGTCATTGTTATTTTTATATTTAATGTTTAAATATGTAATAGTAGTTAGTTAAGTAATTATACGTAGTAAATATATTTTTGTATATATTTTATAGTTTATAACTTTCAACAGGTGTGTTGTAGAATGGACCGTGAATGGATGTACGGTCAGTGAGGGAATTATTTTAAATCAAAAGTGGATAATGAATTTCACAAAGTGTAACACCCCTACCGCTAATACCGTCATTACTGTACAATTACTTACCTTCGCAGCGGAAAATACATACTCAACGGCGGGTGTACAATGCCGCTAGTCACCCACGTGACTAACAAGGCTAGCTACACTACTACATCCTACCGGTCTGATGAAATGAACATACCGAGTATTCTATACAATACAATACTTCCCATTACATACTCAACCATAATACAATTACAACTCCAATACGATACTATACCGAGTATACTAACATCCTTAAATTACCGATACAGTTTAAGCTTCCACATTCGCATTACATTACAAGTACCAATCCCTACTATGCAACTACCCATGCTTACGTAGCAGTCCCCGTCCTACTCTCTCGAACGATGATCAGCTTCGGGTACCTGCACACTAAAAACGGTCCCCCGAAGGGGTCAGCTTACGCTGAATATGATTTTCGCATATACCGCGTGCTAACCGCGGTACATCGACTACTTTGGGTCGAATATACATGGAGTTCATTTTACATGCATACATACATACTATTACTACACAATACATTCATCATTACTTACATTCACATACAAGATTCAATATCTACTAAGGAAGACAGTTCGATAGTTGGTCGTTCGTATTAGTTACTTACTCGTTACTACTTCGGAGTTGTTCGATATTCATTACTCTACTCGTACCTGCTCCTTACTTGTTACTCATTACTTTACCCTTACGTACTCCTCACTCCATGCTCATACCTTTACTCGTACACACTCCTTATTCCATACTCGTTACTATACTTGTACATACTCACTGTTCGATACTCTGTACTTACTCATACGCACTCATTCCTCAATACTTACTCATACGTACTCTATACTCAATACTCAGTACTTACTCATACATACTCAATACTCGGTACTCATCACATACTCGTACTCACGTAATACTCAATACTCATTACTTGGTCTCTGGGCGGAGTCATACACCAGACTCGCCACCGGACCTACAATCCGAAGGCTATACACTTAGCTTCCCAAATATACAATTGTCCATTTCTATCGGACTACTCAATTTCCCAACACTCCTCTCATGGAGTATCTTACAATCTCTTGGATTAGCCTAGAAGTATCTCTCTTGATAACCTCCACCAGCTTAGGGAATTACTACCGTCTAGTATTCTCAGGTTTAAGGGTTTCCCCAACATATCGAATACTCTCATGTTCGGGTCATTACTTGCATCAGTCGGGTCCTCTCATAACGGGTCGACTACTTGCTAAGGGGTTTGAAGGTCCCTCGTCATTCTTTACGACTCTCATGGTTCGTATCTTGCACCAAGGATGATTCCTTTAATAGGGGTTACTTATACACTTCCACTACTTACTGTTTGTGGTTTATTCACTTCGGTTCTCCTAACATTATCGGGAGGTTACTACTCCCGTACATTCTCTCACATTCTAGTGAGTTCATTGGTTGCGTTATCGTTTATTGATTTGATAGTTTAGTGCGTTGCTACACTTCCATTAGTTCACGCCATGACTCTCACTACGAGTCAATACACAACAGGACTCATTCATGAGTCGTACTACGCACTAAATGAAGCCACACAATCATTCAAGAAGGGTTAGCTCACACAACATGCAGCAAGACATACAATGAAAGGCAATAAACCGTTTCCATGCTTTAGTCTTGATTAGCCGGCATACAGCATACAAATCAACGTAACTCGGTTAGCATACGGGGCATGAGAAAACCATACCTTTCACCGGGGTTAGCTTTACCGTGTGTTCCCTCGTTCCTTGGTTCACACTTGTTCCACTGGTAATGTTCAAACATGTCATTAATACTATGCTCATACGATACGTAAAGAAATTACTACTCCGTACTTACCCCGTTATCCCCTTGGTTCGGTTTATCTTAAGGTTTATAAACTTGTAATTTCCTTAATTACTCCTCACACCTGTTTATACCGTTAATGACCCTTAAACATCATTACTTAGATACTAATTATCTTATACTAACATTACAGTTCACTTTACATACTTACTAATTCTTACTTATACAATTTCATTCTCATTCTTTACTCACTTCTCACTCTTACTCTAGCTTGTTCTTACTTCTAATGACCCTTAATTATCATTAATTAGGTCTCAAGTAACTTATATAATCATACCCAAACAGAGCCTTAACTTACTACCCATTTAAAATTTCTCTCGGGTGGATTTTGGTGTTGGTCCGGGACCTTGTCTAGGTCCTAAGTCCCGGACCTACTCATTTCACAAGTCTCGAACGTTTTCTTGTTATGGTCCGGGTCTTTGTACTTGAGCTAAGTCCCGGACCATACGTGGCTTTCATTCTCGAATTGATTTTCACTATGGTCCGGGCCCTTATACCAGACTAAGTCCCGGACCAAGCGTTTTTGGTAACTCTCGGCCATATTACAAGGTGTGGTCCGGGACCTTTTACAAGGCTCAAGTCCCGGACCGACACAGGTCTGTTACGAAACGAGATTTCTCACGCTCTGTTCTTCTTCTTCCTTTGGCTCATTGATTCACCATTGCTTCTACACTTATTCTCACATGTTTTAATACTTAATTCAACATCTAAACCTACTTTACTCCATCACTAAATTCATTACACAATCTTACTGAGAAGTTATACTCCTCTGTTTATTTTTTTCTTCCTTCTGTTGCAGTTCATCGAACTGCTGCTACTGCTTCTGTTTCATTTCTTTCCTTAATCGACAATGGCTACAGCTTCTAAGTGATATAGTTTCCTCTCTAAATTTTGCCATAGTTTCCCCCAAAACTTTGCATTATCCTCACACTAGTTGTTCACAAACCAAATAAGTTTCAACCTGCATCAGTTTATATATATGCATTTGACAGTTTACAAATATATATATGCATCGGTTCACTCACGTTTACAGCAGCAGTTTACTTATTTGTTTTGACAGATTTCAACTCATCTACCCAACTAAAGTTAACAATACCATTATGTTCATCCGTTCACACGGTTACAGTGGTTTTCTTCATTTGTTAAACAATATACATATACACACGCATTAGCACAAACCGAACAGAGGTAAGTTTCTACCTTGTTTTGCTTCTGTTTTGTTTTCTTTCCTTTCCTTCTTTCTTCTGTTTTCTTTTCTTTCTCCACCAATGAGCTCAAAATCGGCTAGAACACAAGGAGTAACCAAGGGTTTTTAGTTCAGATTTCGTCTTGCCTTTGAGGCTAGAAAAATATGTAGTTTTTGAGAATGTTTTTACCTTACAAGGACAAGGAGAAGGAGGGCCTTCTAATGGTAGTCTCGAAGCTCCAAATGGGGTATACCCATGAAAACGAAAATGCTCTTTTCTGGATTTTGAAAAGAGGAAAATATTGCTCTTGAGGAGAGGAAGACAACGGTATAATTTTTATAATTTTCGGAGTAAGTTTAGTGGGTTAACACAAGGAGAGAAGGTGAGGTTTTGTGTGAGTTCTCTTACTCTTCCATGGCTGTTCGGTGGTTTGGAGAAGAAGAAAGAAAGAATTCAGAGAATGAGGGGGAGTGAGTACGTGAGGGTAGTATAATGAGATAGGAGAGAGATTTGTGAGAGTAAATAAGTATGTTTACTTTATGTTTTCCTTTTTTATTGTTTTTGTCTTTTTGCAAATGAAAAAGGAGTTAATAGTGTGAGAGAGGGGGCAGAAATCGGATAGCATACAGAACCCATGTGGGTTTGAATTTCTTTTTACATTATTGGACACACTAGTTTGTGCTTATTACAGTTTACGCCCCACAATTACCCGTTTTTGCACTATTCACTCACCGGTACCCGTTTTCCGGAATTTTCTCGTTTAATTAATTTTATTGGTTCTAGACCTTCATTAATATTTATTAATGACTATTTAATTACTTATAATTATTACGGGTCTATTTAACCCGTTTGGACATCGCGTTTTCTCGGTTTCCTTGAAAAGCGCATTTTAGGATTCGTTTGTGTTTTTAATCCGTTTCAAGGATTCGTTTTCTTCGGGAATCATCCCCATATACTAATTAGGCATTAATAAGCCTTAGGAATCCTTATAATACTAACCGAGGTCTCGTACCTCCTTTGGTTATATAACGCTTATTGTAACGTTTTCCGTTTTTAAAGCGTTTACTCATTTCTTTGGATTTATCTTCTTCACTCAAAATCACTTAGGCGCTATTAGGCCCATAAATACCATATTAGAATAATTTAATCACCATATTTAAGTTCGGGGTATTTCAATCTACCCCCTTAAAGAACTTTGCCCTCAAAGTTGGTGAATCTAATATTGTTACTTATATATAAATACTCTATGCTAAGGTTATAACCTCTACATATAATTTGTCAAACTCCAAATGTCTGACATGATGCATACTACGCATCCAAACAGCATGTCACTGCATGCATAGCAATCAAAAATATCCGTTACAAGCTTTCCATGGGGTCCGTCCGCAGATAAAGAGGTACCATCCCCTCCCATGTCAAGCGATCCCTCAGGTACCGGTCACGTTTGAACACTTACGCTTTCTGGTTCACGGCCGTCATGACTTGAGCACTTACGCTTTCTGGCTCTACGGTCCTTTGGTTCTGATCAAATTCATTTGCACATATAGAGATCCTCAGGCACTTACTCATACTTACTTACTCATACTTTACTCATACTTACTCGGGACTACGCTGCCCCAGTGCCTTTGGAAAAATACAAAACACACACTGTTACCGTACAATCGGTGTAGTGGTTTTAAACTACTCTACACTTCCACAGACTCAAAACTAGCTTCACCTCCTATGGTTTCGACCGGATACCCGTGCCTAGGCATGGAGGGTCCACTAGCGCCCGTGGGAGCGGTTTCAAAACCGATCCTCATTCTCAAGTTTGAAGAAAACACATTGTACCAAATTAGTTTTGGAAATTCATTTTGAAAACTTGCATACATCTCCCGAATACCATTTATAATGATTATACCTATTACTAGTGTCATTGTTGTGACCACTTAAGGGAGCTTCCAGAGTCCTTCAACCACAATGTGATCAGCATTGGTGTTGAATTATCCTTCCGCCCCAATTTGTGTTCGGCTTCCCTTGATCACTAGCAAATCAAGTTCCACTTCCCACCTCAATACAAAGACAGCTCGTCAAACATTATTTGGTTTTCTATCTTTTAATCTTGCTACTCATAATCATACGCATACATTTTCCAATTTATATGATTCACTTGCTTACTTACTAATCATCTCATCAATTATTACTATGTCATCTCCAACTACTATACTTAAGAAATTCATGGGTATAATATCCCATTAATTTACTATACTCAATTTATACTCATAACGTGCATCAGTTTCATACCGATTTATACTCATTACATACATCGGTTCCGTACCGATTTATACTCCTCACGTCTCCCATACATACTCATTCCTCATACTATTACCAATGGGGTTCTCATTCCCCTGGAGTTTCTCTACTCCTTCCTTATTCTTATTTCTCCAATAACTACAATTACACGATGAGTGAAACTAATGTTTATGTAACATAAGTATCAACCATCAAAACGAATTCTCTTGCGCTATGCGCATTGTAGTTTACGCACCTATCACGTAAAACATACATTTCGCGGTTTTCGCTCTACCCCCCTTAAAAGGGATTACGCCCACGTAATCTATCATGTGTCACACTGGACATTGGTCGAAGGCATTCAGCCGTCATGGAGTGGTTCGGCCTCCATGCGGTCTATTACACAATGTTCCTTGATCAAAGGGTCTTAACCGTGTTACTGGTAGTCCCCGCATCAGGAATGTTCACTGGAGTTATTCAACTCTTAACCGTGTTCGGTTCTAGGTGTATTTCGCTTAGAATTCTGGGTCCATTAGCTTCTGCTGCGCGACCCTGATAACTTGGGTTATTCACCCTTCTTGTTATCTTAAATGTGCTATACAACACCTTTTTATCCCTCTTATTGTGGGAATAAGGTCTGTTCCATCTCGCGTGGTGTTCTTTTACCGTGCACAAACTCAATGAGTTTTAGATTCATAACCAGCTCTTAGGGAATTTATATACATACTGTTATGTTTTATAGTGATCACTCACTTGGTCCTCCGACTTATTGTCGGTTGAGGTGAAGCTACTACTTAGTTGTAGTGCTTCCTCTACTGTTAGTGGCTTCTGAATTATACCAGTTTCTTGTTCATTACAAGTGCTCTTTACTTGTATGACCTGGCATTTTCAATGCGTCGGTCCTTGTGACTTTCTTAAGTCTCCTTTCACTTATTCCATGGAATTCACATCTTGTGATTGTTGGTGTGTTTCACCCTGTTCGTGCTTCTTTGGCCTTAGGCCGCACGGTTTGTTCCTAAGCTTTTGCTTACTGGCTTATGCATGTTCACTGGTGAAAGGAATTTACAATTTACATTTCCATATTCCTAGCTATCCCACTAGATCATTACTACACAAGTGCAATACCAAAACACTCAGTCCTACAGAGTGCAGAGGCGTGAACCCTTGGCAGTAACTCTCTTATGAGATCGCAATAGGACTGATCGTTACTCCTTCAGGTGGTGCTTCATCATTTGGTGCAGACTTCTGGCTTGTTGGCCGGTCTGTCTACCATCTTGTATTAACAACTCCATAGTATTGGGTGGTTATTCACATACATTGGTCGCCTGTTGCGCACCATGTTCTTACTGATTCTGCAGTATTGGTTCACATGGCATCCGCTGTGCTAGCTTCAGCTCATGCATTTCCACTATTTATATCATTGTTTGGTGTTTATACGTCTGAGCTCCTTGAGCGTCATTTACTTATACTTTATGTTCCCACATATAAGTTCTTATTGAACCGGTTACTCCTTAGTTGTCAACAGCTCCTGTTGAAGCTTATTTTACGTTGCTTGGCAATAATTGTATGTTCAAGCTTAACTACATTAGTAGTTCTGAAAGGGATATATTTCCCGGCAGTTACTGATGGTATCCCCTTCTTGGGATCCAAGTGTTCACCGCTCTCGCGGTCTCACATTTATGAGGGGTATCCTTGCTCGTGGGTCATTAACCTTTTATTGGTGTAGTCCTTGACCGCTTTCCATAGGGTTCACAATGGGTTTTGCAACCGTCGAATTGAGTATTGTAACAGTTTCATGGCATACTAGCCATATCGCCTAGAGCTCTGCTCATCATAAGTCGTTCCAAAGTGGTTACTTCTCCGTATACCATATGATGGCTTGGAGGTGATACTGGGCTCCATGATAAGATCGTCGCATCACGCTTCCGTTTGTTGAGACCCTTTTTGTATCTGGTATTGGTGATATCATTATTAATTTGGGGTATCCCCAGTCAAGTGGGATCCCTTCGGTGTTCTAACCGGATGTTCGTTCCAATGGTGGTGTTCATACCACGATATCTCATCCAACTGTGTTGACTTGGTACCCTTTGTGGATTGCTCCTGGGTAGTACCGATTATACGGTAGCATCTGGCTGACATTAACGAGTATGTTCAGTTTGTTATCCTACCTTGCGGTTCTGGATCTGGTTATCCGTTGAGGTTTAAAGTCTCCCGTTCCTAGGGTAGACCATTGGTGTTTTTCCTTATGTTATAACGGTTTTGATATTCTCTTCGGTGATGGATGGTATTTCCGGTACCTTATAACATCACCCTGTGTTTGTGGTAGTTGTTCTGGGAATTCTATCCCGTTCATTGAACACTAAAGTGTTAATGTTAGGCATTTGCCTTACGTGTTTAGACTGGGTATTCCTTCCAGTTATCATACTTTACTTCAATATCTTCAGGACATATCCAATGTCTTTATTCAGTTGTTGTGCTTCTTGCACTTTTAACTCTTAATTATCCTCCTAGAGTGAGTTCTTGACTCCTTTAGCTTGTAAGCTTACCTGAGTTTCCTTTGCTCGTTTGAGGTATCTAACTGTTATGTTTTGAATTTACTTATGGTCCGTAGAACGGAGTTGACTACTTCCCGTGTTTCGTACACTACATGTATACATACGTGGGGTACCTTCTTGGCACGTTACCACTTACCACTACTATGTCAGGCCCGCAAGCTCCTTCGGAGTGCGGTCGTCCCACATCCCGTATTTGGGTACACTAGTAGTGTTCGTCACACGCCTAGGTGAAGTATTCTATTGCCAACTCCTCTTGTATCATCTATGATACTCACCGAAATTCCGTCGATCCAGTTTTAAAAATCCAAGTTTTAAAGAAGGTTTGTGGTTTTGAAAGAAAAATTTGGGTTTTGAAATAACAGTTCGGTGTTAAAGAAATTCTTCATGGCGTTGCCATGATTCAGGTCCTGACCAAGTTCAGCTTCTTGCTGACCGGTATACTCTTAATACAATGGTCGGGCCGTTAGGCCGTTCCAAGGTTTCATTATTTAGATACTTAGGATTGGTGATCCTATATTTGCTCCATCGTCATAGCGGTACTTTAAGTATTTGCGGGTTGTTAAAAGTCTTCCAACCGTCTGTAGTTGCTGCACTTGCCCTGGGCAAGTGCGCGGGTAGGTTGTTTTTCAGTTAAGTATACCGGTTACGGTATCGTTTCCATCCATATTTGGTGGTTTTATTAGATCTTCCTTTGATCTTGATCTTGGTGATCGATCTCTGAGTCGCTTCTCAGTATTTGACATGATTGTCGTCCATCCGGGTGTCTCACACCTTCAGTGTGGTTAACGAGACTTGACTTATCCTTAGGAACCAGGTTGTGGTCCTATAGGTGTATGTGTTATGATTTCTTTCATAGTTCTGAACTATGTTGTTCTGTTATTACTGCCTCTTGGCATGTAGGTTTGGTATTAATCCAACCTCGACTAATTCCTTAGTCGGTTTGTATACCGTTGTTGGTATCAAAGATTACAGTCCGTAGACTCTCTTGTCTCGGCTTGTTACTCCATTTCCTGCTTCATTGCACGATGCTTCTCTTCTTGCTGGCTACACATGGTTCTCGCGACTGCGAAGCATGTCGCCCCATGGTGCCATAAATTCCACTATCCTTTTTTAGGATCTTCATCCTCCGCCATTAAGTGGTCCTTGTCTTTCAACGGGAACCGTCTTCGGGACTTCCAGTTCTTGGACTCTGCCGTATGACAGGTTCCTTTCTAATAAGGTTTACTTTTGTAACTACCAGATCGGGTTTTACCCGAGTGTGAGAGGTCTTTCCATCTCTCTGGCGTTATTGTTCCAACTTATACTGGGGGTTGCGGAGGGCGGGTATGGTTACTGTAGGTATCCAGATCACACTGGAAGTTCCTATCTAGCGTCCTCACACACTAGCACTCAACCCATAGCCCTAAGTCTCTACTTCCTAACTCGGTATTTACCTAAACTCGGTATTTCATCCATCAGAGCGATACTTCGCTCTGATACCACTTTTTGTAACACCCCTACCGCTAATACCGTCATTACTGTACAATTACTTACCTTCGCAGCGGATAATACATACTCAACGGCGGGTGTACAATGCCGCTAGTCACCCACGTGACTAACAAGGCTAGCTACACTACTACATACTACCGGTCTGATGAAATGAACATACCGAGTATTCCCTACAATACAATACTTCCCATTACATACTCAACCATAATACAATTACAATTCCAACACAATACTATACCGAGTATACTACATCCTTAAATTACCGATACAGTTTAAGCTTCCACATTCGCATTACATTACAAGTACCAATCCCTACTATGCAACTACCCATGCTTACGTAGCAGTCCCCGTCCTACTCTCTCGAACGATGATCAGCTTCGGGTACCTGCACACTAAAAACGGTCCCCCGAAGGGGTCAGCTTACGCTGAATATGATTTTCGCATATACCGCGTGCTAACCGCGGTACATCGACTATTTTGGGTCGAATATACATGGAGTTCATTTACATGCATACATACATACTATCTACACAATACATTCATCATTACTTACATTCACATACAAGGTTCAATAACTACTAAGGAAGACAGTTCGATAGTTGGTCGTTCGTATTAGTTACTTACTCGTTCTACTTCGGGATTGTTCGATATTCATTACTCTACTAGTACCTGCTCCTTACTTGTTACTCATTACTTTACTCTTACGTACTCCTCACTCCATGCTCATACCTTACTCGTACACACTCTTATTCCATACTCGTTACTATACTTGTACATACTCACTGCTCAATACTCTGTACTTACTCATACGCACTCATTACTCAATACTTACTCATACGTACTCTATACTCAATACTCAGTACTTACTCATACATACTCAATACTCGGTACTCATTACATACTCGTACTTACGCAATACTCAATACTCATTACTTGGTCTCTGGGCGGAGTCATACACCAGACTCGCCACCGGACCTACAATCCGAAGGCTATACACTTAGCTCCCAAATATACATTGTCCATTTCTACCGGACTACTCAATTTCCCAACACTCCTCTCGGAGTATCTTACAATCTCTTGGATTAGCCTAGAAGTATCTCTCTTGATAACCTCCACTAGCTTAGGGAATTACTACCGTCTAGTATTCTCAGGTTTAAGGGTTTCCCCAACATATCGAATACTCTCATGTTCGGGTCATTACTTACATCAGTCGGGTCCTCTCATAACGGGTCGACTAATTGCTAAGGGGTTTGAAGATCCCTCGTCATTCTTTACTACTCTCATGGTTCGTATCTTGCACCAAGAATGATTCCTTTAATAGGGGTTACTTATACACTTCCACTACTTACTGTTTGTGGTTTATTCACTTCGGTTCTCCTAACATTATCGGGAGGTTACTACTCCCGTACATTCTCTCACATTCTAGTGAGTTCATTGGTTGCGTTATCGTTTATTGATTTGATAGTTTAGTGCGTTGCTACATTCCATTAGTTCACGCCATGACTCACTACGAGTCAATACACAACAAGGACTCATTCATGAGTCGTACTACGCACTAAATGAAGCCACACAATCATTCAAGAAGGGTTAGCTCACACAACATGCAGCAAGACATACAATGAAAGGCAATAAACCGTTTCCATGCTTTAGTCTTGATTAGCCGGCATACAGCATACAAATCAACGTAACTCGGTTAGCATACGGGGCATGAGAAAACCATACCTTTCACCGGGGTTAGCTTTACCGTGTGTTCCCGTTCCTTGGTTCACTTGTTCCACTGGTAATGTTTCAAACATGTCATTAATACTATGCTCATACGATACGTAAAGAAATTACTACTCCCGTACTTACCCCGTTATCCCCTTGGTTCGGTTATATTAAGGTTTATAACTGTAATTTCCTTAATTACTCCTCACATGTTTATACCGTTAATGACCCTTAAACATCATTACTTAGATACTAATTATCATACTAACATTACCGTTCACTTTACATACTTACTAATTCTTACTTATACAATTTCATTCTCATTTACTCACTTCTCACTCTTACTCTAGCTTGTTCTTACTTCTAATGACCCTTAATTAATTAATTAGGTCTCAAGTAACTTATATAATCATACCCAAACAGAGCCTTAACTTACAACCCATTTAAAATTTCTCTCGGGTGGATTTTGGTGGGTCCGGGACCTTGTCTAGGTCCTAAGTCCCGGACCTAATCATTTCACAAGTCTCGAACGTTTTTGTATGGTCCGGGTCTTTGTACTTGAGCTAAGTCCCGGACCATGCGTGGCTTTTCATTCTCGAATTGATTTTCACTATGGTCCGGGCCCTTATACCAGACTAAGTCCCGGACCAAGCGTTTTTAGTACTCTCGGCCATATTACAAGGTGTGGTCCGGACCTTTACAAGGCTCATGTCCCGGACCGACAAGGTCTGTTACGAAACGAGATTTCTCACGCTCTGTCTTCTTCCTTTGGCTCATTGATTCACCATTGCTTCTACTTATTCTCACATGTTTGATACTTAACTCAACATCTAAACCTACTTTACTCCATCACTAAATGCATTACACAATCTTACTGAGAAGTTATACTCCTCTGTTTATTTTTATTTTTTTCATTCTGTGCAGTTCATCGAAATGCTCTACTGCTTCTGTTTCATTTCTTTCCTTAATCGACAATGGCTACAGCTTCTAAGTGATATAGTTTCCTCTCTAAATTTTGCCATAGTTTCCCCCAAAACTTTGCATTATCCTCACACTAGTTGTTCACAAACCAAATAAGTTTCAACCTGCATCAGTTTATATATGCATCTGACAGTTTACAAATATATATATGCATCGGTTCACTCACGTTTACAGCAGCAGTTTACTTATTTGTTTTGACAGATTTCAACTCATCTACCCAACTAAAGTTAACAATACCATTATGTTCATCCGTTCACCCGGTTACAGTGGTTTTCTTCATTTGTTAAACAATATACATATACACACGCATTAGCACAAACCGAACAGAGGTAAGTTTCTACCTTGTTTTTGCTTCTTTGTTTTCTTTCCTTTCCTTCTTTCTTCTGTTTTCTTTTCTTTCTCCACCAATGAGCTCAAAATCGGCTAGAACACAAGGAGTAACCAAGGGTTTTTAGTTCAGATTTCGTCTTGCCTTTGAGGCTAGAAAAATATGTAGTTTTTGAGAATGTTTTTACCTTACAAGGACAAGGAGAAGGAGGGCCTTCTAATGGTAGTCTCGAAGCTCCAAATGGGGTATACCCATGAAAACGAAAATGCTCTTTTCTGGATTTTGAAAAGAGGAAAATATTGCTCTTGAGGAGAGGAAGACAACGGTATAATTTTTATAATTTTCGGAGTAAGTTTAGTGGGTTAACACAAGGAGAGAAGGTGAGGTTTTGTGTGAGTTCTCTTACTCTTCCATGGCTGTTCGGTGGTTTGGAGAAGAAGAAAGAAAGAATTCAGAGAATGAGGGGAGTGAGTACGTGAGGGTAGTATCAGGAGATAGGAGAGAGGTTTGTGAGAGTAAATAAGTATGTTTCTTTATGTTGTCCTTTTTTTATTGTTTTTGTCTTTTTGCAAATGAAAAAGGAGTTAATAGTGTGAGAGAGGGGGCAGAAATCGGATAGCATACAGAACCCATGTGGGTTTGAATTTCTTTTTACATTATTGGACACACTAGTTTGTGCTTATTACAGTTTAAACCCCACAATTACCCGTTTTTGCACTATTCACTCACCGGTACCCGTTTTCCGGAATTTTCTCGTTTAATTAATTTTATTGGTTCTAGACCTTCATTAATATTTATGACTATTTAATTACTTATAATTATTACGGGTCTATTTAACCCGTTTGGAAATCGCGTTTTCTCGGTTTCCTTGAAAAGCGCATTTTAGGATTCGTTGTGTTTTTAATCCGTTTCAAGGATTCGTTTTCTTCGGGAATCATCCCCATATACTAATTAGGCATTAATAAGCCTTAGGAATCCTTATAATACTCTAACCGAGGTCTCGTACCTCCTTTGGTTATATAACGCTTATTGTAACGTTTTCCGTTTTTAAAGCGTTTACTCATTTCTTTGGATTTATCTTCTTCACTCAAAATCACTTAGGCGCTATTAGGCCCATAAATACCATATTAGAATAATTTAATCACCATATTTAAGTTCGGGGTATTTCACAAAGCAGCTCTCGATCATCAAAAAAGGGACACACATTCCCTGTCCATGTGCACAGTGCGAACTTCGTAATAAGTTCCCTAGCCTACATACAATCATATTTCATCTATCAAGGCGTGGATTTATGTCAAACTATAAGATATGGATTTTGCATGACGAGTATTTAGAAGCCAAACTTCTACTCAGCCAAACAGTGAACCAAGAATGGATACCAGTGCAACTACAATTCCTGATGATGAGTGTGATCAGAGTGACACTGAAATCAACGACAACAGTAAAAAGATTGAACAATTGAACTCCATGTTGCAAGATGTTGAAGATAATTTCACTGACAAACCAACTGAATATCAAAGACTAGTGGACGCATCGCGGTCCCCTTTGTTCCCCGGATGCGTCAAATTTACAAAATTGGCAGCCGTTCTGAAAGTAAGATTTGGCTGGAGTGATAATAGTTTAACAACACTACTAGAACTCCTTCATGACATGCTTTCAGATGATAACAAACTTCCTACTTCTACTTATGAGGCAAAAACGTTGATGTGTCCCAAGGGTGTGGAGTACAAAAAGATACACGCATGTCCAAACAACTGTATATTATACAGAGGAGAGAACGCACACTTGAGCCAGTGTCCAAAATGTCATTTGCCACACTATAAATAGAAGAACAACCTATCATCCAATTCCAAGAAAAAAGTCCTCTAGAAAAAGTCATTCGGTATTTACCCATAATACCAAGATTCAAGCGTCTGTTTGCAAATTGATAAGTGCTAAACATATAGACTTTTTAGGGTTTAATTACCTTATAACTTCACTAGTACAAAAAGGGCCTATTTTGGCGGTTGTAAAAGGCCTATTTCGGCGGTTCTAGAACCCCGAAATGGAGACCGCCGAAATAGGGATGAGACCCTATCTCGGCGGTTGTACAACCGCCGAAATAGGCGCGTTTTAAAATTAAAAAAAAGGACCTATTTCGGCGGTTCCTAGCTAACAACCGCCGAAATAGGTCCTTTTTTTAAAAAAAAATTATTTTCGCGTCGTCTTCAACCTCACAGCAGTAGTTCCGGCGATTTTCAAGAGGCGCAACCACGAGAATGAAGGCGCAGAGCATGTAAGTTCGCCACGAGAGAAGAAAATGAACACGTACAGGCGCAGAGCATGTAAGTTCGAGTATATTACCGGTTCCCGGAGAGAATAAGATAAGTTCGAGTATATTACCACAAGGAAGAAGAACACAAGCGTAGAGCATGTAAGTTCGCCTGCAAAATTACCGTGAGATTAGAGGATGAAGAAAGGTGTACAGAGCATGTTTATTTGCCAGTTAGGGTTGCGAATTTACCGTGAGAGAACGGGATGAAGTGAGAGCAAGTGAAGAAGAGAGGCGCAGACCATGTTCGCCATGAGAGCAAGTTCGCCAGTGAAGAAGAGAGGCGCAGACCATGTTCGCCAGTTTGGGATACGAAATTAGAGAGAAGAAGATGAAGAGATAGAGGCGCAGAGCAAGTTCGCCAGTTAGGGATACGAAATTAGAGGCGCAGAGCAAGTTCGCCAGTCGGTGAGCAATATATAATAAAAGAAAGTCTATTTCGGCGGTTGTTACTAACAAACCGCTGAAATAGACTAAAATTTAAGCGGCCTTTTGAAAATTTCGGAAAAAAATCCCGGGAAATGAACCTATTTCGGCGGTTGTGGATAAAACCGCCGAAATAGGGCTCCGAGATTTTTGTAGTCTGGAAAAAGACACCTATTTCGGCGGTTCCTAGCTAGGAACCACCAAAATAGGTGTCTCGGAGCCCTATTTCGGCGGTTTTATCTACAACCGCCGAAATAGGGGCGCCGAAATAGCGTTTTTTGTACTAAAGCTTACAACACTTTAGGCAATGTTTCCCACTTGCTATGTGAATTTTCTTGGTTTTATGTTTTGATATGAACTGATATATTTTATGTATGAAATGCAGAAAAAGGTCTTGGAATTACATAGTACACTTCACAAGCTTCGCAACGCAACAAACGGGGATCAAATCGGAGCTCAAACGAAGATTTTAGAGGCAAAACAATTCTCGTCCGAACTTGCGTCCGAACCAGCAGATTCGAACACTTTACGAGAATTCCTTACGCGGTGTAATAGTACCTGTCCGAACCAGCTGGTTCGGACGCTGGTTCGGACAGGTCGATTTCTGCAATTTTGAGCCCGCGTCGACATAGCAAGTGAGAATAATCAAAATTACCTTTTCACACGCCATTCTCCTCCACATACCCCCTATTTTCCTCTATAAATATCAATCTTCCCTCACCATTGTACATCATTATCTCCATCCATTCCACACGCCATTCCACATACATTTTCCATCTTCATTTCACACCATTCACACAACACCTCATCCCATAAATCATTCCATTTCCATACCGTTATTATGTCCAACCTCTGTCCAAAATATTAGCAGTCAAATAGTGGAGCTGAATTGAGAGTCTTTTCCTGATGATTTCTTCTACTTCTTATTCTGTCTTCTTTTTAACTATGTCGGGCTAAGAGGATAGGTTAATTTATAGTTTTTTAATTATGTAATTATGTTTTTTACCAGTTTAATTGAAACAGTTTGTTACGATTAAAGCTTATCTCTCGTCTTTTTATAATTTCATGAATTTATTAAATGCTTTACTAAATCTATTTTGATCAGATCCGTGATAATAGACAGGTTAATTAAGCTGTAAATCTGTGGAAAGCTTATTATGATTTAATAGTTAGTATTTTCAGACGTAAATATAATTTCTCATACTTAATCCGTTTACATGTGTTTGCTCGAATCTGGATTAGACCGAGCATGTTCTGGTAAACGAGTTCTTTTGAGTCTATGATGTAGTCCTCAAGATAATAACAGGAATTTTGCCAAACTATCACAATAAAACCGATAGACATAGCATAAAGAGCAGACTATATAAACCTGAACCCATAGCCCCTTTAATTTATCTTTACTCAGTTTATTTTATCTTTCCTTTTTATTTATAAAAACAAGTCAATTATCCCCCTTTTTGACAAGCTTAGGAATTAGATAATTCCCCTTTAGTCCCACGGTTCGATATCCGCCCCACTTTACTATACTACTGCGACCGGGATTTGTTTATAGCCCGTAAGGTATTTGAGTTTTTAATTTCTTTTCATTTGTTCTAAAAACACCCAGTTCCAACCACTCCATTATACTGTCTGCAAAATGGCGCCGTTGCCGGGAGTTGATTTATTCTAGTACCTAAGTCCCGGATAATTCACTTGTTATATTATAATATTTTGTTTCTATAATATTCTGTTTTCTTTATTCTGTTATATTTTGTTTAAATATTTTGTTGCTATATTGATTTTGTTTCATAATTCAGTCTTATTTTTATTTTGTCATTTACTTTTGCTATTTTTATTTCTACTAATTTCTGTCATTTAATTATTCCTACAATTTAAATATCGTATTAATTACAGTTATTTATTTTTCCAGTCATTTAAAATTCCTGTCATTTATTTTCTAGTAATTTAAGTTTCCATTGTCCTTTAAATTTCAGTAATTTAATTTCGTCATTTAATTTCTGTCATTTAAATTCTGTCATTTAAATTTTATGTCATTTAATTTTATGTCATTTAAATTCCAGTCAATTTAATTCCAGTTCTTTATTTCTAGTCATTTAAATTACTGTCATTTAATTCCCTTGTTATTTAAATTCCAGCAATTTAATTTTGTCCTTTTTCTTTATTTTATTTTACTATTTCATTTACTTAACTGCATTTATTTCTATTTCTCTTAAGTTTATTTAATTTCAGTTTATTTAATCTGTTAAAAAAAATATAATAGAAAGAAAAAAAATATAAATCTAAAAATCTAAAAAAAAAGAGATTTCATTAACTGTTGAGCTGTTTCAAATTCCCAGTTTCTTTTGCTGTTTTGAGTGGTGAATGCCTATTACCAGGTCACACAGCCTGCCGGTCAATATTAATAATCATACGGTTGGCTACATCCCTGAGATCGAGAGAACTTTCTACGCACTTTAAGGCATAAACGATCCCAACAAACACAACCACGTGATAGAGGCTACAGGAAGCAGACATGGCATCTTCACCAGCTACAGTTCGTAACATCAATAGGCCATCTAATCAAGGACAACAGCCCGCCATCATCCTTTCCCACCTTACCCAATCCGAATACGATGAGTGGCAAAAGTTGAAGCCATATCATCAGATCCGATGCGTAAAAGAGTTAGGCATGTTCGATGGCTTTAGTCCTGACGAAGCTCTGTTGCATGTCACCAAGTTTCTGCAGCATGCCAACAGTCTAACTGCGACCAACGCAGTACTCCAGTACGCAAGACTGTCCTTGTTCCCTCACAGCCTGACGGGAAATGCGAGTAAATGGTACCACAGCCTTACACCAAGCACCATTGGTACTTGGAAGAAATGGCCACCAAGTTCTACGACAAGTTCCTGCCCCCAAGCCGAACGTTGGAAATGATTGCTGAGATCTACAATTTCAAGCAGCCAGGGTCAGAAAACATCTGTGAAACTTGAGACCGTTTCAAAGGACTGCTGCTGACGTGCCCTCACCATGGTCTCACTAAAGAACATTTATCTCAATTGTTCTACAAAGGCTTAATCAATCAATGCAAAATGATGGTACTGTCTTCCTTAGGTGCCGACATTTTGAAAAAGCCAGGTGAACAATTCCTGAATGGGATAGAGTCCCTCTGTGAAGAGATCGGAGACTGGGCCACAGATGGATCAAGAGAGAGGCACACCAGGCTTATACCACATAGGAAGAAAGTGACAATAAGTTCGACCAGCTGATGAGAAGCCACAAGCAACTCATGGAGAGCAATGCGCAGCAGGCGACAAAGGTAAGCACCCTGCAGAAAGTAGTTGAGCAGATGGCCATGAACTCCTACCCCCAACAAGCCAAGTCGATGACTTCCCGGTCATCTACAACCCCTCCAGGCTATGCTCCTCTATCCCTATCATCTCCTGATGTTTCTTGTACGCAATGTGGTGGGCCAATGATTATGAACAATGCCCCCAATTACAAGAATTAAAAGCAGCAGAGGAAGCAAACTTTGTTGGCAACAATTTAGGGTACAGACAACCATGGCAGCGCAACATGCACCCCAATTTTCAAGGAGGCCAAAGGCAGTATCAGTAACCGCCTTATGGCAATAAGGCTTCTTCAAGCAGACCAACTCAACCTCCTTCAAATCCGACTCTGGAATGTCCCAAATGCAGGAGATGTTTAAAGCAATGATGAGTAAGACCTGAGACACGCAAGATGAAGTCACAGCCCTTCGTAAAGACCAAAAAGCCTTGCAATCCCAAATCCAACAACTTCTCATCCAACAAAGACCTCCTGCCCAACTCCCCTCACAAACCAATCCAATCCACGAGAGTATGCAAATGCAATTTATGTAGTGGACCAGCCCATCCCACTAGCTCAAAGGGAGCAACAACCAGAGAGTGAAATGGTCCATGAAGTGGAGCAGCGGGCTGAGGAAGAATACCTCGATATGAACCAATTGAAGCTCTATGCCAAATTAGTTGAGATAAATGAAATGTGGAAGGTCCACTAGACCTTGCATCACAACAACCGGAGAGTGAAATGGTTCATATAGTGGACGACTTTACTGAGGATTTGAGTTACTCTCTATCACCACCCCCATTCAAACCTGAGCAAACGACATCAAACCATCTGCTTGAGCTTGAAGACAAGCCATCAGAGGACAGCTTCTACCTCAACTTCATGGAGTCTCCTCCCTCTGAAGTCAACTATCGTTATTTTCCCTCCTTCTCTGTGCTATACCCAGAAAATGAGGATATTTACATCCTCAAAAATGAAGAGGAGGAAATGCTCGATCCCGTCAAGACATCCAAACAAAACACCAATATCACCTTCAAGGAACCACCTCCCTCTGAAATTGAATTCAATCAGGGATCTTCCTATGAGCCTCTCCCAGAAGATAAGGATATATACATCCTCAAATTTGAGGAGGATGGGCCATCCAACTTTGATCTTCATTTGGAGGATCACGGCCTTCCCCTCTTGTGCACCAAAGAAGTAGGGTGGAAACTCAAAGTCAACTCGCTAAGTGAGAAAGCCACCTTCCCATTTGATCCGGGATCAGAATTTGAAGATACAATTTGCCCCGAAGTTCTCCCTTCACCGTTCAACGCAGTTAAGGATGTCTTCATCCTTAAAATTGAAGAGGCGTCTCCAAAACTAGATGATCCTCGCACCAAGGGTCATCCATTGAAAAATCTGGGCCCTTCTCCAAAGAAAAATAATGACCGCCCAACCCACCCATTGAAGCTCACTTCCACCTTGATTTTTGATCCAGGAAACGAAATTTACATCCTCGACTCTGAGCGAGGAACACCACTACCACCTTGCCTCCATCCGGCTCAACAACAGGAGGAGAATGTTTACATTCTCTAGTTTAAGGAAGAAAAACAACCATCACCGGTTTTCTGTTAGAGATTTCTTGCAGCAAACACCTCCTTCAAAACCAGGTTTTGTGGAGTTTGTATTTTCCTAATTTAATTGCTGCAGTTATACTTTGTTTTGATCCATGTGGTTTGATCCTACTTATTGGCCATTTCATATTCCTGTTAAACCCGAGCGGCTTGGTGGGAGGCAACCCACTATCTACACTTTGCCTTTCCTTTTATTTTGTTTTCTCTTTTGTACTATATTTCCCTTTTATATGTTATAATAAAATGCGGGTTTTACTTGAGTTCTTCTGGCTGTGTATAATATTCTTTACAGGTACATTTCATGTAATTCTACAGCTGCACTCAAGTGTGGGGGAGCTCTACACACTCTGCGAACTCTGGGGAGTACACTCTTTCTCTTCTGATATTTCATATTCCCTTTTGCTTTGTTTTGTGTAATTTCCTTTATCAGATTGCATGCCCTGTTAATTTAATTCTTTCTACGCAATGAGGGCATTGCTTGAGCTTAAGTGTGGGGGAGTACTCGTACCCTAGTAGTTTGTTCTTAAGTTTTCTCTTTTTACAATTTGTTTAGATTTGTTAAGTTTGAAATAGTCAAAAGGGAGCCATAGAGGAAATATTGCAAACCTACAAACATTATGGGGTACTAAAAATTTTCAACCATTTTAAAATTTATTCTGATTAGAAATTGCTTAAAGTTTAAAAATAATTATCATTTGAGCCCTGTTTTTAGCTTTGAGCCTGTATTTAAATTGGAATGAAAAGGTGGAAAAAGAATAAGGCAAGGTACTCCTCTGATCCAAACAGGCATATTCTGAACCAAAGCAGGCCTCGTCCACTCGGTTATTAAGTTCTTTGGGGTGCTTTATCACCTAGCTACCTAAGGTATTTTATATCTGGGATAGTTGACCCAAAACCACTACAAGGGTGGAGAGAAAAGTCTGAGGTGAAAGGAAATTACTTCAATCGAAGTATCTTTGCATTATGTACTTAAATGATGAAAACTTCTTTATTATGGATCATGAGTATGTGGCATTGAAAGGTATAATGGAATATGATTTTACTTCATGCCCCTTGACGTTTCAGGAAATGTGAAAGAAAATAGTGGATTGGCTCAGGGTTAAAAACTGGATTCTTATGGTTCTACTTCTCCTTCTTAATAGTTGTTTGCATGATTTCAAGGTTCTTTTCAAAAACTTAAAAAAAAAAGAAAAAAGAAGTTTCTAGTACCCTTTAATCTAGAAGTTTTGTAGCAATCTTTTTTGTGCTCTCCCTGTTTGGTTATTTTGTATTTAACTTGTTAAAAGATTCTGTCATAAAGATTTTCTTGAGGACAAGCAAAAGTTAAGTGTGGGGGAGTTTGATAAGTGCTAAACATATAGACTTTTCAGGGTTTAATTACCTTATAACTTACAACACTTTAGGCAATGTTTCCCACTTGCTATGTGAATTTTCTTGGTTTTATGTTTTGATATGAACTGATATATTTTATGTATGAAATGCATAAAAAGGTCTTAGAATCACATAGTACACTTCACAAGCTTCGCAACGCAACAAACGGGGATCAAATCGGAGCTCAAACGAAGATTTTGAGGCAAAACAATTCTTGTCCGAACTTGCGTCCGAACCAACAGATTCAGACACTTTACGAGAATTCCTTACGCGGTGTAACAGTACCTGTCCGAACCAGCTGGTTCGGACGCTGGTTCGGACAGGTCGATTTCTACAATTTTGAGCCCGCGTCGACATAGCAAGTGGGAAGATAATCAAAATTATCTTTTCACACACCATTCTCCTCCACATACCCCATATTTTCCTCTATAAATACAACCATCTTCCCTCACCATTGTACATCATTATCTCCATCCATTCCACACCCCATTCCACATACATTTTCCATCTTCATTTCACACCATTCACACAACACCTCATCCCATATACCATTCCATTTCCATACCGTTATTCTGTCCAACCTCTGTCCAAAATATTAACAGTCAAAATAGTGGAGTTGAATTGAGAGTCTTTTCCAGATGATTTCTTCTACTTCTTATTCTGTCTTCTTTTTAACTATGTTGGGCTAAGAGGATAGGTTAATTTATAGTTTGTTTAATTATGTAATTATATTTTTACCGGTTTAATTGAAATACAGTTTGTTACGATTAAAGCTTATCTCTCGTCTTTTTAATAAATTTCATGAATTTATTAAAATGCTTTACTAAATCTATTTTGATCAGATCCGCGATAAATAGACAGGTTAATTAAGCCGTAAATCTGTGGAAAGCTTATTATGATTTAATAAGTTAGTATTTTCAGACGCAAATATAATTCATACTAATAGTTTACATGTGTTTTGCTCGAATCTGGATTAGACCGAGCATGTTCTGGTAAACGAGTTCTTTTGAGTCTATGATGTAGTCCTCAAGATAATAACAAGAATTTTGCCAAACTATCACAATAAAACCGGTAGACATAGCATAAAAGAGCAGACTATATAAACCTGAACCCAGAGTCCCGTTTAATTTATCTTTTACTCAGTTTATTTTATCTTTCCTTTTTATTTATAAAAACAAGTCAATTATTCCCCCCTTTTGTGACACAGCTTAGGAATTAGATAATTCCCCTTTAGTCCCACGGTTCGATATCCGGTCGCCTCCACTTTACTATACTACTGCGACCGGGATTTGTTTGCAGCCCGTAAGGTATTTTGAGTTTTTAATTTATTTTTCATTTGTTCTAAAAACACCAGTTCCAACCACTCACATTATACTGTCTGCACAAATGTTAGAGATGTCCAAAATGTAAGATGGCATGCATAAGGAAGAAAAATGATGATAAATTAAGATATCCAGCTGATTCACCATAGTGGAGGAATATCGACAGAAGATTTTAAGATTTTGCCAGTGATAATTGAAATTTGAGACTCCGGTTGTGTACAGATGGGATGAATTCGTATGACGCTCTAAGTAGTCAACACAACACTTGACTTGTTCTACTGGTGATCTATAATTTTCTATCGTGGTTGTCTATGAAGCAGAAATACATAATGTTATCATTGCTGATTTATAGACCAAAACAACCCAGACATAATATCAATGTATACCTTGCACCGCTGATTGATGATTTGAAATTGTTATGGAAATAGGGACAGTGGTTTATGACGGTTATGACAGACAAAACTTCATACTTCGTGCCATGTTGTTTTGCATAGTTAATGACTTTCCAACGTATGGGAACTTATTTGGATACACAGTGAAAGGCGCATTTTCTTGCCCAATATGTGAGGACGACACTTGTTCTGATCGTCTACAGTTTTGTGGCAAGAACGTCTACATGTGTCATTGCAGATTATTGCCAGCAGCATACCCATTCCGTAAAAAAAAGAAGGTTATTCAACGGAAAGACTGAGACACGTGTGACTCGTCTACCTTTGAGTTTTGAAGAGATCTATGAAAATGTGAAAGACATTGAGAATGTTTAGGGTGTTCCATCCAAGTCTGCCAAAAAAACATCTGGAAAAATGTTCAATATTATGGGAACTTCCGCATTGGAAGCATTTATTTGTTAGACATTGTCTTGATTTCATGCATATTGTCAAAACTGTTGGTGAGGCTGTTATTGGGACTTTGCTTAACATACATGGGAAAACAAAAGACGGAATAAAGGTTCGAAAGGGCATGCAAGCTATGGGCATACGTGAGGAGTTGCATCCCCAAGAAAGAGGCAAACGAACATATTTACCTCTAGCATGTTACACTTTGTCTAAGAATGAGACGATCAGCTTCTGCAAATACCTTCATTTTGTTAAGGTTCATACAGGTTATTCTTCTAACTGGAAAATTCTTATGTCAATGAAGGACTTGAAGTTGGTCGGGTTAAAGTCTCATGATTATCACGTTCTGATGTTGCACCTCCTTTTTGTTGCCATTCAAGGTATATTGATGAAAGATGTGTGAAATGCAGTTACAAGATTGTGCTTCTTTTTATTGCAATGTGTAATAAAGTTGTGTATGTTGATACACTAGACAGTCTGCGACATGATGTTGTTGTTATGATCTGTCAACTTGAAATGTATTTTTCACCATCTTTTTTTTATATCATGGTCCACTTAGTAGTTCACATTGTTAGGGAAATCAAATTATGTGGTCCCATATATTTAAGATACATGTATCCGTTTGAGAGATATATGGGAATATTGAAGGGAATGATGAAGAATAGACATCGACCTAAAGAGAGTATTATAGAAGGGACAATAACCTGGGGGTGACAGAATTTTGTACTAAATACTTAAAGGGTGTAAGCTATTGGAGTGCCATAACCGAGACACACATGAGGGACAAAAGGTCAAGATGTTATTGGGAAAAAATTGTGGGAATTGATTCATCCTCAATGGAGTTAGCACTTAGCACATTTGTTTGTTTTACATCACCTTGAGATTACTGAGCCATTTTTTAGAAGCACGTGACTGCATTAAGAGGGTCAATATCCTGGGAGGAATATTGTTTGGTTGACGAGTAAAACAATACCTTTTGTTCATGGTTTAGAGATTTTGTCATGAGACTTGCATAGCCTTATAATGTCAGTGAAGAGCTCTGTTGGTTAGCCTTGGGACTTGGTTCCACTACTGTATCTTATGAAGGGTATGATACCAATGGTTCACCTATTGGACAAAGCGGCAAGATGACAGATGTTTAAACCAGAACAACGGGGTTAAAGTTGAAGCAACAACAACTGAATATACCAGGGGTGATCCAGCTTCAGCGATTTTAAAATCAGTCTCCGTCACCAAATCTACGCCCTTGGTCTTAGGTTGACTTACAAATTGGTAATGAAAAATATGAGATGATGTAAATTTAAAATAAAAATTACTATTTAATATTTATTAATCTCTTTTTTTACGTAAATCGATATAACTTCTGTAAACATGTTTTAAAACAATTAATCCATAACCAAAATTGAACCAAACTGAAATTTCAATATGGTAAACATATTTGTTGGTTGTTTACAGATTTTTGCACATCCCTAATATACATATATGTTTGCTCAATTTAAATAATATTTGTTCCCATATGAATTGCATTTTCTTTCTTTCTCATTATTATTATTTATGTGTAGGCTAAAAATACCTTTTTCTTTTTTGGATTTTTTTTCCTTTATTAACTGAGTTTGTGGTGGGTGAAATAGAGCAACAATTGGTCATCAACCCTTCCTCGTTAAGACTGTCACATAGGCTCGTGAACATGGTTTATACTTTCAGAGCGTCTTAGCTACAGCTACATGTAGCCATATTTGGCTACAGCTCACTCCCGCGCCCATTTTTTTTTCCTTTTAATATATCACAAAAACTTTAAATTGTTATAACTTTTGATATATAAGTCTAAAATGAAAAAAAATTATATCATTACTCTTCAAAACAAGACCAGTTATGGATATATTTTGACAACTTTTTAAAAAATTATTTTCATATGTATAGTGCAAAGAATGTAAAAGAAAACTTGTACAGATGGTCATACAAACCTGTACAAATGTTCACTAAAACATGTACATCCTCACGTAAGAACATGTACATTAAAAACATACAGAAGGTCACATAAACCTATACGAATCACTAAATATGTATATTCTTAGATTAAAACCTGTACATATAAGAAATAACACTTGTACAGACAGTCATACAAATATGTACAGATGACCATACAAACATATACATATGTTCATTAAAAAATATGTACATTCTCACATTTGAACATGTACATCATCACATTAAAATATGTACATTCTCACATTAAAACATGTACATACATCCTCGCATTAAAATATTATGGTATACATGTAAAATATTTTTTTTAAAGTTGTCAAAACATATCCATGACTGGTCTGTTTTAAAGAGCTTGAATTTAAATGAACAATGAATAATTTTTTCATTTTAGACTAATATAGTAAAAGTTACAACAATTTAAATTATTGTTGTTTTAATAAAGATTAAAAAAAATAAAAGAAAAAAAATAAAAAAGGAAATCGGCGGGCGCTTACGCCCTGTATTCACACTCACTTGTTGTTTCTATTTTCAATTTTGCTACTATATTTCATTAATTAAAAATTACCCTATTATAAAAATATTTTTTATTTTAATTTGACTAAAATCTCCTTGGATGTAGCCAAGATAGCTACATTCTAAGAATTAGTGTTATACTTTATAGGGTATTATGTTCGTCAGAAGGTTTACCCATCCCACTTTCTTAGCTACAGGTAGATGTAGCCACCTATGGCTACATCCTGCGCTCCCGTTCATTTTTTTTTTGCTGGCGCCGCCTCTTTCATTTTTTTTTGCGCGCCTTGCGCCTTTTGTATTTTAATAATTTTTTTTCTTTTTTAAAATTATAAATTTTTTAAATTATTGTAACTTTTAATATATAAGTCCAAAATGAAAAAAAATTATATCATTATTCATATAAATTCAAGCTCTTCAAAATCAGACCGGTTATGGATATGTTTTGACAACTTTCAAAAAAAAATTATTTTTCATGTATACAATGATATTTTAATGTGATGTATGTACATGTTTTAATGTGAGAATGTACATGTTTTAATGTGAGAATGTACATGTTTTAATGTGACGATGTACATGTTCAAATGTCAGAATGTACATGTTTTTAATGAACATCTGTACATGTTTGTATGACCATCTGTACATGTTTGTATGACTGTCTGTACAAGTGTTCTTTCTTATATGTACAAGTTTTAATCTAAGAATATACATATTTAATGATTCGTACAGGTTTATATGACCTTCTGTATGTTCTTAATGTACATGTTTTTGCGTGAGGATGTACATGTTTTAATGAACATTTATACAGGTTTGTATGACCATCTGTACAAGTTTTCTTTTACGTTATGTGCACTATACATGTAAAAATATTTTTTAAAAAAGTTGTCAAAATATATCCATGACTGGTCTTGTTTTGAAGAGCTTGAGTTTAGGTGAACAATGATATATTTTTTTTTCATTTTGGACTTATATATTAAAAGTTACAACAATTTAAACTTTTTAGGATAAAAAAAAATGAAAAAAAGAAAACAAAAAAATACACTCTCGTGCGTCTCCTGTACTTATTCTCCCAATTCTAAAAAAAACTTACTATGTAGCCAACATAGCTACATCCAGGTGTAGCTCAGGCTGACTGGTTTACCCATAGCACATCCAAAGGGAAGCAGTTACGGCACGGGTTCCCTGGCAAAAAAAAAAAACTTTTTCTCCCCGTATACTCGTACTCTCATGCTCGTCATTATGGGATTAGATCTCGGTTTTTTAGTCTCGATTTTATTGTTTGAAAATGACAATGTTTTAATTGAGTTTGTAAAGCACAACACATCTAAGAATAATATTTTTAGTTTAAGACATCCAAATTAACTAAATTGACTCAAAACAGCCAATGGTAAGATTATCACTGGATTAACAATGACATAATTTTAAACCAAAGTAATTTGTTGGCTATATCCAAATATAGGTATGATGACTACATACATTACATGTACATTTATTCTATAAAAAGTCTACAGATAGTAAATAAAAATTATATGCATATACTACCTCCGTCCCGTCATAAGTGTCCTGTTTGCTTTTTGGCACGTTTTTCCACCTCAATATTAAACATATAAGGTAAAATAATTTTATAAACTAAATTTTGTATTATATAGTTTATCATGTAAAGAATCATATGCAAAACTTAAATTTCAAAATTAATTTATCTTATAAGTTAAAATTGAAGTCAAACGACATGTCCAAATAGTAAATAGGACAGTCAAGGTGGGACGGAGGGAGTATATGTAGAGTTATACATTGAATTATGATATTACTGAAATTCTACCAGATATACATACTAAAATTTTAAACTGTACGATAAGCTTATAAAACTTGTATATTTACACTATACTAACCGTAATATATACTTATATTTAAAAGGGTTGTTAAACCAAAATTCAAATGATGAACATACTATTAATTCAACGGTAGAATTATCCTTCCTTTCTTGAAAAGTGAACCAAGATAAAGATGTTTTTATATTTGAATTGTATACTTAGATTGGTCCTGATTTCGTATCTGCCTATACACAACCGGCTTTACTTGAACCAACTAAAAACTGTCCTTTCGGTTGTCCCTCAAGAGAATTATAAATACCCTGATTCCCTTAGGCTAGAGAAACCACCAAATCTGAGCTCCAAAACACCATAGCAGTCTTCTCTAAGTTCTTCTCCTTCACCTGCATATTCTCACTGACGAATACTTCCCCAGACGGCCACATCTTCGTCAGAACACGTACACTAGACTGTCACCACTTCTGGAGAGACACTGCCACCGTCAATAACACCGCACCATAAACGACCAACTCGGTGGGACTATATACTACCAATCCTATCCACCCACGAGTCATTTTACTTTCTATGTGAGTTTAGCTCTAGTGATCGTCTTTCATTTGATTATTCTGTAGATATGTTTGATTCTAGATTATTATATTATTACTAAACTTCCTTCTCTTTATAAGAGCCACATGACTTTCTCTCTATATCTTGCCTCCCGTGTGCATTACTTGTGAAATTTCATTCTTGGTGTACGATTATAAATTTATAATCTTTTTGTTTCGTGTAAATTACTCTAAAGTTTAGACTTATTACTAAAATCTAAAACATGAATATGCATTATTACACATGAAAATATACATATACAAATAAATTATGTACAAGTTTTACCTTACATGTTTGGAATTAGAAAAACAATAGTGCCGATTTTTTTTACTTAAATAACCATATTGTGTTCTATGATTTTCATTGTACGTGTTTGGCATATAAGTTTCATTGTCCTTTATCTAATAACTCTTCAATACATTCTTATTAATTCTATGTTTTTTTTTTTGCTTTTTGAATCAGATATCGAAATACAATATTGTTGTGTCTATTCTTGTTCCCCTTAGCCCGTAAAAAGAAACCAGAGAACATCGATGACAGGCGGTATAGTTGACAAACCTAGGAAGTTCCCTCATGGTTGTGGTCCAAAGCTCCACGCACTAGTTAATTTCACATGTTTAATCCAACGAAGCTATTCAGTTGGCACAAGTAGTGCTGTGATAGAAGATACAGAAGATGGTAATGTCATGAAACCTCTTTCAACCACCATTACTAAATCACGTTCACTTCACAATCTTCTATCTTTGAATGAAACACTTGGTAGTGACAAGTTTTGGCGATGGGGTCGAACGAATAGCACAAGTGGAGCAGAGATGAAGGTTAGTGAGTTCAATGGAAAAGATGTTGCGATAGGTCGGATTGAAAGTTTGAAAAGGAACGCATAGTTGGTGAAGGAAGCCCTACAACTATTGCTAGACTTGGCGGTGCATTAAAAAGAAGTCAATCCACCAATAGTTGTCTCAAAAGAAATCAAACAATAAATGTTTCATCCATTGAAGAAGACATATTTCAAAGGAAATCGCAACAAGAACAAGCAAAGGAGAGACGACACCTATTTAGAACCCAATGGAGAAAATCAGCTGGCATGATTAGTGATATAACATATGACTCAAAAGGTTGCAGTGGTAAACCAGTCAACATTATCCCAAAACCACCTTCATCATCACTAGAACATATTCACATCATGGCCCTCTATTTTAGGAGAAAATCCTATGGAAATCGGAACATGTTCTACAACAGAAGAAAGAGAAAAATGCAATAGCACATTGCATCATAAGCTAGTTAAGGAGAGGCTAAGTTTGTTTAGAGCCAAACATAACGAGTTGATCAGACTCAAACGCAATGTATTGACCTCATCAGAGAAGCCAAAGAAAGCATCTAATAGGCTTGAATTGCAAGCATGGAAATTTATTAAGCATGAATATCGTCTGGAAAACCCTTCAAAGATGTTAGGTCATGTCCCTGGTGCAGAGATTGGGGACGAGTTCTTCTATAGGGTTGAACTTATGATAGTTGGTATGCACAACCTCCCTAGAAATGGGATTGATTACATGGACCATCATGGAACAACTGTCGCTACTTGTGTGGTTACATTGGAGGACTACATTAAGGAGGAGCACTCAGATAAGATGAAAAATTGTGATGTGTTGATATATATAGGTGAAGGTGGGCATTCCACTGCTTCAGACTACTTCTTTCCTGATCAAAAGGTTAAGAAAGGTAACCTTGCTTTGATGAACAATATACATAAAAAAACTCCTGTGCGGGTTGTGAAAGGTGTCAAGATTTCACATTCTATTCACACAACTCTTGTCCTAGTAGTATGAAGTATGTGTATGATGGGTTATATACTGTGACCAAATACGAGAAGAAGAAAACAACTAAAGGGCATACTGTTTATGAGTTTGAATTGAGGAGAGTGCTTGAAAAAATATCAACAATTGAAGTGATGGATCACTTTTGTTGTGTAAAATTTGATGTTTGGGGAAATTTGTGACATTTAAATATGACAAGTATGAATGGGGTAAGAGGTTGAATCACATTGTTAGCATTACCGCTTTGTAGATTTAATTTCGTTACATATAATTAGAAAATTGGTCGCTATGGTATGTTTCATTTCTTTTCTTTGGACAATGTATTTCAATAGGGTGCAAGTTTTTATCACTAAATAGTGGACAAGGAAGGTGGTGATCACCTGCATCCTAATAAGATTTATCTTGTCAACGTTTAGTTCAATTTCCAAAATTTATTTCAATTAAACTATGATGTTAATCTTGATACAAACCTAAATCTGAGCTGAACCGATCCGTAAAAAGCCAGTTTAGATTGAAACTTTTGACATGAAAACATTTTTTATTCAGATTCGAGTTAGTCATTAAACCCGTTTCGGGTTTCAACCTACCAACATATAAGCCGAAATTAGAAAAAAAACTTAAAAGACAATACGTTTTTATTTAATGAAGTGTTTAGTGATTAATGTTTAACTTAAAGTATTTTTGTATTTTTAATGACTTGTCTTCTTGAATTACTCTTTTTATAGTATCAAAATAGTGTTTCGTTTCACTTCCTCCCTTGCAATTAACGGCTCTGCGACTCTCTTTTGTTTAAGAAAAATGAAAGTTCTAATGACCAGTAATTTGTACGAGCGGCTCATAATTACCACCGTCAAAGTTATATGGCCCTTTATTATTTCCCCAATGGACTAAGGACAACTATGAACAAACAGACGCTAGATTGCAGAAGGTCATTCCCGTCAGCTTATATTATGTGGCATAATAATGGGATAATATTTGTATTAATTTTAAAAAGTCATAACTTTTAAAATGTAAGTCCAAATACAATTTTGCACAGTTTGTTCATCTAAATTCAAGCTCTTTAAAAAAGACCAGTTATGGATATTTTGCAAGTTTTAAAATTTTTCTTAGTTATATGTATATATCAACTATATTAACGTCACTTATGATCACCCGTACAATTAATAATACACCACAAAATAATAATGATTCAATATTTGTTCTGAAGTTTGTTATCTAATTCACCACTTATAGTTAATGAATAATAATACCAATTTCAATGAATCATAATATCAAATGTGATGAATCATAAAATCATTTTAGTGTATCATCAGTAACATATAAAAATAAATTTTTTAAAATAATAATACATACAAAAATATTTGGTACGTAAGAAAAATACATGATTCACCATATAAGGTTTTAAATACAATACAATACAATAATATACACTAAAGCCCATAATGTTTTTTTTATCGGTTTCGGAGTTTTGTCATTTAATTCACCACTTATTAGTTAAGAATCATAATATCAATTTAATGAATCATAATATCAAAATGAATGAATATATCTTCTTCGTTTTAGCATATCATCGTAAGCATATAAAATAAAAAAGTTTAAACAATATGTAACAAAACAATATATAGTATGTTGAAATTACATGATTCACCATAAGGTTTAAATACACCATACAACATAATAATCACTACAAACAATAATTATTTTTTATATCGGATTCAAAATTTGTAATCTAATTCATCACTTTTTAGTTAATGAATGATAATATCAATTTTAATCAATCATAATATAAAAGTTAATGAATCATATTATTATTTTAGTGTATCATCATACACTGTGTAAATAGGTGTTTTTTCAAAGTTGTCAAAACAAGTAAACATATTCATGACTGGTCTTGTTTTGAAGAGCTTAAATTTAGATGAACAATGATATAATTTTTTTCATTTTAGACTTATATATTAAAAGTTACAATCATTTAAAGTTAATATAGTAAAAAGGCAGCCCAATCAGCAAAACAGTCCAGTCAGCAGCTGACTGGGCTGCCATATCAGTAGTTCAAACAATAGTTTTACATCAAACCCCTAATTAAAAGAATGAGAGATTAATTATAATGTTTAAATGTTATATTTTTATAAATCATTAAGAAATAAAATATAATTTTAGAAAATGAGTTTAATTTAAATATTTTTGGGTCAGGTTTAAACTGCAATCCACCTAAAACTGATAAAAAAATGAGAGAAAAAGAGTAACTAGTTTAAATTTAAATGTTATATTTATTTATGAAATCATTTAAAAATAAAATAACTTTTTTTTTAAATAGATTAAGTTTTAACTTAAAATATTTTTGTTCACATTTAGATTAAACTCCATCCAACCCAACAATTTTAATAATTTTTTTTGTCGAAAACAAAGGGTGGGCGAGCCCCATGTATTGATATTCTCGAATACGGCTACATCCATCATTAGTTGGGTTTGCACACACATAGGTGGAACCGCCGGAACATGGTAGCTAAACTGATTTGTTAAATTATTTTTGGCTATTATGTCATCCGCTTCGTTACAATTTCAGGAACAGTGCGTCAAGGAGACCTCCCACCCCCGGTTTAGAAAACGACGGCATTCCAGGATAATAGGCTGCAGCGATGGTGAGACGGGCACTCCTTAATTAGATCCACCACTCCAACGAGTCAGAGCAGAAAACAACTCTTTCATCGTTCTCTCCCATGTTGGCCTGCGTTCGGTGTCTTATTTTTGGTAGTTTTTGATAGTTTTATGGTAATTTTGGTCTGGTTGTTTTGGTTGGTTGTTTTGTGGTAGTTTTGATGGTTGTTTTGTACTGGTTGTTTTGTGGTTGTTCTGAAAATTAGTGTTCGGCAGATGCGGTTTTGTGTCTGGCTGTTTTGAATAAGTTAGTTTTTTGTGCGGTGCGTTTACCGTTTTCGTTGTTACAATTAAAATTTTATATTATATTTTTAAACAATTTTTTGTTAATAAATTTTAAAATATATGTAGATATTCAATTATAGCCTTTAATTTTATTATTATTTATTAATATTTTAGTGACAATTAATTTATAATATGTATACATATTAATTTATAAATAAATTTTTTACATATATTTGAAAAAAAAAGAAATAAATCCATTATATTTTAGAGCAAATATATTAGATGTTAATATAAAATAAATTTTACGGATTATATATCTATATTTAATATAACATTTCAAATATATTAATACTTAAGATTATTTTAATTTTTAATGGAATAAATAATATCATTGAAATAAAATGTAATTTTTTCTAATAATAAATAATTGACTGTAAGCGAATATATACAACTATCAATTTTTTTTTTATTATATATTGTTTAATTGTTGATAAAATATTTATTTTAAACATATATTTGTAGTTAAAACAATATATTCTATTCAATTAAATATTATTTAATGAAATTCAAAAACATAAATTTAAATTTAATACTGGATATGCCAAGAAATGGAAAATAACATATATTAGCATATTAAATTATTTTTTAATGATTAAGCACAGTATAAAACATATAATAACTTTGACATACTAACAAACCATAATAGTTTGTACAAACAGTTTTATAATTAATCATTACTTAGCAAGTTGAATTTGATATTTCTGAAATATAATACAAATATTTTGTACTATAATAATTTTGATATAATTGAAAGTTTACATCGTAATTATTATTAGTTTGCTATTTTCCTTGTAGAATATTTTATTAGAATTGATAGATAGTAATAGTTTTAAGAGACTATTTATCCGTATCTGAATAAATAAGTTAGAAAAACACTACTAGTTTAAAACTATTGTTCTATATTATTTTCATTAATTTATAATTTATATACCAATCTTTATAAAAAAAACTATAAAAAAGGTAAAATAAACTAATTTATATTATATTAATCTATATATTTCAATTTTAATTTAATTTTGTGTCAAATTTAATATATAATATCATTTTTAAAATATAATTACAAATATTGAAAATTTAAATTAATTTATTAAAAATTAATTTTTAAATTTAAATTAATTTATTAAAAATTAATTTTTAAATATTAATTAATATTAAATATTTTCGCCCCTTAATTACAGTTTTTTGGTTCCGCCTCTATTTACAGTATTTATTATATTTACAGCATAAATTGTTGTTTATTTTGTGGTTGTTTTGTGTTGATTTTTTTTTATCAAAAATGTCAAACTCAAAAATGTCACATTTATAGTGACCGAACTTATCTTGAGTGAGTGGAGCAATGCTAAACTTTCTGTTTGTAGTACTCCTGCCTTACCCACTAAACGTCCAAATCGGGTGACCCAAGAACCACCGGAATCTCTGCACACGCCACCAATGACAGCAAGGTTAGTATCATGATTCACTGCACCAATCACATTTTGTTCTCGGTAGGCCAAAATAAATTGTAGGGGTGAAATACGAAAAGATAGAGAGAAAAGAGCACAAAGCTATTTACCATTCCAACTCAATTGAAATAAATACTACTAATACTTATATGTAAACGCACATGAGGACAATAAAATCGTTTTCTATTAAAACCATTCAAGTAGCAGGTAATTACCGTAATTTACACGCTAACTAGATATATGCTACCCATAAATAAAGCACAAACATAATTGTTACAGTCTTACAGAGTAGAAAGATTAGTAGATTTAGAAAGGAATGACGGCGTGAATACTGCTGATGTTGTATTAATCATTTGCACAGTACATGACCTAGCTATCTGTATTTATAATGTAGAACCAACTAAGTAGTACGATGTGTTTTGTAACTATATATATGTGGACTGATATTAGACATAAAGAATGTTAATTG
Source organism: Limonium bicolor (assembly GCA_023374045.1). Lineage (NCBI taxonomy): Eukaryota > Viridiplantae > Streptophyta > Magnoliopsida > Caryophyllales > Plumbaginaceae > Limonium > Limonium bicolor. The sequence goes on from CM041781.1 coordinate 13,675,249, forward strand.
GGCTTCTGTTCTACATTGGGCTTCAGATCTGATTGGGCCTGTCCTATTGCTCTAATATGCCCCCTCGATCCAAACGGGTGTAAACTGAGGCGGGATCGAAGAGAAAGAAATCGGGAAGGAGGGAGCGGCTTGGTGAGGGCATCTGCGACCTGCTCGACACCATTGATGAAGGAAATTCGCAGAGATTTGGTCTGTACACGCTCCCTGACGAAGTGATAATCCAGACAAATGTGTTTTGCACGGGCATGAAAGACGGGATTGGCGGCCAAGTATGTGGCGCCTAAATTATCGCACCAGAGAACAGGCGCATGAGGTAAGTAGAACCCTAGCTCTCCCATTAGATTTTGTAGCCAAATGAGTTCGCATGTAGCATAAGCCATGGCCCTATATTCCGCCTCTGTCGTTGATCTGGCTACCGTGGGCTGTTTTTTTGATTGCCACGAAATTAGGGTTCTTCCTAGATAGATACAGTATCCTGTTGTTGATTTTCTGTCGATTGCATCACTTGCCCAATCTGCATCTGAATAGGCTTGAAGTTGAAGGGGTGAGTGAATAGGTATATGAAAAGCTAGGTCAAGCGAGGACTTGAGATATCGAAGTATCCGCTTGAGTGTTTGCCAGTGTTGCGTAGTGGGAGCATGCATAGATTGGCAGAGTTTGTTCACTGAATAGCTTAGGTCGGGTCTAGTGAGAGACAAATATTGAAGGGCGCCCAATAAGCTGCGAAATTTAGTGGGATCATCAAAAAGTTGGGTTTCAGAGGAGTTGGAGGTGGATGAGGTACTCATGGGAGTAGAAACAGGCCTGGAATGAAACATACTAGCCTTGTGCAGAATATTTTCAATGTAACTTTTCTGAGTGAGATGTAACCCTGAAGCGGTTCTGTAAACTTCCACCCCTAGAAAAAAATGTAGTGGGCCAAGATCCTTAACAGGAAAAAGGGATGAGAGCTTAGCAATGAACAACTTCACCAGATTAGGGGAAGAGCCTGTGATGACTATGTCATCAACATAGACCAGAATAAAAAGAGTGTCTCCCTGATAGGAATAAATGAAAAGAGAATTATCTGCCTTAGACTGAGAGAAGCCCATAGTAATTAAGGAATCACTGAGTTTAGCAAACCAGGCCCGAGGGGCCTGTTTAAGCCCATAAATAGATCTGTGAAGAAGACAAACATGATCTGGTAAAAGAGGATGTGTGAAACCAGGTGGCTGACTCATATAGATTGTCTCTTCCAAGTCACCATGTAAAAACGCGTTATCAATATCCACCTGATGTATAGGCCAGTTTTTGTTGACTGCCACAGCCAAAACAAGTCTTATAGTAGATGGTTTAATTACTGGACTAAAGGTTTCTGCATAATCCAAACCTTCAGTTTGAGTGAATCCACGAGCTACCAGCCTTGCCTTTCTCCTTTCTACAGAACCATCTGATTTTTTCTTTGTTTTTAGCACCCATTTCACACCCAAGGGTTTAGTGTTGGAGGGCAGAGGAACAAGACTCCAAGTGTTTGTCTTTTGTAGGGCCTGAATTTCCTTGAGCATAGCCTCTCTCCACTGAGGAAACTTTATAGCTTGCTTAAATGAGGGCTCATCTGGAATAATTTCAGTGGAGTGAAGTGTAGGCCAGGCTATGGTCCCATCTGTCCTTACCAAAGGTCTCCTAATATTGTCACGAGCCCTGGTAATCATGGGGTGTTGGTCAGGAATAGGGGATGGAGAGTGATCTGAGGTAGTGGGGGTAGAGATGTGTGTACTGGAAGGAGTGGATAATTCTGGTGTGGCATTGTGGGTAGAAGCTGATGAGGTAGAGTCCAGGTTGGGCAAGGGAACAGGAGAGGGTGTGAGCATATGTTGGGAGATAGTTCTGGACTGAGAATGGGCTGGAGAGGAGGGTATTGGTGAGATAGAGGGTGAAGGTGATAAGGCAGGTATAGGTATAGGTATCTGAATGTGAGGATTAGTATCTGTGGAGGATGGAGACTCAGAGTGCAGAGTTTGATGTGGAAATGAATTTTCATTGAAGAGAACATCACGTGAGGTATAGAGTTTTTGTGTCTTAGGATCTAGACATAGAAAACCCTTGTAATTAGGGGCATAACCCAAGAAAATACATTGAACAGATCTGAAATTCAACTTGTGGGTGTTGTAAGGTCTAAGATTTGGCCAACACTCACACCCAAACACTTTGAGATTTGAGAAATCAGGGGGACTGAGAAACAGTTTTTCATGTGGGGTTTTATATGAGAGAATGGGGGTGGGAGTTCTATTCAGTAGATAAACTGCAGCAAGAAAGGAGTGTTCCCAGAAAATCAGAGGTAGAGAGGCATGGGCCAATAGAGACAGACCTTTCTCCACGATGATCCTATGTCTGGATTCAACTGTCCCTTGTTGTTGATGAGAGTAGGGACAGGAAATCCTGAGGGCAATCCCTTTCTGTTGAAATATAGGTCTCAATGGCTTAAACTCAGCTCCACCATCAACCTGTACTGATTTAACTTGAGCAGAAAAATGATTTGCAACCAGATTCAGAAACACATTAAAAACCTTAGTAACATCAGACTTAAGACCCAGAGGAAACAACCAGATAAATTTACTGGAATCATCAACTACAGATAGGTAATACTTGCTGCCATTGAGAGAAACAGTATGTGAGGGTCCCCACACATCCAGAAACAGAAGATCAAAGGGTCTGTGAGAAGTAGTATAAGTCATAGGATGGGGAAGAGAATGCATTTTCCCCATATAACAGCCCTTACAAGTGATCTGATCAAAATCCTTAACAGTAGTAGGTAAACTATAATCTCTAATAGTTAGATTAGTAACCCTTGAAGATGGGTGTCCTAATCTTTGATGCCAGATACTGCTAGTGGCCTTGTGAGTGATTTGAGCCTGCAACCTTGGTGAAGCTGTGCATCCTTCAGAAAAGTTGTAGAGACCGTGCTTAATGCCTCCTCTGAGTAGAACTTTCTTCGTAGCCAGATCCTTAATCAAAAAATATGTAGGATAAAACTCAAACATCACATTGTGCTTAGCTGTGAATTGTCTAACTGAGACAAGATTTTTATTTAAATCAGGCACATAGAGCAGATTAGAGAGAGAGAAATCACCATGTGGTGTAGGAAGAAGCCCTGTACCTTGTCCCTTCACTGGTAGAGACCCACCATTTCCAAAACTGACCTCATCAGTAGTACCAGTAATATGATTGTCCAGACTCAAATTAGAGAAGTCGTGAGTAAAATGATTCGAAGCACAGCTATCCGGATACCAGGTAGAATCAGCAGTAGTATAGTTTGCATTAAACTGGGAGGAGGGATTCATCTGATAGGCATGATCAAATCTATGATAGCAGGCAGTAGCAGTATGACCATATTTACCACAAACCTGACATTGTACCCTGGGGTCTCCTTTTCCTGAGAGGTGAGAATTGTTGTTACCCCCTCGAGATGTGTTTCTGCCTCCTCTGTAGGAGTTGTTTCCTCTGTTGTTTCTGCCTCCTCTTCCTCTGCCTCTGTAGAAGTTGTTGTGAGAAGTTTGAGTAGCATTGACCGACATTTGTGTAGAGGAAATAATATCAGTGGTCTGTTGAGCGAGGTGTGATTCATATGTGAGGAGCTGACTGTATAGAACATCTGGTGAAACTGCCTCAGTTCTCAGCATGAGGTTAGTTTTAACAGATTCATAATCTAGAGGCAAACCAGAAATGATGCAACTCACAAAATCAGAATCAGACATAGGAGACCCAGCTGAAGAGAGAGAATTAGCTATGGATTTAGCTTTGTTAAAAAACGTTGTGATATTGTCTGACCCCTTTTTAATACTCATTAACTGAGCTCTTAGCAGCATTAATCTAGCATTAACCTTAGCTGCAAACGTTTCCTTTATTTTATTCCAAGTTTCAGCAGAAGAAGTGGAAAGAACCACCTGGGTGAGAACTGTTTCAGACATGGATGAATTTAACAAAGACATAATCAACTGATCTGTTTGTTTCCATGTGGCAAATTCAGGGTTTGGAAGATTATCGACAGTTTCAGCAGGTTTGGGTTTAGACCCATCTATCCAGCCAAATAACCCATGTCCACGAAGGTATGGCTCAAGTTGGATTTTCCATAATGGAAAGTTTTCAGTAGATAGCTTGATGAAGTTGGAAGAAGGTGGATGAAAGGAGGATACGGATGTAGAAGATGAAGAGGAGGAGATAAGAGAACCTGCTGTGGCACTGATCTGTACTGTGCCAGTGGACATTGTTGAATTTGGAAAGAGCCAATGAGCAAATGGAGAAGCCTCCTTCAAAGCTCTGATACCATAGTAGATTTAGAAAGGAATGACGGCGTGAATACTGCTGATGTTGTATTAATCATTGGCACAGTACATGACCTAGCTATCTGTATTTATAATGTAGAACCAACTAAGTAGTACGATGTGTTTTGTAACTATATATATGTGGACTGATATTAGACATAAAGAATGTTAATGGGCTTCTGTTCTACATTGGGCTTCAGATCTGATTGGGCCTGTCCTATTGCTCTAATAAAGATGATACTAGCACAATTGTTTGTGATGTAAATGTTCTGCTAAATCTGGGAAATGCATATGATGATAAGTTGAGTAACGTGGTTGAATTGTTTGAACCCAGCTGCAACTTCTACTACCGTCTGGTCAATATCATGCTCTTTTTTTATGAAAGCGTTCAAGCGCTGGATAATTGGGGACTACGAAGGATCCATGAATTCTAAACTTGGAAACTCCACTGAAACAAGGAAAGGTTGAAATTGATGACCATTTTTTTGTTTGTTTGTTCTTAAAAAATTTATGAATAATTTAGACTTTGAGGTCATACATGTAGTTAACGTTTTAGTGTACGCAGTTGTAAAGAGTGTTATTAGGAATAAAATAAAAGTCTTAGGTAAATGTTTATGATAGGTAGGGAAAAGTTTTATTACAATTTGATTGATTTGGAATAGTTTTAGGATGATTTAGATCAAACACAACTAAATTTTGGGTTAAAAATGAAAAAAAGAAAAATTGTCATGGGTGACTATCAAAAACAGATGCTCCAGCTTTACATCTGTTTTGGACCTGACTCTAAAACCATGGATGCTCTACGGAAATTTGAAGCTATGTCTTGTGCGGTTACAAAACGGATTGGACATTGGATAGTCTTTTTTTTCGTCGGTTTCGGAAGGATAGAGGGTCACACCCATTTTTTAACCCAAATTTAGACTTGGTCCAAATCATTCTTAAAAACTATTCATAATCATACTTTAACGTAAAACAATCAAGTTGAAATAAAAAATGTTACCTTAAAACGTAGAAAAAGAATCCGACTGAAAAGAAATTGAAACTAATATAGTTTATAGATTGCCCTTCACCCGAGACCACTGTTTGAATAGTCACAAAGTGACAACATAACAAATTCAGGCTATTAAGCAATATATGTTTTAAGCTTTCAAAAATACCTCTGATTGTACCTCTCGTAGAGAGAGTGAGTGTCTGAGGATACTCAAAAATTAAAAAGGAAAAATTGCACTTACGAACTCTAGATTATTGTTTACATATTGGTGACAACAAATTCTAAAAAATTGACAGTATATTTTTTAGGGGTGGCAATTTCAACACGATCCGTTTGACCAACACGAACCTGACACAAAGTTAGCGGGTTTGGGTTTTAAAATTTCACACGATTAAATAAACGGGTCAACCCAGACACGACTCGTTTAATAACTGTGTCGGGTTTATGATCAAATATGGAAAATAGTATGCCAAAAAGCTAAAATGATTTATATTTTAGAACAAAAATTGAATGTACCGATATTTCTGAACGAATGAAGTATGTTTTAAGTTGGAAAAATTTACAATATACCCCTAAAAAGTTTCGTAATTGGCATATTGTGAACTTGAAACATGATTTGTAACATCAAGGGTAAAATAGTTATTATTCAAGAATATTTCACAGGTTAGAGGTATATTTTGAAATTCAAAACTTTTAGGGGTATATGAAGAATGAGTTTTAAAATCGGGGTATGCTTTGAATTATGAAACTTTTTAGGGGTAGATTGAACTTTCTTAGCAAATAATTTGTTTGAAGTTGTGTGTATGTTTAATATTTAAGAATTATTAAATTATTAAATTTATTTTAACTTTATATATGTTTTAATAAATTATTAATTTTGTAATATTTATATTTTTTAGTATTTTAATTTTTTGTTGTAAAATTCCATAAATATCTTCGAATAAAAAATTACATATTATGAACTTGAAACATGATCTATAAGTAAGAGGTAAAATAGTCATTGTTCAATATCATTTCACAGATATTGAGTATATTGAGAATTTTAAACTTTTTAGAGAGAATAAGTATTGACATTACCGTATATTATAAATTTTATAACTTTTTAAGAGTATTATAAAATTCCTTTTAATTTTAGTTTGGTTGGATAAGAGGAAGATCAGAGAAATAAAGAGACCCGAGCTCTCACAAGCTATTGGACTAATAAAGGTATAACACCAGTCAGTCCAGTCCAGTGAGAAGATAGCACCAGCCCAAGCGATGAACCAACTGAACAAGCAACTTCACTGGAAGCAGTCCAAACCAAGTTTTAATTAGGAAATAAGGAGACGAAACCTCTTAACCTAATTTGCTCCGGTCTTTTCTCTCTTTTCCGGTTCCCTTCTCGAATTTCGCTTCCGTTACCCCAAACTATCTACATCTGTGTATATATATGTTGTGTAGGAGACTAGGTCTAGGAGGCGATGATACAGTCAAGCGTCCCTCTCATTCCTTCATCTTTCTGTCGCCAAACTTCAATGTCTAGGCTCTTATTGTATACGTTTGGGGAAACAGCGTCTGTCAAACAGCCCTTGGGTATGCTCAAATTCTTTCGAAATCTTCTTCCACTGTCTACTGAAAGAGCATGTTTATTCTTAGAAGATCTATGGCGTAGACAAGGGAAGAAAATTTTAAAAGAGTTTGTGACTACCAAAATCATACAGCTATTCGACATGGAGAATCCCGTCATCAACCACAAAAGAGAAGAAACATTCTAACTACTAGTTTATTTTTCACATTAGGCTCATTTGTTCCGTTCATATCCGTTTCTTCTAGTTGCTAGCGCTTATCTAAAGAACCAAAAGATCTGTAGTAATTGGTCGTCTTGAAATTTGCTACGTTTCCTCGTGGTTAGTTCCAAGGAGGGCTTGAAAATTGAATGTTAAAACGGTGAATTATCCTGGATATTGTTTGATTCCGCTGTTAGAAACAAAATTATGCTAGCTTCTTGCTTGTGCTCGTCTGAGAATAGTCCTGGTCATGCCTGTAGCATATGCTGTTAAAATGGTATTGCCTAATCTGTTTTGGTTAATTTCGTACAAGAGGTGGGATCCTGTTAGTTTTTTACTGTTCAATTTTCACAGTTTATGACTTATAGGAGGCAATGGCGGAGCCAATGGGAGATGGGGGAGCAATTTACAAAAACCTCCTCTAATTATTTGCCTCCGCCCTTGATACGAGGAAAGAAGTATTGTGAATGGTAGTAAGTTTAAGAAATAGTTATCAACTTTGTCGATTTTATAGGGCCACATCGTAGTATTCATGAGTACAGTTGTATGATTCAAAGTTAATATTGTCTTTAACAGTCAAAAGATCACTTAGGTGTTGTCACATGAGTCGTATTGGTTATAGTGTAAGTCTATATTGTTAGGAATTAAATATGGTTGTAACAAAGAGCCTGATAAAGACTCACAGAAACCTCACATTGGAGGATAATAATAAGTTGGTACACCACACTACAGTTACATATGCAATTCTAAAACAACAGGAAAAATAGTGCTTTTTACTTGCATTCCCTGTTCTTTTCTAATATTACTCATTTTCCTCCTCAATGTGATCGTCATAGTACATTTCATCTGAAGAATGATTGATTCATTGGGAGCCTCAATTTGTAAAGGAATCAGATTGTAACCAATTAGTCGTTGAACTCTCCCAATGTCTTCTAGGAACTGTATGCGATTATCGACCATTGCTTCACATCTTCATCCTCGGTGAGTACACTTTGCCTGTAGCATGGTTCTAGAAATGAATACAATGCCTTTCTAGTATTATAGTGCGAGCAAAATAAGTGTGATACCTATCTGCAAGTGAGTTTTTGATGAGTTGTTGTAGATGCGAAAAATGTTGGATTACTTAAAATGTAGATATTGATCTCTTGAGAATATGGAAACATCTCTTCAAAGTAAACCCTTTAGTAGGTGTGAAGGTGACACCATAATGAAGATACAAAGTGCAATGAATTGACATAATAGGTTTGGAATGTGGAGACGACAATAAGTTATCAAACACAAAATTTGGATACAAGATTTGAAGATCTATGTTCTACTCTTTATTATAACATAATATTGGAATCATGGTGTTGGGCTTTGTCATGCATTGTTGGGCTTGGCCCACGTAAACTCATTACTTTCACATATTTATTCATAGTTTTTGATTAGGAAGATAAATGTAAACATTTTATCTTTACCAAAGATCTAGGAATTTTGTTTTGATACTTCAGTATAAGTAATTAGTTGTAACAGTTTATATTACGATCGAATACAACATCAATAATATAGATCCTTTTGTCGTATCTTCCAACATGTTTCTACTCTATATACAATACAAACCCCAATATATAATATGGTATCAAGAGCTCAGGGAATCTGAAACTGGTTTCTTGCATTCATGGCGGATGATGCTACTAAAGGGAAGAAGGATCTCAGGCCCAGTCTTCTATGGTTGGCACGAATCAGATAGATGTCAATGACCCGATTTGTGTGATGCTGTAGAGAATCCCGGGTTAAACTCTCGTCTCAAGTTTAGTGCCCACCGGTTTCTCGGTTGGAAGTTTGACATGGTGCAGCCCTGAAATCAAAGAATAAATATGGGTTTGTTACAGGGAAGGTTAAATAACCAGATGAAGCAGACACTATACGGTATGCAGCTTGGGAACATTCTACCTCTTTTGTTGTTTCTTGGATAAAAAATTCCTTAGTGGAGTTGTTCTTGACAGTGTCAGCTTCGTGGCGATCTCAAAGAGCTTTGGGAAACTTTTTGTGCTCAAAATCAACACAGTAATCTGGCATTGTTCATGCATCGAAGCGCAGCTGGCAGAAACGAAACAGGGCGATGAATCAGTGCGTGAATACTTAACAAACTGAAAAGAATCTGGGGTGAGTTAGATCAAGTAAGACCAGCCAAAGATGTTCTTGCAACAGTTGCCACATGTGGTATTAACAATCCATCAAGAAAGCAGTAGGCGAAGATAAGTTGGTTCCCTTTTTAATGGGATTAAATGCAAATTACTTATCTATAAGAGGCCAGATTCCGGCGATGCAGGATCCTCCAAGTCGAAAAAGCTTTTCCTGATTGTGCAAGAAGAGGAATAGAGGCGTGGAAAGACATCCAAAGAGGATGTGATGTCTTCTATACCCACAGCACAAACCGACACAAACAGAGAGTTCTAGGAATTTTAGAAACCCTAAAATTGAAAAACCGACGAGGTAAGCTCAATTGCACACACTGTAAGAAAATTGGGCATACTTATGAAAACTGTTTTTCAGCGCCAAAAGTGTAACCATTACAAGAAGAATGATCATACTGAAGACGAGTGTTATCCACTCCATGGGAGGGATACGTTCTACGTGGAAAAGAAAAGGTTTTGCCAATAGCGCAAAGACAGAATAACAGTCAAGAGAAGTCGGGTACCGATGGGTGGACTCACACCAAAGCAAATCCAACAAATTACGGAGCTAATCAGAAATGCGAACACATGAGCTAAGGCAGATGAGGAGTTACTGTAATTTTTCAGGTAAATCTACTTACTGTGATAAATATTGCCTTACCAGCTCTTGAAATCTCTTAAAGGAAGATGGATACTGGATTCCGGTTCCACAGACTATATCAGTGGAATTAAGCTTCGTTTGGTGAACTTACGTACCTTGCGAAACGAAAAGATGTTTGTCTTACCAGATGGTAGACTCCACAGTGTTGAATCTGGTAGGGGAAGTGAAAATTGGTGACAGATTATGGTTGAAGGGGGTATTGTTTGTGCCTGGTTTCAAATTCAGTTTAATTTCGGTAAAATGATGTCTGAGGATTGTAGGGGTGCCCTAATTTTGACGCCGACGCATGTTTTCTACAGGACCCTTTGACAGGGAAGATTGAACAGCTTGGAGAGAGCACCGGTGGGCTCTAGTGCTGGGCTCAGCGAATCTGTCTCCACGCCGGTTTGAGCCATGTCGAAGGTCAGGGGAGAAAGGGATGCAGTTAGTGGATTGGGCCGCACTAGTAGTCAAGTAGAAGTAGCGAGATCGGTTTGTAATAGCTCTACCGAAATAAATACAGGCCAGATTCTTTTATTAGTGCTAAGGCAAAAGAGTTGGATGTTAAGCTTGGACATGTTCCACTTAAAAGCTTGTTACAATGGGTTTAATAAAGCATTCGGATTTTTATTATGATTATGCTTGTGATGTGTGTTACAAAAGTAGAGCTCAAAGGTTACCTTTTGATGATTCGTGTGTGAAAACTAAAAGGGCTTTCGAAATGGTTCATGTTGACGTGTGGGGCCCTTTCAAGGTTGAGACTTACAATGGTTTTCGACATTTCGTTTGTTTTGTTGATGATTTCACGAGAACCACGTGGGTTCATCTTGTAAAGCATAAAGGGGAAGCTTGGGAAGCAGTTGTCAATTTCCTTACTTTCATAGAATGGCAGTTTGAAGCAAAAGTTAAGGTGGTCCATTCTGACAGTGCAAAAGAACTAGGAAGTTCTAACGAAGGAAAGATATTCTTTTCTAAGAAAGAAATAACTCATCAAACTACGTGTGCTCACACCCAACAGAATGCGGTTGTCAAGAGAAAACACAGGTATCTTCTTGAAACTGCGCGAGCTTAGAATACTAGGGAGAGTGTATATTGCATGCGACATATCTGATCAACAGACTTCCAACCAAGGTGCTTGGCGGCCTGACTCCGTTTGAAAGTTTGTATGGGCGGCAGGTGACTTATGATAACAAAAACCGTTTGGGTGTTTATGTTACAAAACGATCATTAATGGGAAAGAAGGAAAATTTAGTCCAAGAGGGCAAGCATGCATTTACCTTGGAGAGGATCCAAGAAGAAAGGGGCATAAGGTGTTGGGCATTGATACTCAGACCGTTGAAGTTTACAGAGACATCAAATTTCATGTAACGTTTTTCCTTATACATGAGAGACTCAACGTTATGGTTCTCAACATACTTTTGATCAGTGTCCAGTCCATGCAGACGTTGATAAGCAACTTTTTCTGATGATGATGCCCATGAGATACCACAACGTGTTGAATCAACGCCAGTTGGTACTGATGAATCTACCTTGCAACAGATTCCAGTTCGGTGTTTAGGAAGAGAAAGTCACAAACCTGGTTATCTAAACAACTATGTTTGTAATTCGGTTTTTCAAGAAGTTCTTGATGAAAGAGTCTATCAAGATCATGAGGGTACAGGTAATCTTATCAAAGGTTGTGCTAGTCTCACAGATCTCAAACCCAATAGTTGCATGGCTTTATTTTTCTAGTGTTCAGGTTGGTTCCGACTTGGACATGAAAGAGCCCAACAATTACAAAGAAGCTTCCCGACATGCGCATTGGGAGAAAGCCATGCAAGAAGAGTTGGCTGCTCTCAAGAGGAATGATACATGGGATATAGTCACTTTGCCACGTGGGAAGAAGGTGATCGGTTGCAAATGGGTTTATAAAATTAAGTTAAGTCTAATGGATCCTTGGAAAGATACAAGGCAAGGTTGGTGGCAAAAGGATCACACAACGTCATGGGCTAGATTACAACGAAACCTTTTCACCAGTTGTGAAGCTTACCACGATACGATCTCTTATTGTGGTGGCTTTAAAGAAAGGGTGGTTTGTTAATCAGCTCGATGTGAATAATGCTTTTCTTCATGGAGATTTAGATGAAGAAGTGTTTATGAGGATTCCGGATGGTCTTGAGGTTGATGGAAATAACAAAGCTTGTTTGCTTAAGAAGTCTTTATATGGGCTTAAACAGGCTTCGAGACAATGGTTTTCTAAGCTCACAAGTTTCCTGACAACGTTGAATTTCGCACAGTCAAAGAATGATTATTCTTTGTTTTTCAAAGATGTTCCAGGATGAAGGATATTCATGGCCGTTTATGTCGATGATATTCTTCTTGTAGGGCCCAGACAAGAGGAACTTGATAAGATAAAAGCAGCACTTGATTTGAATTTCAAAATCAAAGATTTGGGTCTTTACATTACTTCTTAGGAATAGAATTCATTCAGACCAAGGGGGGTTATATTTATCTCAGCGGAAATATTGCATGGATCTCATTGAAGAGTTTGATTGTCAGGACAAAAGGGCTACACAAGGGCCCATGATCATGGGAAAATCTTTGTTGGTTGATGAAGGGGAACTTCTTCATGATCCTACTACTTAAGAAGGTTAGTGGGAAAGTTGAACTATTTGTCCAACACGAGGCCGGATATCAGTTTTACAGTCCATACTTTAAGTCAATTCATGCACGGCCAACTGTTCACATGGAAGCCGCTTTTCATGCCCTTTGCTATGTCAAAGGCACTATCAATTATGGGATAGTGTTGACTGTGGGGATGTGAGAAGTTAAATCGCATGGCCTATTGTGATTCAGACCGGGCAGCTTGTCCTAATACCAGAAAGTCAGTCTCAGGATATTATTTTCTTGGGAGATAGTCCAATTTCATGGAAGACTAAGAAACAAGGATCTATCTCTTTATCCAGTGCAGAAGCAGAGTATAGATCTCTCCGGCGTGTCACAGCGGAGTTAACTTAGTTAACTCGTGTTCTATAAACTTGGTGTACAGATATCATACCCATACCGGTTAAGTGTGATAATCAGTCTGCAATCCATATTGCACGTAACCCCTTATTTCATGAACGCACCAAACATATCGAGATAGATTGTCATTTTGTGCGTGAGAAAATACAACAAGGACTAGTTGATATTCTTTACACACATACTTCAACCCAATTGGCAGACATGCTTACAAAAGTCCTCCCGGGTACCAGATATAAGGAACAGCTTCCACGCATGGGAATGCGTGCAAATTGAAAGTCAAGCCTTGGTAAACATGTTTCCCCACGGCTTGGGGGGGGGGGGGGGGGGTATTGGAATCATGGTGTTGGGCTTTGTCAAGCATTGTTAGGCTTGGCCCACGTAACTCATTTACTTTCACATATTTATTCATAGTTTTTGTATTTAGGAAGATAAATGTAAACACTTTATCTTTGCCAAAGATCTAGGAATTTGTTTTGATACTTCAAGTATAAGTACATTAGTTTGTAACAGTTTATATTACGATTGAATACAACATCAATAATATACATCCTTTCTACCGTATCTTCCACATGTTTCTACTATAATATAATACAAAAGCCAATAATCTAATACATAACTCTACTTTTTTAGTTAATGATTCGAAAGATCTTGATAAGATGCCGTGTGCCTTGTCCAATTCATAAACATAGGAACTACAAAGTACTAACAACAAAATACTCAATAGATTGTACATTAATGAGACAATAGATCTTCATAAGTGTATTGTGCTGTCAATTTTTTGAGACTATTTATAAGGTACAAAAGTAACTTTAGACACTGTGTAGTGTCTAGTCCAGTTCATAGGCATAAGAATTACAAAGTACCAATAACAAAATACTCAATAGATTGTAATTTAATTTGTTTTGGTGCTTTTTAAGGCACGACCTGGCGTAGCAGGAGCTACATACTATATTACGTCTTTACAAAACTAAAACTAATCATCTATTTCGTCATCAGCATCCTGATTGTTCTTAATCTCTTCACTATCATCCTTTTCACCATAAACTCATCGATCGAAGGTTCCAAATCGGATAGGGGAAGTAGTATAGGAGGATTAAAAGTGTACGGAATTGATATTTTGATACTCTCGTAAGCTTCTCGATTAAACGGGAACTGTTGTATCATCTGCTGCACATCAAAATCACATGATTGAGTTAAAGGACCCCAAATTATTCACTTGGTTGTGTGCATACTAGTCCCGTGAAGCATTATATCAAGCACATAATTTCCTTCAACACGGGATTTGAGAAGATTGTTAACATAATTAAATAATTCAGTGAAACCGATGGAACTAGAATATCAAAATCAAAGTATCTTGAGACGTTGTTTCTGCAGAAATACAAGAGAATCACTAATGATTTGAAGTGGAAGGATATTTGATCTAGCTTTCAATAAACATGACGGTGATACATAGTCTCCCCTAACTCCAAATCAACAAGTTTTTCACATTCTCTTTAAAGTGCATGTGTAAAACTCAGAAATTTGGGTGTATATGAACTTCAACCAGTGAGATATATGAAAATACTCATCATAAGGGTCGTATTTGAGATCCACATTAGGGAATAGAGTACATGGGATTTTCATCTTAGACTTTGTCGTAAATGTGGAAGAAAATAGGTCTGCAAATATTGATTGGGCAAGATGAGGGTAGGAAGTCGAAATTGTAATCAACAACAACATAGAGACTATATTTTAAAGAGTGTTAGAAAAAAGTAGTATTGTAGTACAAAACTAGGCGATACAGTACAAACCCTAACAAATTAGCGATAATCAAGTTATCGACATCTTTGCAGTGTGAACTCATGCAAACAAGACGATTCCCATGTTATCTGCTTCTGTGTAAAATAACAATGACCTTTTTTCTATTGTAAAAAAGCCAATAATGAGAGTACCGCTTCCCACATGCTGATACTCTTATTATCGGTTTCTTTACAAGTAAAAAAACACCCTCATGGAGGGATAAGGAGGAGAATCAATGGTCAGGGGGAATAGAGGTTGTTAAACAACCTTTGACTGGATTTTCCACTGAAGGGCGGTAGTTACAAGCTGCAATTCTCATATCAATTATTTTTAGCTACAAGCATATGTAGTGATCTTTGACTACATTTGTAGAGGTACATTTGTATACAGTAAAATTACAACTTTAGTATGCTTATCGTATAGTTAAGAAATAAGTATGTACATCTAATACAATTTCAGAAATATCCGTACAGTTTTTTATACACTAGCAGTACAATTTGTATAGAGCAAAAGTACATGCATATAGCCATCTATAGCTACATTAGGATGTAGCCAAGAAATTACTTTCTCATTGCTTTGTAGATACTCCCTTTGTTCTAAAAGATAAGTTGTTTTAGAAATTTGCATATTTATTAAAAAAAGTAAAAAAAATGACGCATGTACCCCTACTTTTTTTTTTTCCGTTTAAACAATAGTTACTTTTACATTAAATACTATGATCAAATATGGAAAATAGTATGCCAAAAAGCTAAAATGATTTATATTTTAGAACAAAATTTGAATGCTAAAACAACCTATATTTCTGAACAAATGAAGTATGTTTTAAGTTTGGAAAAATTTACAATATATCCCTAAAAAGTTTCGTAATTGGCATATTGTGAACTTGAAACATGATTTGTAACGTCAGGGGTAAAATAGTTACTATTCAAGATTATTTCACATATTAGAGGTTATTGTGAAATTCAAAACTTCTAGGGATATATGAAGAGTGAGTTTAAAATCAGGGTATACTATGAATTATGAAACTTTTTAGGGGTAGATTGAACTTTCTTAGAAAATAATTTGTTTGAAGTTGTGTGTATGTTTAATATTTAAGAATTATTAAATTTATTTCAACTTTATATATGTTTTAATAATTTTTAATAATATATTACTTATACTTTTGTAATATTTATATTTTGTAGTATTTTAATTTTTTGTTCTAAAATTCCATAAAAATATCTTCGAATAAAAAAGGTTACATATTGTGAACTTGAAACATGATCTATAATTCAGAGGTAAAATAGTTATTGTTCAATATCATTTCACAGATATTGAGTATATTGAGAGTTTTAAACTTTTTAGAAGAATAAGTATTAAAATTATGGTATATTATAATTTTTAAGTGTATATTATAAATATTCTTTTTAATTTTAGTTTTGGTTGGATAAGTGGAAGAGAAATAAAAAGAGACCCAAGCTTTCACAAGCTATTGGACTAATAAAGGTATATATGTTTTAATAATTTTTAATAAATTTATTACTTTTATACTTTTGTAATATTTATTTTTGTAGTATTTTAATTTTTTGTTGTAAAATTCCATAAAATATCTTCGAATAAAAAAGTTACATATTAGGAACTTGAAACATGATCTATAATTCACAGGTAAAATAGTCATTGTTCAATATCATTTCACAGATATTGAGTATATTGAGAATTTTAAACGTTTTAGAGAGAATAAGTATTGAAATTACGGTATATTATAAATTTTGTACTTTTTAAAGGTATATTATAAATATTCTTTTAATTTTAGTTTTAGTTGAACAAGCTATTGGACTAATAAAGGTATAACATCAGTCAGTCCAGTCCAGTGAGAAGATAGCACCAGCCCAAGCGATGAACCAACTGAACAAGCAACTTCCCTGGAAACAGTCATACCAAGTTTTAATTAGGAAATAAGGAGACGAAACCTCTTAACCCTAATTTGCTCCGGTCTTTTCTCTCTTTTCCAGTTCCCTTCTCGAATTTTCGCTTCCGTTACCCCAAACTCTCTACACCTGTGTATATATATGTTGTGTAGGAGACTAGGAGGCGATGAATACAGTCAAGCGTCCCTCTTCATTCCTTCATCTTTCTGTCGCCAAACTTCCAATTTCTGCTCTTATTGTATATGTTTGGGGAAACAGCTTCTGTCAAACTGCCCTTGGGTATGCTTAAATTCTTTTGAAATCTTCTTCCACTTGTCTACTGAAAGAGCATTGTTTATTCTTAGAAGATCTATGGCGCAGACAAGTGGAAGAAAATTTTAAAAGAGTTTATGACTACCAAAATCATACAGCTATAAGCTATTCGACATGGAGAGTCCCGTTATCAACCACAAATGAGAAGAAACGTTATGATATTAGAATTTCTAACTACTAGTTTACTTTTCACATGTATGGCTCATTTGTTCCATACATATCCGTTTCTTCCAGTTGCTAGCGCTTTTCTTAAATAACCGAAAGATCTGTAGTAATTTGGTCGTCTTGAAATTTGCTACGTTTTCCTCGTGGTTAGTTCCAAGGAGGGTTAGAAAATTGAATGTTAAAACCGGTGAATTATCCTGGATCTATTGTTTGATTCCGCTGTTAGAAACAAAATTATGCTAGCTTCTTGCTTGTGCTCGTCTGAGAATAGTCCTGGTCATGCCTGTAGCATATGCTGTTAAAATGGTATTGCCTAATCTGTGTTTGTTAATTCCGTGCAAGAGGTGGTATCCTGTTAGTTTTTTACTGTTCAATTTTCACAGCCTATTGCACCATTAACACCAAATTCTCGTGGTTATTCAAATATGTGCGGTTTGGAGGAAGATTTAACTCAGGAAGAACTTATATTTCAGAAGAATTATTTGCCCAGATTACTTAGCAGATTAAACAGCAGAATCCTATCCTTCATTTAACTGGTGACATGCTTGCTAAACACATTGCAAAATATTGGGAGTTCCTTTTCAAACATAATGAAAGTGGACTGCCTCTCTTGAAAGCTAGTCTCATGATGAACTAGTGGCAAATATGTCCACGGAATCTGCCAAGGTTGAGAATCATATCTGTTTTGCTCAGTTGGGCTGGGTACAAGTCTTCATGCTGGTGCAGATGTAAAGTGTGTCCGAGCAAGAGACATATTTATCAATGACAGATCAAGAGCCACATCCCATTATTTCTGCACTTGCTCATTTTGGATTCCTAGTGAGATGACTGAAGAGTTGTCATTAGAGAGGAAACCATTAGTAAGAGATGTTGCTTACATCTGAATATGTGGACAGCTTAATTTTACTCAGCAAATATGATTCTCATTTCATAGCTCTCAACATTTTTATATTTTTCTCCCATCCTAGGTCAATTAATTGCAGGTACCCAATACCTGCTATCACTTTTTCTCTAATTTTTTCTCTAATCCCATGTCAATTAATTACACGTATCCTAAACCTGCTACCATATTTACATGAGGATGTACATGTTTTGATGAATATTTTTATAGATTTATTTGAACTTGTCTTAGAAATTATGATGTTCCCAAATGCTGCAATTTTTAGATCTATAAACATAGTTGGCCATTGACTTTGTGCCCAAAAAAATATTAAATTATTTAACAATGCTAAGATTCATTAGACATTCAGTATCTAAATATAGTTTCTTTTTAATAATTTATGGATATTTATGCTCTTACTATTTTTATAGCTTAAATTCATTTTTAAGTTTTATCATATTTATTTGTAGAATTTATAATTTTTGCTTTAGTCCAATTCTTTTATAACTTCACTCGTATATAACTAAGTTTTTAATCTTCAATTTTGATATTTTAGGCTACATATTGATTATTTTTAGTTAAGTTACCAAATTGTCAAATTATCAAGGCTATCTTACTTATAATTTTTATTGTCACTTAACACAAATTTTATTAGGTCATAAGACAAACACAAAAGAAATACTGACTCATAATATAAGGTTTCATTTTAAAAAGTATAAAATTTACTAAATCTATGTATGTTATGTGTTGGTAATCAATTATTATAACACAATTATTATCTTACCGAAGAATCAATCTTACAATCGAAGAAGCAAAAAAATGGATCCCAAACTCTGCACGAGAGATAATTAATGCTCCATATATTTCTTTTGAACGTTATGTCACAATGTATAACTTCACAAACTTTAAAAACTTATTAACAATTTAAGGGGAATGATTCTTTTACCATTGGTGCTTGTAACATATATTTTTTGGATTTAGCGGTTAATATTCATCTTGTATAAATAGAGATAGTTTCATATATTTAATATTTATATTATAAGGGCCCATTTTGTTATTTGCTCTGAGCCCCTGAAATATCAACAATGACCCGTAAGAATGGAGTTGTGATTCGAGTTTGTAGTGAAGATCTAGTGGAAGGAACATAACAGGTTTCCGCAGTTCTCTTCCTGATTGCTTTAATAACTGCTTAGGTGGATTTAGGATCAAACTTCATCTACTGTAAGTGCAGTACCACTTATGGTGTGAGAATTGGTGTATTTCCTAGTTGTCGACAATTTGAGTCTACGACTCAAAAGGTGTCTGCGATCTGAGTGTACGACTCAAGATGAACGGAGAGAATGAAAGGAAGAACATAATGAAGAGTTGAACCTTTACTATAATTACGTATAACCGTTGTTTTACAATCATGTATTCAGTGCAAATACAACCCCTCACGTCAAGAACACTATCTTGACAAAAATCACATGTAATTCAAATGATAGAGAACTTGAATTACTTACAGCACAACTAGAAGCAAATTTTCTTTGAATAGCCTCTCAAATCTTTTTCTTTGTTTTTCTCTCTTCACAATCAAGTTTTGCTATCTCCCTGTGAGTGATATACAGATCTCGACTATTTATCTATAAAAGATAAATACTTGAATATCTCTTGTATTTTCTCTATGTTTACAAAGTTTTTTTTGATAATTAAGGCGCAAGGCCATATATATTAAAATGAACCTGGATAACCAGGAAGATGGGCCTCATTAAAACCTCTCCAAGCAAAACCCAGTGGGAAAAAAACTCAAAGGAGAAAAAGAGTACCCGCCACATCAAAATACAATCCTAGAGACCAAACTAGAAGTAAAGAATGTATCGAACCCACACAAACCAGCAAAACTGCGACTCAAGTGGCTTACAGGTATTCCGTCACAGAAGAAAGCCCTATAAAGGGCAACATATACGCTAACGACTACAAGTAATCCTTCAAAGAAAGAAAGGCCTATAAATGTGCTACATGAAGAGGGAGATCCTTCCACCACGTCTTCGTCCACCGCCAAACCCCAAGCTTTACCTGAACAACCAACGGTCTACCTCACAACCTTCCTCTCGAAATACCACATTATTCCGCTGCAACCAAAGGGAATACACCCATAACAAAAAGTAGATTTCCAAACACGATGAGCTTTAGCAGCAAGAGGGACAAAGAAAAGTCCATATAAATATCAGCTATATTATCCCGAAATGCAACAAAGTATTTAATATCTTACTAGAAAAATAATTATAATCTCAAAGGAGATATAACCGACTTAGAAAGATATGGAAATATTTGTTTGATGTCTGTTCGCCACATATTTCGGAAAGATAAAGAACCAGTAGTTAGTTCAAGTCTCATCGCTTGATAGTGCTCAATATAAGACTGAGTTTGTTGATCAAAACATTGCATCAACAGTTTCTCTCTTTTTGATGCGGCAAACTTGTACTATAAGTCTTGAATTGAGGAATGTTACCCCTAAATCTTAGCTTGATGGCTTCTTTTCTTTACTAAATTGTTCTTTTCCAAGAACTGAAAGAGATTCACACTGAGATGATGATTCCCCTTGAATTGTTGTATACATTCAAGACCAATTCCCCCCTTTTGCCAAATCAAAAAGTAAGACACTCTCGCAGACAAATATATGGTAAGGCATACTAAGATTGTTATGGAAGTGTGTCATGATTGATCACTTAGAAGGAGATGAAATTCTAAAAAAGGTGGTTACTACCTTTCTGGGGAGTTTGATTAGGGTGATTAAACTTTGGTACCCAGACTTGTTTGAACCGAGTTGTAGACTCAAAAATAAATGGTTGATACGAACCCACCTTTTAGTGTGTGATCTATTGGTTTTGTATGAAATTTGTCTCGATGATACTTCATGTAATTGTTTTCTCAACAATTTGGGACATCATCTGATCTTGTTCCCTAGTTGATGATAGTAACTACATGAAGCCAACTTTGGTTGAGATCTCATAGTTCCAATCTTTAACTTATAGTCTTAGACGAGTGGGTGTCTCAGATGTATATCACAAGCCGTATTTTTCTGAGTTACTCTTCAGCAACATTTGCTTTAGATTTGCCTTTTCAGTATACCAAGTAGGATTAGTCTGCAATTGAAGCTCTAACTTTTGATTTGTGTTAGCTAATATGCCCAAGAGAGTTTCACCTTCCCTTTGCAGTGATTTGTTGTGATGTAAAAGGGACTTCACCTCTTCTTATCCCAACATGGAAGTGTAAGAATTCAAGTTTCCAAAGGACTAACAAAGTTAATCTTTGACATTTTCAGACTTTTGATGGCATAGTCTTTAGTTGAAGACTTATTCAAATCTTCCACTTTAGGCCTGAGTTCTCTGATCTCAATGTCATACTGATGCTTCAACACTTTTATCTTAGAGAGTGCAGATGTCAACTTAGAAAACATCTCTTCTCTTATTGAGAGTGTCATTCCAGTTACCCTTCTCCTTTATGTAGTACTCAATATTGATGTCATCATCTTTGTGAGCAACTACCTTCATGCACAACTGAGTTTCCTTCTTTGGTTCTAAGCTTGTAACTGAGATCTCATATCCCCATGCAGCTGCCGAAGTGTTTGAGAGTTTTTTTACCCTTTTCAGAGAATTTTTCCTTATGGTGAAGAGGTCAATTCTTGACGAGAATACCCAGTTTGTCACACTTAAAACATATGTTTGGTTCTTTCTTTTACTTGTACCGATCATACTATCATTTTAACTTTAGTTGTCCACCAAGTATCCTCCAGATTTTGTTCACAATTTCATTAATTTCCTCATATACATCAAAATCCTCATCCTCTGACTCTATGGTAGTGTCTCATGCCAGAAGGCGCAAGATCATGAGTGGTGACTTCTCCTTTCATTTTCCCTTCATAAACCATGAGTTCAGAAGTGCGGGTGCGTTCACTTCGGGGTAATCATCAAAGGGAAACGAAATCATTCCCTTGTGGTTGTTTGTTTTATGTTTTTAGTGATTCCGTTTCCCCCACTTCAAGTTTCGAAAACCCCCATATCCCTCTTCAACGATTCCCCCGAAAATCCTAGGGAAAAGTATTCCCTTTCCTCCCTCTTACACCTATCATCATCATATTTAACATAAATATTTATATATATGGTATATAATTTATATAAATACATATTATGTTACATTGTTTTTATAAATATTAATATACATATTTATGAAATATAAATATATTTTATGTAAATTTATATAAATATAAATATATTTTATTTATAATTTATATAAATATAAATATAAATTGAATAGAATGTGATTATTAATAAATATAATATTATCATTTTTAATTTAAAATAAATATATATATAATTTATAATAGTTAATAGATATTATTTATATTTGAAAAACTGAACAAATAGAATATAAATATAATATAAATATTATTATAATTTAACTAAAATAAAATTCTGAAATAATAATATATATTATTAATAACTTTAAATATATAATCATTTATACATATTTTATAATTAATAAATATGATATATAATAAAAAATTTAAATAAATATGAACATATATGATATATAATATATATTAATATTAATAAATTATATATAATTAAAATGTTATAAATATAAAAAAATATTATATATATTGTTTATAAAGTAAAAAAATTTATATATATTAATATATATAATATACGAAAATATTAATATTATTTAAATTTTAAATACTATAAAATTAAAAAATATTAATATATAGTTATATATAATTTATATAAATGTTTATTTATTATTCACAATTGAAATAAATATTATTATATAATATATATTATTAATAACTTAAATACTATAAATTAAAAAATTAATATAATAATATAGACAAGTTTAAAAAATGTTATATATAATATATAATATCAATATATATTGTATATATAATCTATATAAATATAAATATTTATCATTTATATGTTACATACAAATCAGATAAATATTAATATATATATAATTTATAATGTAATTAAGTATTAACACTTCTCTGTTTGGAACCAAACACAATCATTGAGAATTCTATTCCGTTTCCGTGTTAGAATCAAACAGACTTCTTAATTCGGAGGAATCCCTTTCCTTTCCTTTCCATTCCCTTTCCCGATTCCATTATGTTTCCTTGCCTCGAAGTGAACGCACCCTGAGTTCTTCAAGGGACATATCTGAAAGCTCCTTAGTAGTCTCAAGCAAGGTGGCGTAGTTGAGTCATTCTTCCCCAGACTCTCAAGACACCTCTCATTGATTTCACTATTGGAGAGCGCTACTTCCACAATTTTCAACTCATAAAGAATTTTATCAAACCTTTGCAGCGTTTGAGTTATAGACTCACCTTCCATCATCTTGAATTTAATGAACTACCTCTTGAGCTGCTCCCCTTTGCCTTTTCTGATGGAGTCTGTCCCCTCATGAGCTATCTTGAGAAAGTCCCATACCTATTTTACGGTTCAAAAACTGAGAACCTTCCCTTAGTCTACACCTGAGAGTGAAGAGACTATAATCCTCAGTGATTGTTTGTTTTTACTCATCAGCCTTTTGTCGTTATCGTTCCACTTCTCCCCTGGCTTAGTTTTCTTAACCAACCTTGTGTGATTTTTGGAACGAGACTGTCTTCAATTTCACCTTTTCTGGTCTTGCAAGATTTGCGGTGATTCTCCTCTTGCCGTAACATGGAATAGACACAATCGAGAGTGGGAAGAGGGCTTAGCATCAGAATGTTGCTGTGGACAGACTTGTAAGAATCATGTAAACCCATCAAGAAGTCAAAGAGACGTTCATTATCATGGTGTTTTTGGAGATCTGATAAGTGGTGAAATGATGTATTTATAAGGTCTTTATTTACCTTTATTTCGTGCAACTATTGACTTATTTCACCACTTGATAGAGCATTTCGTTAATATAGTTGAACTCATGCAGTTTTAATTTAATTTAGGTAAAAGCTCACTTGAGCTACGGTTTTTGGGAGACACTCAAGACTTTGTAGCTGAGCTTTAATGCCCCAAGGAGTGTGTCAAAGACGAGGGGTCAAACGAGTCAATTTCGATCCAGAAGAGTCGTCTCTGGTGTGGATCGCCTATTGGGCAAAATACATACATAGTAATTAAACCTAGCAAAAATGGGCAAGTCCACCCAATTCGTTGTAATAAAACAAGTGTCGTATCCACAAGGAAATTGGTTTCTAAATCCCGAGCTTCGGTAAAATAGTTAAGTGCGAATAAACAGTAAAATGGGGGTTTAGCCAGAGGCAAGCTTGGTTGTTTGTCAATTGAAATGCAACAAAAACAGTAAAGTGTTTGTGTATGGAATGGATGGGGAGAGTACCCTAGGATAGTGGGAATCACCCAACTCACTCAAAGAACCTCAAAACCATAACTCATCATCTCAGCGCCTATTAGAGTTTAGCTCATGAATCCCCAAATCATGGGAAGTCCAATTCTTACCTAAATAATCAAACCCCTTAATTAAAGGAGGTTCAAGTCATCAAGTAGCATTAAGCAAGCACTCTTAAACAATAGCCCCAAGCATTCACTTCCAGAATCAAGAAAGCAAAAGTTAGGGTTTACCCTTCTTGGTCTAGTTCCAAACTCAAGCTCAAATATTGAATGAAACCACCATAAATGCAATAAGAGATCAGTTTAGTGCATTAATTGTTATTGAAGGGAATAAAACAAAAGTAATTAATGAGTTAGGTTCTAGCATTCAATGAGCAAAATGGGTTCAAACCCTCATCCTAGGATACAAATGGAACTACTCAGACATAGTTAAAGGAAAGAGCAAGGAAAAGGGAGAATCAGCCATTAGAGGAGCTTCCAAGCTTCAATGGAGGTAGAAATCTTCACTTTCTTCTTCCTCCTTTCTTCTCTTCTCTTCTCTTCTCTTCTCCTCTTCTTTTCTCCTCTATTTTTGCCTCTCTCTCGTCTGTTTAGGGTTGAAGTCGTGGGTGTTTGATACCCCCCTCAGAATCCCCAGAATCAGCTTTTAAAAACGCAGATCTGGGCAGATTTTCCGTCCGTCCGACCCAGACTGGGTCGGACCCGTGGGTCGGTCGGTCTCCGAAGAAGACACACGTGAGAAATTTAAGTATGTCCGACCCATGTTCGACCCAGGCTTATGGGTCGGACGATTCCAGTGGCTAGGGTGTCTGGGAAGACCAGGTTGACCGACCCAGAGTGGGTCGGTCCTGTGGGTCGGACCTGCTCCAGAGATTGGCTCTAACTTCCTCTGGGCCTAGAATCTTCATTGTGGCTCGGAATTGCTCCCCGTTTGCGGCATTGGAAAGCTTGAAGGATGAGGGATCTGTTGATGCATGCTACTAACTCAAAGGAAGCTCAAAAGTATGCTCAAAATTAGCTTTTACCTATCAAGAGATCAAACTCTATTAGTTAACTATTAATCACTAAAACACTCTATTAAGTGGTGAAACAAGTTATGCATCCAATAGAATAAAAGTAAATGAAGCTCTTAAAATAGCATTATTTCACCACTTATCAACTCCCCCACACTTATCTATTTGCTTGTCCTCAAGCAAAATTTGCTAGGAGCCCATAGCAAGAAGGAACATTTACAGCAAGCAAGTATTTAGATGAATTCTTGAACTTTGGTGAGCAAAATTGTGGAAAATCTCAAGAGGAGTGCAACCAACCTTCTCATGGTGACATGGGTGTGCTTAGGGTAAATAAAAATATAGAGCTTCGGGGTATGATCTAGAGTGTTTCCAGGTGCTTAAAGATCTTTGGACTTGGAGAACTTTTACCATGGCCAACTTCTCTCAAGAATGGGCATTGAGAAAAACAAAAGGAAAAATAGAGATTTGCATTTGATTTTCTTTTGCAACAAGAGATGAGAAGAAATAATTTTGGCATTTTGCCTTGCTTTACAGAGTACTCAACTCTCATCTGTTGGTTACCGATGGTGCCTCTCAAGTCCTTGTAAAAATTTCCACGAGGAAACACCCCTTAGCAATCCCTAGATGAGAAGATTAGAAAGGACCCCTAAGCAATTAAAATTCACCAAGAAAGGGATTTATGGAAGCACCGCAATTAATTGCTCCTCAAGAGAGTATTTTTGAAAAATTAGGTGGAAAGTTCGAAGCATTCATGGAAAGACTTGCTTACTACAAATGGAACTACTTATGGCAGCAATAAGTATGTATAAGGAGATTGCGAAGTGCATCAAAAAGAAAAGGTCACTTCCCCCACACTTGAGTAGGACAATGTCCGCATTTGTCAACGCGAAACCCAAGAGGAAATAAACAGAGGACCTTTTCGATTCCTGGAAAATATTGTACATAAATTGTAAAGCATCTGTTAAGTATATATCGAACTAGTACTCCCCTGATTAGACGTGGAGTGGGTAAAGGTTGCCCCCACACTTGAGAGTGTCCGGGGTCGTTGAAATGCTACCTCCGACAAGTACAAGTCGGAGACCCTGGAAAATTGTGCAAGAGTTTCTCTTGCATGTGTCGTATGTTGCGTTGAAAGTGCTTGCATGCAGGATGTATGTTTCTACAATACATAGACAAAAATAAACGATGTGCAACAGGATTTCGAGGAATACACTAATAGCCCATGGTTAGATAAAAAAAGAGACTCATTGATGAGTCTAACAACATAATATCCGGAAAGGTCGCGTACAAAATAAGAGTTTAAGGAACAAGAAAGTACGAGATGTTAAAGTTTGAAAAGAAGTGTCAATAACAAAACATAACAATATTCCACATGCAACACAACAGTATTTTAAAATACAAGTCACGGGTAGTGGGCGGCTAGAACTGGCTACTGAGGTGGGGGAGCACCAGAGCGGAACTCGTCTCGCATGCGCTGCATCCGGGCCTCCATCTCGGCCTGCATCTGTCGCTGATAAGCGGCCATGCGCTCCTCGAACTCCTGCCTAGAGATAGTGTCTGGCGGTGGCGGGGGCAGAGCAAGGAGGGGGGCGCTAGTGGCTGCTGCGCCGGAGGAGGAGGAACCGGCACTCGGCTGCTCGTCGTCTACACGGCCCTTCACCCAAGTCGTCCCGTCCCAAGAGAACCCCATCCTCTGCATGGCATAGCCATGAATGTAGTCCATCGGGTCGGACACCGGCTCACCAGCAGCCGAGACGCCCTGGTGGACAATCTGGCTGTGCAGGAAATGTGGGAAGCCCAGATGGTGAGAGCTCCGCTGCTTCACGATGTGCTGCAGGTGGCGGAACATCAGGCCGGAGAGAGAGAGGATGGTCTGGGTCCGGCTCGACCATGTAATCCATCATGTAGCAGTCCATCGAATTCAGATCTTTGCTGTCCCGTGGGAGGATGTTGTGGCGAAGGAGTGCGAGCATAACCCTCCTCACGGGGTCAGTGACCATGTTCAGGGTAATGGTGAGTCGAACCTCTGTCCCAGCCTGGTTATTTTTGCGGCGCTGGACAGGTAGGGTGTTTAGGTAGTGCCTCCGGTGAGCTGTAAGATCGCCGACGGAGATGCGGGTGGTGTACTGGAGATCCTCGATCGGTAGTCGGAAGAAGCGTAGAAATGTCTCCGTGGTGATCCGGATGCGGCGGCCCGCGACATGCGAGATAACGGTAGAGGTCCCGTACTCCATCTCGATGGTCGCATTTGCGTAGAACTCTTTGACCAACCGAGGGTAGTACTGGCCGCCCATGCTCAAGACACACCCCCAGCCGGTGCGCTTCATCACCTCCTGAAAGCTGAGGTTAGAAAGCAGTTCGGGGTCGACCGTGCGCTCTCGCACAAATTCCCGAACGCGCGGGTTGTTGTACCAGCTCCGCGCCTCCTCACTGATGAAGCGGCCGTCAAGAAGGCCCTCTGGTGGACCGGAAGGCACAGGGGCGAGCTCGATCGCCTGAGATGAACTGGCGCCACTCTTGCGCTTCTGGGTGCGTCGGGGTCGTCCACTCATTGTTCTGAAACAACAAAATCAAACAAAGGAACACACAACAAAAAGAAATAACAAACAACAGAGAAAGAGTTAGATTAAAGGTTAAAAATCAGAGAATTAAAAGAGAAAAGTGCAACGGAAATTGAAAATTTGGGCAGAGTCTCCCCCGTTTTTCTACACTTTTCCCAGTTCTAAGAACCTCCACATAAGTAACCCGAAGGTTGGCATTCAGATAGTGCATCACCAAGAGTACTTGGCAAACAGGCTATTCAAAGGGCAATAAGCAAATGTAAAATTGTACTCAGGTTAGCACATTGTGAGAGACCACCATTTCCAACCATTCGAGCACACTACGTTAGGCATTGGAACAAAATGTGATGCTCACCACGCCCAGGAAAGCTCACAGTGCACTAGGATGCAGTGAATACCACTAAGTGACGTCAAACAACGCATAATTCAATGTAAGCGAGTAAGCACATAAGTCATGCGCAATCCACCACGATGTCAAGTTTTACGTTAAATTTTGCACACAACCCCTCTAAGTAACAAGTATAATTAAGTCAAATCACCCAAATGCACACAAATAATAATGTAGCACCTAAGGTTTGTTTGGGTCGTCCAAAATCAAACCCAACTTGTAACTTGCTCAAGAAATGCATAAATTGACAAATGATGGGTAGAATCACTTGCCTTGGTGTCTTGTAGATGGAAAGAGCAGCAAATTAAAGGATTTGAAGCACAAATTCGACTGTAATCGAATTGGGGCGATTTGGGGCGATTTTAGGGTTTGAGGAAGTTGGGGGCTGGGGTGGTGGTCGCCGGCGGCGTGCGGAGTCGTGGAGGATGGAGGCGGTGGCGTGAGCGTGGCGTGGTGGTGGGTGTGGTGCGGCGGTCGCCGGAGGTGGTGACTGGAGGAGGGCGGTGGTTAGGGTGGTGCGAAGCAGGACGCGCGAGAGATGGAGAGAATGCAGGGGGGGTTGGGTTTCTGGGTAACGAGGGAGTCGGGGTGAGGTTGAGGGAAATGGCAGAGTTTTAAACAAAACTCTCAAAACGCAGCGTTTTGTTCTTTTTTTTCAAAATTTAGAGCCGGACCGACCCAGGACTGTGGGTCGGTCCATTCCAGAAAGTCGGGTTTTCAAAATTTTAGCAGGGCCGACCCAAATCCGACCCAGAGCTATGGGTCGGCCCACTCTAGAATGTTGGGTTTCGAACTTTTGACGGTCCGACCCATATCCGACCCAAAGATGTGGGTCGGTTCATTCCAGAAAGTTTGGGTTGTGAATATCAAGCCCGTCCGACCCACAGTGGGTCGGTCGGATAAAAAATTTCCCAAATCCTTTTGTTTTGCTCCTCAAATCATTATCAGTCATCACAAGACCATAGAAACCAGAAAAAACAAGCAAAAACAGCTAAAATAAACAACACACACCAAAAAGGACCTACAACATTACTACAAAGAATTGCTTAAAGAGATGGAAAGGAGTGCGGGTTGCCTCCCGAAAAGCTGCCCGTCTTTTTAAGGTCTTTGGCTAGACCGTAGTAGGGTTAGATGGAACCTGGAGGGTCTCTTAAGTAAATAGCCCGAGCTTCAACCTTTTGAATGTCTCCTCCATGATAATGCTTTAGCCGAGAACCGTTGACCATGAAAGTCTCCCCATTGACGTTCTTCAGCTCATAAGCTCCAAGGGGTGACCTTTGTGATAGTAAAAGGGCCAGCCCAATGAGACTTTAACTTCCCGGGGAATAACTTCACCGTGAGTTGTAGAGGAGAACCCGGTCACCTTCGTGAAACTCCCGCTTCATAATCATCTTATCATGCCATTTCTTGGCCTTTTCTTTATAGATGCGGTTATTTTCGTAGGCTTCCTCCCGAATCTCTTCTAACTCGGTCAATTGGAATCGTCTCTTGTCACCGGCGCTCTTGAGGTCATAGTTGAGGGCCTTCACCGCCCAATATGACTTATGCGCTAATTCAACCGGCAAGTGGCAAGACTTCCCATAAACAAGCCGGAACAGGGACATACCGATTGGAGTTTTGTAGGCGGTCCTATATGCCCACAATGCATCATCGAGCTTCATGGACCAATCCTTCCTTGAGGAGCTGACTGTCTTTTGAAGGATCCATTTAAGCTCTCTGTTGGTGACCTCAGCTTGGCCATTGCATTGTGGGTGATAAGGAAGGGCAACCTTGTGTCTCACTCCATATTTAGTCATCAGCGCTTCAAACTGTTTGTTACAAAAATGAGATCCGCCATCACTCAATATGGCTCCGGTACCCCGAACCGGGTGAAAATATTTTTCTTCAGAAATTTGATCACAACTTTGGCGTCATTAGTCGGGGTTGCAATTGCTTCAACCCACTTGGTCACATAGTCGACCGCCACAAGAATAAACAAGTTGGAACAAGAAGATGGGAAGGGCCCATGAAATCGATACCCCACAAATCGAACGCTCAACCTCTATCATTATGTTGAGCGGCATCTCATGCTTGCGTGAAGTGTTCCCAAGTCTCTGACATTGGTCACAGGAGGCAACGAACGAGTGCAGTCCTTATGAAGGGTTTTCCAGAAAAATCCGGCTTGAGGAACCTTGGATGCTGTTCGTGCCGGACCGTGGTGTCCTCCGGCTTCACCCGAGTGACAGTGAATCAGAATTTCCTGCACTTCGCTCATGGGCACACATCTCCGGATCACCCCGTCAGCACAAACTTTGAAAAGAAAAGGGTCATCCAAGAAATACCTCTTGACATCGGAGAAGAATTTCTTTCGTTGTTGGTAGGTCATCTCCGGTGGGACCACTCCCCTTGCCAAATAATTTGCAAAGTCCGCATACCATGGGTCTCCGGTCTCTGCAATCATGTAGATGCTCTCGTCTGGGAAAAATTCATTGATTGGCACACCATCATCAGGGACCTCCATTCGAGATAGATGATCAGCTACTACGTTCTGCACACCCGGTTTATCCCGGATCTCTATCTCGAATTCCTGCAGAAGCAGAATCCATCGGAGAAGTCTAGGTTTCGCATCACCTTTGTTGAACAAGTACTTCAGAGCTGAGTGGTCTGTGTGCACCACGACCTTGCTGCCCAAGAGGTAGGATCGGAATTTGTCGAGGGCGAAAACCACAGCTAACAGCTCCTTTTCGGTGGTGGCGTAATTCTTTTGAGCATCATTGAGAGTTCTACTTGCGTAGTAGATACTCCTCAATATCTTTTCCTTCTTCTGACAAAGGACCGCCCCCACTGCATAGTCGCTGGCATCGCACATGATCTCAAACGGTGAACTCCAATCGGGGGAAACCACGATAGGTGCAGATATAAGGCACTGTTTGAGGGTGTTGAAGGCATGAAAGCACTCTTCGGTGAATTCAAATTTAAATCCTTGGCCACGAGGTCGCAGAGGGGTTTTGAGATTTTGGAGAAATCTTTTATGAACCTCCTGTAGAAACCGGCATGACCAAGAAGCTTCGAATGTCTTTCACTGATGTTGAAGGAGGTAGCTTTTCAATTACTTCAATTTTAGCTTTGTCTACCTCAATACCTTCTGAAGAGATCTTGTGCCCCAAGACAATTCCTTCTTTTACCATAAAATGGCATTTTTCCCAATTGAGCACAAGATTTGTCTCCTCACACCGGATCAAGATAGCGTTGAGGTTGTCCAAGCAAGTGTCGAAGGAGGTGCCGTAGACGGAGAAGTCGTCCATAAAGACTTCAATACTTTTTTCTAAGAAGTCGGAGAAGATTGCCATCATGCATCTCTGAAAAGTGGCCGGGGCGTTGCAAGCCCGAAAGGCATCCGGGTGTAGGCAAATGTCCCATAAGGGCATGTAAATGTTGTCTTCTCCTGGTCCTCAGGAGATATGGGGATTTGGAGATACCCCGAATACCCATCCAAAAAGCAGTAATAGTCTTGTCCCGCCAACCTGTAACACCCCTACTATTATTACAGTCATTAACGTCCAATCTTCTTACTCATCAGATACTCGCAGCGGATATATACCTACATAAACGGGTGATACAACGCCGTTAGTCACCCACGTGACTAACAAGGCTACTGATTCTACATACAGCATCGGTCTGATGGACCGGAATCCCGAGTACTACAAATCTACAATACATTTTCCATTACCAAATACTACTACAATTTACATTCAATACAATACTCCAAGTACCATACAATATAATCTACATACCGAGTTTACTAGGTTCCTTATACAAGTATAATATCTCTTCAAGTCCATACATACTCACTAAGAGACTACTTACTACCCATTCCTCACTACTACATTACTTTCTAAATGCAAGGGGTGTGCTAGTTAATACACCTCTACATTCTGCTACTACTATCCAGTGTAGTCGCCGGTCTCGTGCCTTGACCACATTCGCTTCGGGTACCTGCACACTAAAAAATGTCCCCCGAAGGGGTCAGCTTTCGCTGAGCATGATAACCGCATACCCCGCGTACTAGTGAGGGTACGCCGACCACTTGGTCGAATACATGCGGTTCATTTTCATACAACATACATGCATACATGCTTCCATACATATACTACCATACTTTACACAAGAATACGCACATACACTTTAATACCTACACTTCAGTTCACACAAGTAATCCATACAGCCCAACGGTACATACTTACCTTTCCTGAAGTCCACATTACACAGTACAATATACAGTACATACGCAATTCAATAAACTTGTTAGCTCATATTGGTCCACCCGAGTTAATCGGGTGGAGATTACTCTTTTACTCATTCACGGTACTTACGCATACTACTTACGGATCCATACTTAATTACTCTTACTCTTACTCATGTTAAGTCGTCGGGACCTCCGGCCCGGGGACTACTCCGTCCCACCACCGGGATTTACTTGGTTCACTAATCCAGGATGCTACCCACTTAAGGGATTTGGGCCGTGGACCAGCTTACGAACCAGGAATCGGATCCAACCTCTTGTGTCACCTCATCCTCACGCGTGGCCGAAGCTATATCGGACTTGTACTCATTCCAATTTACTCACTTAAGTTAGGAGTTAGATAGTTAGGAATTAGCACAAGTCAACATTCAAGCCACATTTACAAATACAATGCCCAATATACATTCATACGAAATATAATACAATACATAAGTACAATACAAGATTCATTTACACCATATCATCATCCATACATTTCATGAATTATACAAACTATTGTTCAAGAGAAATATCAAGAACAATGTAAACAAACACAAGTAGTGCAATATAGTCCGATTCGTGCATTTATCTTATCAGGTGATCAAGTAAGCACACAAATCGGGGTAACCAGATTAGGATACAGGGCATGAAGAAATCATACCTTTCACCGTTGTACTTGTATCCCAACGTTCCTCCGGTATTCACAATTCAAATCCTATGATATACATACATTCAAATGATTAATCTAACTATTATTACTTAGTTCGTACTTACTATGTCCTCACACTTCTTATACTTACACATTACTTATTTACTTTTCTTTACCTTAAGTTTTACTTTCTTACTTAACTTAGGTTTACTTTCTTTCATGTACATGTATATGTGGATATACATACATATACATATATATACCTATATATATTATATGTCATTATTATTTAAAACATTTTTTTTTTGTCAGGACCGGACTTGCGACCGACCTTGCAAGTCCGGTCCATTCCAGTGGCTCAGGTTACGGAAATTTTTCTGGCCGACCGGACTTGCATGTCCGGTCGCAAGTCCGGTCCGTTCCAGTAGCTCGGGTTACGAAATTTTTCTGGCCGACCGGACTTGCATGTCCGGTCGCAAGTCCGGTCCGTTCCAGTAGCTCGGTTACGGAAATTTTTATGGCCGACCGGACTTGCATGTCCGGTCGCAAGTCCGCTCGATTCCAGTAGCATCCTGACGGGGAAATTTTCAGCTCGACCGGACTTGCAAGTCCGGTCGCAAGTCCGGTCCAGCCCAGTATTTGCATTTTAATTTCTGTTTTCAGTCCTCTCTTTCACCCATTACTTCCCCTTTGTTCCTACACTTAATCCCACATGTTATAACACTAATTAAACCTCCTAATACTCCTTAGTTCATTCACCAAATCCATTACTAAATCCATCCAACAACTTACACACTTCCTTACTTCCTTTCAACACTTACAATAGTTTCTCCAAGTAGTTTTTGCTACAGATTTTGGGTTCTTATTTCCTCCATGCATAGTTCCCTCTCCTAATGCCATCCTACCATTCCAATTCATTTCCAAGCAACTACAATATCTATATCCAAGTCCAACTCTCCTTTTTACCAATTCTTACACACTAACCTTTCCTAACTTCTCCATACATTCTTATACCCTTTTGCTACAGATTTTCACACTTACACTCCCCTTCTACATCTCCCTCTTCTATTGGCATTTCTAACACTCCTAATGTATTAGAATACATTATTCATCTCTCTCAACTTACCCTCTGTTTTCCTTAATCGAAATCTGTTACACACTCACATTAGTCACCTAGTTTTAATTCTCTAAGTGTTCTATTCCTAGGCAATTTTTGCCATAGTCTCCCTTGTATTTTTATACACTCACCACATTGTTTTTCATCCATACCTATATTATTTCACCTGTTTTCAACAACCAAAATAAACAAGCTCCCATGTACATTACCAATACTAAAACAACACTTAAAAATTCCTGCACTTACTAACTCATTTCCCAATCTGTTTTGACAGTTTTAAAATGTCTCTTAAGGTTTAAAATACTTGCACTCTTTTACACATTATACTACTAATGCATTACCATTTCCAATACTCATTTCGATCCTCTAAAAACTGTTACATACATACAAATATCAAGCTACACAAAAGAGCAATCTTACCTTGCTTTTCTCTAGCTTTTCTTTCTCTTCTTCCTTCTTCTTTCTCTACCGGTTTTGAATTCTCAATCCACTAGCACTACAACCATTCACATACACCTTTCAATACTATGAACTAACCCCAACCATTAATCAAGCTTTAATCTAGGTTTTAGGGTTTAGAAAATTTATTACCTTTCAAGAACACAAGAGCTGTTTGGGATAGCTCAAGAACAAGATTTCTCTCACCACCAAAATGCCAAAATCGGCTATACACACAAGGAGTAAACAAGGCTTTAGTTCACATTTTCGTTTTGCCCACAAGGCTAGAAAAACGATGGAGTTTAGAAGAGATTTTTACCTCAAAAGAACAAGGAGACCAAGGTGGCTCTAATGGTGGTCTTGAAACTCCAAATGGGGTATACCCATAAAAACGAAATTGCTTGTTTTCAAGTTTTGGAAAGATAGAAACGTAGCTCTTGAGGAGAGGATTCCAATGGTGCAAGTTTTGTAATTTTTGGAAGAGTGTGGAGGGAGTTACAAAGGAGAGAAGATAGAGTTTGTGGGTGTTTCTTATTTCTCCATGGATGTCGATTTGGAGAAGGAAGGAAATAGAGAGGAGGAAGATGGGGGCCTGTACGTGAGTGAGAGGGAGAATGAGTTAGGAGAGAGAGAAATGTGAGAGTGGGGTAAGTAATAAAGTAGAAGTAGTAGTTTATTATTTTTGTTTGTTGTGAGTAAGAGGAGAGTAAAGAGGGAGTGTGAGGAGGGCCAAAAATCGGACAGCCCACACACACACATAACACTCTTGCTTTTTATTTTCAAAGTGGACACATAGGTTTGTGTTATTTATATTTCTACCCCACAACTTACCGTTTTTGACAGTTTTTACTAATCTCTCGTTTTATTAATTTTATTGGTCCTACAGCTTCACTAATATTTATTAATGATTATTTAGTTGACCAAAATTGTTACGAGTCTACTTGACCCGCTTAAAGACACGTTTTCCCGGTTACCTCGAAAAACGTGCTTTAAGGTTCGTTAATGCTTTTAATCCATTTTAAGGATCCGTTTTCTTCGGGATTTGTTCCCTAGTATTTATTTAGACTTAATTAAGCCTTTAGAATCCTTATAATACGCTAACCGAGGTCTCGTACCTCCTATGGTTATTTAACGCCTATTTAGCGTTTTTCGCTTTTTAAGCATTTCTTTATTTCTTTTGGATTTATTCTTCCTTACCAATATTACTTAGGCGTCATCAAGCCTTTAATTACGTATTAGATTAATCTTAATCCCTATATTTAAGTGCGGGGTATTTCACAACCTCTCGAGCATTTGATCAATGAACGGGAGAGGGAAGTGGTCTTTTCTGGTGACGGTGTTCAGCTTCCGGTAGTCGATACAGACTCTCCAACCATTGGTAGTCCTCTGAGACACCAGCTCACCTTTTTCGTTGGGGATGACGGTAACGCCTCCTTTCTTTGGGACCACTTGCACGGGGCTGACCCATTTGCTGTCGGAGATGGCATAGATAATCCCCATCTAAGAGTTTAAGAACTTCCTTTTTTACAACCTCCTTCATATTTGGATTTAACCTCCTCTGAGGTTGGACCAACGGCTTGTAGTCATATTCCATGAATATCCGGTGGGTGCAGAAATGAGGGTTGATCCCTTTGATGTCGGCTATAGTCCACCCGATAGCCCGGTTATGGTTTCGGAGCACCCTCATCAGACTTTCCTCTTGCGCACCTGTCAAGGAAGAAGAAATAATAACAGGTAGAACGCACGGATCAGTCAAATAAGAATATTTAAGATGAGAGGGTAGAGGTTTCATCTCCACAGTGGGAGGCTTCTCAACCGAAGGCAACGGCTTCTGAGCAGCTCGCTCCAATGGTTCGGGTGACGGATAGCGTGGTCTGTAGCCAGAAAATCTGCTGTTCAACTCAGCCACCGTTTCAATCATATATGGGTGGAATTCCTGTTCAAAACAAGCCTCAAACAAAGCTAACTCAAGAGCATCAGATTTAACAAGAGAGCGAGAGGGATCCTGCACAATTGAATCTATGACATCAATAGCAAAAACAGCCTCAGCATGTGACGGTCTCTTCACTACTTTAGACATGTCAAATTCTAGTTTTTCATCATGAAGTCGCAAAATTATTTTGCCTTTCTCCACATCTATAAGGGCTCTAGCAGTCCTCATGAAAGGTCTGCCCAAAATTAGTGGCACTCTCTAGTCTTCTTCCATATCTATCACAATGAAATCAGCTGGGAAAACAAATGTACCAACAGTTACTACCAAGTCCTCTACCTTCCCTTTAGGAATAACCAAAGATCGATCTGCTAATTGCAGTTGCATGGGAGTGGGAGTGCATTTACCAATTCCAAGCTTATTAAAGGGGAAGAGAGGCATAAGATTTATACTAGCACCTAGATCACATAACCCACTACCGCAGTCAATTTCACCAACAACGCAAGGAACAATAGGTAGACCGGGATCTCCAAGCTTTGGAGGTAGGCTTCTCTGTAGAATCGCCGAAACTTCTTCGGTGAGGTGAACGGTTTCCACCTCCTCCAGCGATCTCTTGTTGGCAATGATGTCCTTCATGAACTTAGCATAGATCGGCATCTGTTTCAAAGCATCAGAGAAAGGGATGTTAATCGTTAATTTCTTGAAAATGCTTATAAACTTCCCAAATTGTTCATCCAAGTTTTTCTTTTTGAGTCTATTGGGAAAAGGAAGAGGGGGAAGGTGTTTCGCAAGAGTGGTAGAAGTAGAAGGTTCAGGGGACCCCTTCTCCTTGGGAACTTCCTTAGGAGGAGGTGGGGGTTCCTTAACAATCTCTTGCTCTCCTTCTTGAGCTTCATCTTCTTGGGACTCCATGTCCTCATGTGAGCATGACGGATCAAGGAGTTTCCCACTCCTTAGTGTTACTGCTTTCGCTTGCTCTCTTGGGTTGGGCTTCGCTTGACTTGGAAGAACACCCGGTTGTCTTTAAGCAAGTTGTTCTGAGATTTGATCAACTTGAGTTTTAAGGCTCTGGTTAAATGTCATCTGGTTGGCATTGCAGGCCTCCTGCTCGGTGAACTTAGTTTCGGCAGTAGTCATGAAGTTCATCGTCATATTTTGCATGTTTTGCATCATGGCTTCCATTCTAGCCAAGTTACCATCAGAAGAGGAGGAGGAGGATGGGTTGTTGTTGTTGTTGTTGTTGTTGTTGCTGCTGTTGTGGTCTGAATCCCGGCGGACCACCTTGAGGTCTATACCCCATTTGAGAATTGTTTGCTTGGTGTGGCCCTTGAGGTTTATAACCCATCGAGTTGTTGGA
This sequence comes from Limonium bicolor, assembly GCA_023374045.1. Classification (NCBI taxonomy): domain Eukaryota; kingdom Viridiplantae; phylum Streptophyta; class Magnoliopsida; order Caryophyllales; family Plumbaginaceae; genus Limonium; species Limonium bicolor. Next base: position 13,713,228 of record CM041781.1, read on the forward strand.
AATATTACTCGGTCCTCCTTGGGTGGAATCGTTGTTCCTCCATGAGAAATTAGGATGGTTTCTCCATGGGGCATTGTTGTTGTTATAGTTGTAGCTGGGGCGGTTGCTGACAAAGTTGACATCTTCTTATCCCTCGATGTAACTTCTTCCTTCACAAAAATGGGTCTCATAGGGACCCGCACATATAGCACACCACTTTGTGGCTGAAGTAGAAGATGATGAAGCTACAGATTTTGCATTCTCTTTTTGGGATGTAGCAAGCTTCTCCACCATCTTTGTGAGTGAGGATATTTGGGCGGAAAGATGATCGGATGGTTCAACATGAAGTAGACCGGCCGCTCTTGGAGTTCTTCCCTTATTTCTAGCCCATTGTCTCGTGTTGCTAGTCATTGTCTCAAGAAGTGTCATTCCTTCTTGAGGGGACTTGGTCATGAAACTACCTCCCGTGGATGAATTCACAAGCAAACGGTTCGCATCGTCAAGCCCATTAAAGAAAGATAGGCATAACGATTGATCATCCAACCCATGGTGGGAGCAATTCATCAACATCTCCTTGAACCGGTCTCATGCATCGTACAAGGTTTCTCCGGGCTCTTGGTAGAATGTATTAATTTCTCCAATCAGTTGCCTCGTCCTACTAGTCGGGTAGTATTTGGCAAGGAACTTTTGAGCCATTTGTACCCATGTTTGGATTGATTGGGGCGGTAAGCTTCTAAACCATCTTGATGCGGAGTCGGATAAGGAATGGGGGAAAAGCTCCAACCGGATTCTCTCCTTTACCGTACCGTCTTTCCCGAAGGAATTGCAAAAATCAAGAAAGAGACTTAGGTGGTTCGGAGCGTCATCAGGATTTGCCCCACTGAATTTTTTCTAAGTCCCGAACAGCAGTGATGTAGTGAGTCTTGAATACCCATTGCCCGGCCTCTTGAGGTGTCAACTCCAGTAGGACTATGGCCGAAGGTCTCCCTTCGGTGTCCGGCTGGTTGTAGTCTTTGAGAGCCATTTGTTGTTGGTTTCCGTTATCTTCTAAACCCCCGTGTTGGTTTAGATCAGCCACGATTGAATTTTTCACAGTTCGGATAACTCTCAACAATGAGCGCTCGAGCTCGGGTCTCGGACTAACAAGTGGAGATCCTTTGGCTCGAGTGTTTGGCATACACCGAGAAAACAGAAGGTACCTAAACTGCACCAACACCAAATGCTCTTAAGTAGATGGATATGTAAAAATATAGACAACAGCTAAAAAACAAACACCACAAAGGAAATAAAATAGATAGAAGTACCAAATGCACAAAAACTAAAGTACCGAACCAAGGGAAATTGAATAATCAATTTCCCCGGCAACGGCGCCATAAACTTGTTGGGCAAAATACATACATAGTAATTAAACCTAGCAAAAATGGGCAAGTGCACCCAATTCGTTGTAATAAAACAAGTGTCGTATCCACAAGGAAATTGGTTTCTAAA